>CM053605.1:121070481-121087872 GCA_028646535.1 Procyon lotor
AAAAAAAAAAGTCCTCATTCCCTTTAAGTTACAAGAATAGTCTCAGTCCAGCAGTTTAAGGATGCAGCCCAGTATAATAACAAAACTCTGAATTTCATTTGAAGTTTGAGATTTTTCCCTCCCTCTGCTTGATACCCCTACTTTGAGCTGGGAATCTAAGACTAGGAGAGGTGGGCAAAATCAGTTCATTCCATTTATGTGTGACATGCACCCTTCACTCTACCCCACTTTGCTGACTCTGCCTCCACCAGGATTGAAGCTGGGGGCAGGAGAAAGAGGTAAGGGAAAGAGAAATTCTTCCTTCATTGAAAAAGATGTTACCTGGCATTGCAGGTTATTCCTCTGTAATTTCTACTTTTACAGATCATAGAAAAATAAATTATTCCAAAGATTTTTTTATGAAGTGAACATAACATTGTCACCAAATACTGAAAAAAGTATTGATTTCATTGTAAGACAATTATCCTGAATTAAAAAAAAAATGAAGCAGAATTCAATAGTATTTTAGAAGATAATACAGCCTGACCATGTAATATGTATTTGAGTGATATGCAGCTGGTTTGGCATAAGAACATACAGTATAACATATTTTATCATCATATTAATAGATGTACATTGGGAAAATACTATAATAATATAGATTCCAAATACCAAATAATATAGATACCAAATAGGCTTTTGATAAAGTTTGACATCCATTCTTTTTTTTTTCCATTCTTGATTTAAAAATTCAATTAAGTAAGCATTTATAGATCTTCCTTTAAAATTATTTTTAAAAATGCCCATCTCCATCAACAAAAGAGCATCATCTCAAGTGGAAAAACTCTGGATGCCTTTCCACTAAAGTCAGAAATAAGAAAAGAATGTCTACTAACACCACTATAATTTAACATTGTTTAGACTGAGGTACTAGATGATATAAGTAACCAAGAGAAAACCACATTGGAATTAATGTAAAATCTTTGCATATGATGTGAGTTTAAACCTGTGAAACCAAAGAGCAATTGAGAAACTTTTATAAACAATAACATAATTCAGGGAGATAACAGCTGCAAAATTAATATTCATAAACAATTAACTTTTATACATTTGTTCATCTACCAGATAATAATGGAAGACTCCATTTAAAATCTCAGTAACACACTGTGTACTGCCAGATCCCAATGTCAAGGAGTACATGCTCAGTGTTTCATCATGTCTGTGGATTGCAATAAACATGTGACACACCTTAAAATGTAAAATAAATAAAATGAAATTGCAATAAAAAGATGAATTTCTTAGAATGAACTAAAAAAATGTACAATGTTTGTATAAAGAAAACTTCATAAGTCCCCTAAGAGACATGAAAATGATGACTTGAACAAATGAAAAGGTATGCAGTATTCTTGGAGAGGAAAACGATATCTCATAAAAAATATTTGTCGGGGCACCTGGGTGGCTCAGTCGTTAAGCGTCTGCCTTCGGCCCAGGTCAGATCCCAGAGGCCTGGGATCGAGCCCCGCATCAGGCTCTCTGCTCTGCAGGAAGCCTGCTTCTCCCGCTACCATTCCCTCTGCTTGTGTTCCCTCTCTCGCTATGTTTCTCTCTGTCAAATAAATAAAAAATCTTTAAAAAAAAAAAAAAAATATTTGTCAAGTGAAATTATGCATTTAATACAATTCCAATGAAATACTAATAAGGAATCATTAATAGACAAGCTTATGTTTCTCTATCTAAATTTGTTGTTGTTCTTTCGTATTTAAATTCTTCTTAAATATTTTATTTGAGAGAGAGAATGAGCCAGGGGGAGGGGCAGAGGGAGAGGGAGAAACAGACTCCCCACTGAGCAGAAAGCCAGCTGCAGGGTTCGATCCCAGGAACCCAAGATCATGACCTAAGCAGAAGGCGGATGATTAACTGACTGAGGCATTCAGGTGCCCTTACATATATATGTATTTGTGTGTGTGTGTGTCTTTATTTATTTATTTTTAAATTTATTTTTAAATTATTAACCTATAATGTATTATTTGCCCCAGGGTACATGTCTGTGAATCGTCAGGCTTACACATTTCACAGCACTTACCATAGCACATATCTTCCCCAATGTCCATAACCCAGCCACCCTATCCCTACCCCCCCACCTCCCAGCCACCCTTAGTTCATTTCATGAGTTTAGGAGTCTCTTATGGTTTGTCTCCTTCCCCATCCCATCCTGTTTCATTTCTCTCCCCCCCCACAACCCCCCACCCTGCCTCTCAAATTCTTCATATGAGAGAGATCATGTGATAATTATTTTTCTCTGACTGACTTATTTCACTTACATATATATATGTAATATATATTATTATTGTAATATGTACAATAATATGTATATATGTATATATACATATATAATTATATGTAATATATAATATATATATTGGTGATAAATTTTCTCCCTCCCTCTGTTTCTCTTTCAATTTTGGGGGTCCTGGAAATGATTTATTTTGATTGTGTTAATGTTTGCTTAGCTAGGTACTGTATTTGGCTAAGGGATTTTTATTTTGGTTTTTCAATGGTATTACCTTACTGTCTTCTGATTTCCATTCTTGCTATTGAGAATTCACTTGTCAGGTCAACTACTGCCCTTATGTAGATGATTTGTATTTTCTCTTTGACTACTTTTTTTTTTCTTTGACTACTTTTAAAAATGTTTCCTCTCTCTCTCTCTCTCTCTCTCTCTCTTTCTCTCTCTTTTAGATTTGTTTATTTACTTGAGGTGGGGACACTAGGGCATAGGGACAGAGGGAGAAGGGAGAGAAAGTCTTAAACAGGGTCTGCACTGAGCACCAAGCCTGAGGTGAGTTCCACCTCAAGACCCTGAGATCTCAACCTGAGCAGAAACCAAGAGTATGGCACTTAAGTGACTGAGCCACCTAGGCACCTAAATATTCCCTTTGTCTCTGATAATCTGCAATTTTACTCTGATGAATCTAGCTGTAGATTTTTTTCCTATCTTGTATAGGACTTTATCTTTCCTGAATCTAAGGATCCATATCTTTCATGAATTCTAGAAAGTTCTCATCCATTATTTCTTCAACTATTGCCTCTTTCAAATTCTTTTTGCTTTTATTGGAATGTCAAATACATCTTTTGTAGACATTTTTTCATTCTATCCTCTACCCTCCACATTTCTGATCCTCTTTTCTCTTTCTTGATGTGCTACATTCTAAAAAATTTTTTCTGTCCTATATCAATCACTTTACCATCAGCCATGTCTGACCTACTGTTTGGGATCCTATTGACTTTTTAAATTTTAGTAATTATAATTTTGGGGGGAGATATATTTGGCTAGTTTTCAACTCTTTCTTTTTTTTTTTTTTTTAATTTAATTAATTTATTTGACAGAGAGAGAGATCACAAGTAGGCAGAGAGGCAGGTAGAGGGAGGGGGAGAAGCAGACTCCCGGCTGAGCAGAGAGCCCGATGCGGGGCTCGATCCCAGGACCCTAAGATCATGACCGGAGCTGAAGGCAGAGGCTTTAATCTACTGAGCCACCCAGGAGCCCCTCAACTCTTTCTTTTCAATAACATGCAATTACTAGCTCATGTTTTTTCTTTAGTTTTTATCTCCCTAAATATTTTAAGCACATGTATTTTTTACTCTTCATTTGATTATTCTACTATAGAAAAGGTATGGGTCTGATAGAGCTGTTTATTATTTATGCTTACTCTTGTTTATGGTAGCTTATTTCCTCATATTTAGTAGTTCTTAATCTGTGGAAATGCAAAGAGGTCCAGTTTGAAGGTATTTGGGCATTGCCTACCTCTGACCTTCAAAGTTATTTGTCTCCATGCTTCATTCTTTCCTCCCCAGCTTATCCTTCAGTTCACTAATTCTTTCTTGAAATGCGTAATCTTCTATTAAACTTATGCAGAATTGATTTCAGTTGAATGTTTCGGCTCTGGTATTCTCATTTTTAAAAATGTTTCAGTTCTTTGTTGAAATTCTCAACCTTATTTTTTATCTTCTTGAACACATTAGGTATAATTATTGTAAAGTATCTGTCTGGTAACATTATTCCATATTGATCTGCTTATATTGTGTATTATTTCCCTTTAATTTTGTTTACATTATCTTGTCTTTGCGTATGACCGATTAGTTTTGGTGGAGCACTAATCTTTGTCATGAAAAAATATAGGAATAATTTGAGGCCTAGGATAATTTTATCTTCCTCTAGAGAGGATCTATATTTGTTTCTGGCAAGAGATCAGGGGCTTTAGTAACCCTAAGACTACCTCGATTCAATTTCAGGGATTGAGGTGGATCAATGTTGGGCTTCAGTCCCTGTAAGTTCCGGTTTATCCCTAAGTCATCTTCACTTGTAGGGTATATTCCTTTTGTGAATATTGAAATCCCTGGACTCTAATAATTTTCTCTTTACTCCACAAGGCTGTCAAACTGCTTATTATCTTCTCAGCTGTATCTTTCAAAAGTAACAGACACCCCTAGAGGGAAAGCAACTCCAGATATGTGTCTCATTTAATGGAGTTTGCTGTTTTCCACAGGGCTGGTCCTCTAATTCTTCGCTGTTTTGTTAGTTCTCCAAATACTGTGAGTGTATATTCATTACATCTTTCCAACTTTTCAAGTTGTCCTCAGTGGGAGGGTAGTTTTAATGACATACAACTCTACCATTGTCAAGAGGGGAAGTTCTTTTTTTTTTTCCTGTTAAAAATTTTTTTCAGGTTTTGTAGCAGTTCTCCATCAATATTTGTGGCCATCTGCTATTGCTTGTCTACTTTGTCTGCTTATGTCTGGCTACTGTTTCCCTTTAGTGCATATTTTTCTGTTTTTCTATGTATGATATATATTATTATTCCCTCAATAGTTGGATCAGACTATGAACTCCTTTGTAGAGTTTACAGCTGGTAGAAAGGGAGTGGAAGGCACCACAGTGCTCCTGTCAGCAGTAAACCAACAGTAAACAAACTGGAGAAAACCTTTAACCCTCTGCTGAAGCTTGGAGAGGAAGCTTGTTCCTGCTGGGTCTCCTCTGATCACAGTCAGAAAGATTTTGCAAGATTCCCTTCTAGTTTCACTGGGATTGGAAGGATATAACTCTGTGAGCAAATAGGAAGCGACTTTCCCCAAAAGGATTCACAGGCCTCTGCCTGCTAACCTACGTCAGAGAACCATGAAATCTCAGACTTAGATCCTGATACAAAAGAGAAGTAAGTCCTTGATTCTATGGTTACTTCCTTAGCTCTTAGCAGGCCCTTAGAGAGCTGGAGTTTATCGCTAGCTTTCTGCCCTGACTCCCTGGGAGAATCCTTGGCCCCAGTGGCACCATAGCACTGCCCTGGCTTCTCTCTTCCTCCAGAGAGGGAATTGTTCTGAAGTCCCTTTCCTCTCAGAGCCCTTCTCTCCTTTGTAAGTCTACTCTTATGGTTTCAGCTCTTCTCTTTAGTGATGAAATATGAAGAACACTGGACTGAATTCTTTTAGAAGAAGAAGATGATGATGATGGTGATGATGATGGTGGTGATGATGGTGATGGTGGTGGTGATGATGATGATGGTGGTGATGATGATGGTGGTGGTGATGTTGATGGTGGTGATGATGATGGTGGTGATGATGGTGGTGGTGGTGATGATGATGGTGGTGATGACGATGGTGGTGATGATGATGGTGGTGATGATGACAGCTTTGAAAATGATAATAATAGCTGGAATGTTTTATTGAGCACTTATGAAACGATAGCCACATCACTATGTGCTTTATGTGTGCTTCATTTAAGCACCTTTTTCAAAAATATCATATAAAAATGTTTTATTTCTCTTTACAACTGAAAATTGAGGCTTAGAAAGATGAGCCATTAGGGGCCCCTGGGTGACTCAGTTGGTTAAGCATCTGCCTTCAGCTCCTGTCATGATCCCAAGGTCCTGGGATGGAGCTACGTATCCTCATCCAGCTCCCTGCCCAGCAAGGAGTCTGCTTTTCCCTCTGCCCCTCCTCCTGCTCATGCTCTCTCTCACTTTCTGTCTCTCAAATAAATAAAATTGGGAAGGAAGGAAGGAAGGGAGGGAGGGAGGGAGGAAGGAAGGAAAAAAAAAAAAGCAAGCAAGCAAGAAAGAAAAAGATGAGCCACTGGCCTATGGCTCATATAGTAGTAGCAATGCTAGGATTTTAACACATAGGAAACTCCTCTTTTTATAACTCTGGTACATTTTCTAAATGAAAATTATGTATGTACATGTGATATGGTAAGTATTTAAATTAAGAATTATCTATTTTATGTGTAAGCCTGACGATTCACAGACATGTACCCTGGGGCAAATAGTACATTATACGTTAATAAAAAATTAAAAAAAAAAAAGAATTATCTATTTTTGTTATAGTCCTGTAAGGACATTTGTAAAATGTATTAACAAATGAACACATTTAGTATTATATTTAGCCATTTAAAGACGCAAAGTTGGAAATGTAAAGATAATCTTCAGAATTTGGCATCTGTTATTGCAAGACTTCATTTCTTCTCTCCCACTAACTAACTGTAGAAACATGGGAGAATGGCATGACATTTCTATGGGTCTCCTTCTCAACTGTATAATGAAAAAGGGGAGCTTAAATTATCTCGAGCTCCTTGAATTCAGACTTTTTACATTCTTAAAAATATCATATAAATCAAATGACTTTTTTTTTTTAAGATTTTATTTATTTATTTGACAGAGAGAGACAGTGAGAGAGGGAACACGAGGAGGGGGAGTGGGAAAGGGAGAAGCAGGCTCCCCGCTGAGCAGGGAGCTGGATGTGGGGCTCGATCCCAGGACCCTGGGACCATGACCTGAGCTGAAGGCAGTCACCTAGCCAACTGAGCCACCCAGGCAGCCCAAATCAAATGACTTTTAAAAACAACTTAAGAAAGCTATTTTTTAATTCTTTAGTCAAGTAGAATTTCCCCCTTTAGTTTTAAATCAAATTGTCATATTCTGCATATATGTGGTTTGCTTTAAACAAGATATAAATTTTCTTAGGTAGATTTTAGATGTTGGGAAAAATGTATGTGGTAGACGCTTAGCAGCTTTTCTTCTATCCATTCTGTTTATCTCATTAATAGAAGCTAATTTATTTAACTTAAAATTGAGATATAATTTTTAGTTTAAGATGTACAGTGTGTTGATCTGATAAACTTATAGGTCACAATATGATTACTATCGTGGTGATAGCCAACAGCTCCATCATATTACATAATTATCCTTTGGGTATATCTGTGATTCCCAGAATTCATTCATTTTCTAACTGCAAGTTTGTACTCTTTGGCCACCATCTCCCTAGTTCCTCTGTCCTATAGCCCCTGGTAACCACCATTCTACTCTTTGCTAATAGAAACTAATTTAGTTCAGCATGGCAGCATGCCCAGCTATAAATTCTAGCTTCATCATCACACATGAAATGGATGAACATGTGGCACAGTATTACTGGCCAATGAAATACAAAGTATAACATTGTAATAACTTTGTATGGTGACAGATGGTAACTAGACCTATCATTAGCGATCATTTTGAAATGTGTAAAAATACGGAATCACTTTGATGTATACCTGAAACTAATAGGATATTGTATGTCAATTATACTTCAATAAAAAAATAATAAAAAATGCCCATCTCTAGTCAATACAAACAATTCTGGGAAGTGTTTGCTTTCCTGATTTAGATACCCCCGTTCTTTCTTGCCGCTTCTCTTTTCCTGCCTGGAATGCCAACAAAAACTTACGGGAGCAGCAGCCATCGTGCAACCAACTATGGACGAAAAGCCACATGCTAAGGGTGGCAGGGCAGAAAGAAAGAAACTTGGTCCCTGATGGTCCTAGTGACCATCTGAATGGTCTACTTCCAAATTTTTCTGTTAAACGAGTGAATAAAGCACCATATTTTAAGTCACCAGTAGTAGGGTTTTGCTGCCAAAGGAGTTCATAGCTGGTAAAGCAGGTATTGATTTTAGTCTACAATAGTGGAATGAGATATAAGGCACACAACCTTTTTTGTTCTCAATCAAATTTAATCTGCTCTGAGCGTCCACTTACTTGGTTGGTGGGAAATTCATCCTCAGTCATTTTTGCGATTCCTGTTCTGTCCTCTCAAGAATACCAGACTTAGGAGGTTCTTAAAAACACAAAAACAGGGAAAATGACAGATACTTAGTCCACAGTGGCTATATTCACTGAGCATTTATATACCTATTTTCCAGGCAGTGTAGGAAGAAAGATAATACACAAGGAAAACACCTGTAGCTGCAAATGTGTTGCTGAGCATGCAGCTCCAGGCTGACTTGGAGACACCCACCATGTGCCAGATTTGCCCGTGAGATTTTTGGCCCCTGGTCTCCTGACCATGGTACAGAGTCCCAGGTTCAAGTACCTCAGTCTCCCACCAGGGCACTACCTGGTTGCTCCCACTAGGGGAAATGTGTAAATCCCTATCCCTATATTCGGTCTTAGGGCGCTAAACCTTTAAACCTTTAAGCACACTTTAAGAAGTGTGCTCTTCCAGTTATACAGATAAGGAAACGGAGGCCAAGGCTAAATGTAGCTAATAAGTAGCAGGGAGAGAATTTGGGTGCAGAAGGCCTGGTTTCCATCCCTGCCCCTAACCATGTATTGTGCTTCTCTCTGCCTATTAACACGAAGGCTTCGTACTTGTGCTTATCCCTGGCTGTGGGTAAACATGTTCCAGTTGTCAGAAATATAATGTTGATCTTCCTTTCCTCGGTGTGATGAAGGAAGGGGTATTAACTCTCAGTACTTTTATTAATAACTCACTCTGTTACACAGCCAGTGAAAAAGAATATATTGCTTTAAAAAATGCATTAGCTTAAGCTCCCTATGTCTTAGTTTTCTCATAATAAGTTGGGGATAGTCATTCAACTACGACTTTGCCTCTATATTTAACTCATCAAGATTCAGTGATAGGATAAAGAAGGTATTGTCTAAGAAGGCATTTGAAATCTTCAGGAAAAAAAATGTGATTATTATAACTAGAAAATTGATACAACAGCAGGTACCATAACTAGTAAAATGAATTTTAGCTTGGTATCCCTAGATGCTCCCTATTCAATTCTTAGCAAAATATATTTCAATCTAGAAGAAAATAGGGACCCTGCCAACTGTTATTAATGCTTGTTGCCTTTTAATTGAAGCGCACTTTTGGAAAATGTCCTATGTATCTGGGGAAATATAATGCATTCAACATAAGAATAAATCTTTTTTTGAGCGAGTTACATCTAGGGATTTTTTTTTTTTTTTCACTTTTCAGTCGTTCCACCATCTCTGCTTTATCAACTCCTTTTTCTTTGCTAAGCGGTGATGGTAATGCATACATTTGCCTTTTCCAGTAAATCATCCTTTTATAATTTGGCTTTCTTTCAATCTCAGATTCCCATCAGAAGAGTTCTACCTCGAGGCATATTGCAACCCATTTCCCTCGTAATTAATGCCATATCTGCCTCAGAGTCCATTTCAACTCCCAAATGAAAATTGATGAGGCAGCCAACCACAAATAAAGATCACATACCACTGATTAAACTATCAGTCTGGTTTCCAGACTATCACCTTATAATGCTGCATCATAACCAGAGGGGGAGTTTTCTGGTCTTTTGCGGTGTATATTGCTCATAGTAAGTGTCCATAAATTGCCATTAGCAGACGAGGAGAGGGATTTTATATGACCCCTATCAAATTCTACCAGAAAGACTAATGATTAAAGAGGTTCATGTTATAGGGTCTGAGACTCCACAGCACGTGAGAGAAAAAACAAAACCGTCTAGGCTTGATAAAATGAGCCACAAACTGTGACAAGAATCTCCAGGAAAAGAAAAACAACTCACACAGGTATTTTTTTCTCATCCAGGTGGAATGTGGATGGTTGAGCTGGTCCATGCTGCCTGGGGAACATGGAGACTAAGTCCTCTACCCACTAGCCTCCAACTCCAGACTTCAGGGTGGAAGTGGGATTGGAGATTGCTGTCTGAGGTGCGTATTCACCACAGGGTGGGGCAAGAAGGCCTTCTCTCATTTCATTCCATTCATTCATTCACTCACTCACTCATTCACTCACTCACTCCTCACCGGTTTGCAGGCATTGTGAGAAGCATGGGCACATAATGAAAAAGTTACCAGGTCTATTCTGGTGGAGCTATACTCGAAGGGTGGGTAGGTGGAGGGAATAAGTAATCAGATCATTCAATCCCGGGGATTAAATGCTAAAGGGGAAGTAAGCATGAGGTACTAGTCAAGTCTGCAGATGTGTGTGTGTGAGGGGGGCGGGGGGAGAGAGAGAGAGAGAGAGAGCGCGAACGCGCGCGCTTCCTGGAAGGGGTCACTAGAACTCTCAACAGATGGGGATAGTTAGCCTGGTGAAGAAAAGGGACAGGGCAGGGCATTCAAGGTAGTGGAAACAATTTGAGCCAAGTATGGGATGGGTAGACAGTATGGCTTGTTTGGTAGCTTTGGAAAGTTAACCATAGCTGCAGTAAAGGTATGAGGACAATTCTGTGGAGAAAAAGCAGACTAGAGGAAGGTTGTTAGATGTTCTCCTGTGAAAAATCCCACTGACCGTCAGTGGGAGCAGTGCGGATATAGGGTCAGTTATGAAAACATTTATATGTATATGAATATACCTATGTAAGTTTATCTATAAATGCATTACTTATTCAATCAGCATGTGTACTTGTTGTTTGGGTATCATTTTGAAATATTTTTGAGAAAGTCATTTAAAAAATTCGGGACAACTGTGGATATGAACCCCATCCCCAAGAGACTGTCTTTGACACTCTCAAGCAGGCACTTTATGTCCCAATTTGAGAGACCCGACTTGGGTTTATCTCACTAATATCCATAGCCACCCCCAAAGTAATGGCAAGTGTCTTCTGAGATAAGAAATTCCAGAGCTTCTTCCTATTACTGAACAACCTGCATCAGTGGGGGCCTAAATCACATTGACTTGATGAATTAAAAAGTTTGACCTGTTCACTTTTCAAAGGCTCAGCTACCCCATGAATTTTCTAGCTGCCTGTGACCACTGAGTAGCACAGTATGTAGAAGGCTGTCACGGCAGTCCAAGGGAACGAACCACGTGGCCTGCTTGTTGGGTATGTTCTGCAGAATCAGCGGATACTCAAATAAGAACCCTGTTTCAAAAAAAATAAATTGAAAACAAAAATACACTTTGAAAAATGGCTGCGTACTATTAGCTGTGCTTGCATGTTTTAAAAAAGCTGTTTTGGTTTTAAAATTTATTTTAAGCCACAAATATCTTGCTTCAAAAATGGTAAGCTAAAAAAAAAAAAAATGGTAAGCTAATTTGATAGCTATTATAATTCTTAAAAGTGATAATGATAGTCACTTGCCCAAGACAAATCCCAAGAGAAGAATACAAACGGAATCAAATGGAGAGATTTGTCTTTGCCTAAGTCCCTCTGAACTAGAAATTTCTAAAGGTGTTTTGTGTGGCATGCTGCACTGTGTGCAGTTTTTAGCTTTTTAAACTTCAGGGACATCAAAGTATTGGAAGAGATTCAAAGAAAGGTAATAAAACTCTTCTGAGGCTGCCTTACAGAATTGGGCGAACTGCCCAAGAGAGAACAGTGCTGTTGAATCAGCCCTTGCTGAGGAAGCTGCCCGTCTGGGCCACTGAGACCCCTCTGTCTCCTCCACGGAACAATGGCTGAGACCATTATTCACTGGCCGGCTGACCTTGAGGCAGCTGGCACGCAGAAGAGCAAGGGCAGCACATGCTCGGAGCTCGGAGCCAGACTGGGGGGCTGCCTCAGAGAGGTTTCATTGCAGGTTTGCCATGCAGTCCTCAAACAGTTACAAGATGGGGGAGGTCTCAGGATCTAGATCCTGATCTGAGACTAGATTAATGAGTGCCGTCACTGTTTCAGACCATTGCATGCCTTCCCAGACAACACTGGATTCCATACCACCTGCCATTAGTTTAAAGAAATGTCCTTAGTTCCATTCTGGACTGCAGTCTCCGCCTAGGAGAGAGGTAAAGACCCTGACACTGGGTTTGGCCCCTCACGCAGATGATGTGAAAGTGAAGAGGAGGCATTTGGGAAGGGAACCTCGGTTCACTGAGTTTCCACAACCTGCCAGGCACTTAAGGTCCTGTGCACGTTCTTTTATTTAGTCCTTGGAGGTATCTTATGACCTGCACTTTAGTACCCCCTTGTTGGCTCGTCATGCAAAGGTGATATGCCTGAGGCCACCCAGGGAGGAAATGATGGGCCTCAGGTCACACACACCTGGATCTGTCTTGCTCCTAAGCTGATGCTACTTCCATTATGCCAGATTTCTTTTTAAGGACATAAACTAGTGTGGAAACAAACACAAAAGACTTATCTGTGCTCAATATCTAAAAAGTATTAAACCTTCGGTGGCCCTTGCTTTATTTACTTATATTTTTAAAAGATTTTATTTATTTATTTGACAGAGAGAAAGAGATCACAAGTAGGCAGAGAGGCAGGCATAGAGAGAGGGGGAAGCAGGCTCCCTGCTGAGCGGAGAGCCCGATGCACGACTCCATCCCAGGATCCTGAGATCATGACCTGAGCTTAAGGCAGAGGCTTTAACCCACTGAGCCACCCAGGTGCTCCTATTTACTTATTTTTAAAAGGAGGATAATGACCAGAAAAATGAGCAAACAGAAACTTCCATGTTCAACTTCATGCCTATTTTTCTTTTTCTATTTTTTTTCCAATTACTTTTATTTTATTTTTTCAGTGTTCTAAGATTCATTGTTTCCATACCACACCCAGTGCTCCATGCAATACGTGCCCTCCTCAATACCCCCCACCACTACAAACAAAGGTCTGACATCTAATATCTGTAAAGAACTATTCAACACTCAGAAAACAGATAATCACATCATACCCATTTTTCTTAAATATCTCAGTCACTAGAAAATGATCTTATTCTAAATTAAATATCTCAGTTCTCAATTTATATCTCAATTTATTCTAAATTAAATATCTCAGTCACTAGAAAGTGATCTTATTCTATAATAAAAATCTTATTCTAACTAGTTTCTGTCTCAGGACAGATTATTCAGAAGCTTTCTGAATTTCCAGCATTTCTGCATTTTGTTCATTAGATCATATGGATATTTTATGATTTTGTCATTACCAGTAAACTCTTAATAAAAAGCACTTGTCACCTAATGGAGCCCTTTAATGTACCCAGGAATAGACTTCAGGGGCCAACTGGCAGTTTCAGTAAAGCCCTACCTTCTCCCATTTTAACAAGGAACCAAAAGAACTTAGAGTGAGTTGGTTCAAGCATGAATAAGATCCCTTGACTCAATATTCCCATCAGGAATCACAGATACTTCAGTTGCCTGTGTTAGTTTCCCGTGTTAGTTTCCCATGTTAGTTTCCCATGTCTCTTGAATACCGCACCCCCTAAAAAGTTTAAGATTGGAGCACACAGAGGTCAAGGACAGAGGATGAGAAGTCTCTCAGGTACTTGAGGTTGGAATTCTTTCTTAACCCCTGCCATGATCCCCTATGTGGAGAAATGCCATAGCAGAGGCGGCTGGAGAGTTATCCCATGAATTAAATAGCCACGGTTACAGGTATATTCAGGATCTCTCAACCCACCAGAACGATGGCAAACTAGGGAGAAAAGGGGAGGTAACAGATAAAGATAAAAAGGCTGAATAATAAAATGGATGAGTCAGTTAGCCAAGCAGAAGAAAAGAGCATAGTCGTGGGCTGGCAAAGGTTATAATTATCGAGCTCCGTGAGTGTCAGCTCCAACAAGTACTGGGAAAGCAGAGCTAGGGGAGAGAGTGGCAGAGGGCAAAGTTAATGTGGGAGTGCCGTGGACAAGGGAAAGGGAAATGAGCCCAAGTCATTAGGGATGCATCACAGAAAGCAGAACCTGTGACAGCAGAGGACAGAGATCAGGAGCAGCAAGACTGCAGCAAAATGAGAAGAAGCATGAATTACATGTGAACATTGAGTTTAGGGGCAAAACAGACATAAACTTCAATGGCTCCTGAGGTTGGCATCACTGGATTATAGCAAAGAACCTATGTCACTGATGCTTAGAACAATGAGGCTGAGAGATCAAAAACATTTTATTTTTGTTTAAGTGGTCTGCATGCCCAGCATGGAGCCCAATGCAGGGCCTGAACTTACGACCCTGAGATCAAGACTCGAGCTGACACCAGGATCCAGACACTTAAGGGACTGAGCCACCCAAGCACCCCTATACAGAATATATTAAAATATGAATGTATTTTATGGAAGACTGCAGAGATATATCACAAACTTTAGAAGGATTTTAATAAAATACTGTTGAATTTAAGTATTATCAGTGTTTGCATAAACTATTTAACTATCTGCGAGTATAAACAGTTCCTAACCATCCTAGGTAAACTAAAGCATAGACAAAGAGATCACTTGCCACATTTCCAAAAGCACAGAAATGGAAAGGAAATGGATTCCTGTTGCTAGATGTAGTGTCCATGGGGGAAGGGCAGGGGCCTGGTGTGGAATTGCAAAATTTGGGAGGTGTCTGAGTGTGCCAGGATGTTTTAGCAATAACGTCCTGGCAGGGTACTACAGGAACTTGCATCGGGAGAGGAATTGGCAGAGGAGTAAGGCAAGTTTGGCACTTATCTTAGATGCAACATATGAGGGGGAACCTCCAATAATCAAGATAAATAATATTTTGATGCAATATTTTTACAAATCAAAATCAGTGTAAAAATTCCACGATGAACAAAATATCAGACTTTTAAACAAAGACAGCCAGCAGTGACATTGAACCGGGAGAGGCTGGATAAACCAGAGAGATAGATGTTTAGGAGGAAGGACAAGCGGCTGATACAGTGTGCTGTACGAGAGAGACGGGAGTCAAGGACGAAGCCCAAGTTTATGATTCACTCACATGGCATGTCAGTCAGAGTACGTTTGGGGGAGGGTGATGATGAGTTCCGCTATGAGTTTGTCCATTATGAGGTGTACAGGGGCCATCACGTGGAGGAAATCCAGCCAATAACTGGAAATATGGGCTAGTACTTAGCAGGGGAGCCTGGGCTGGCTCGAGAGAGAGAGGCTTTCTCACATGTAGATTTGACTGGAGGCCGGTGCGTATGTGAGCCTGCCCAGGGAGCAGGTGTATAGACGGAAGAGAGAGACAAGTGCACTGAACGCAATGATAAAAAGCAATAGTAACATTTATTGAGGTTTCCTATGTGCTTGCCGCTCTTCTGAGTTGTTTATAAGCAATATCTAAGCAAATCCTTACAACAATTCTAAAAGATCTGTGCTATCATTATTCTCATCTTACTGATGAGGAAATGGATGTTTAGAGAGGTTAAGTAAGCCAGGATTTGAGCTCAGCAAGTAAATGGCAAAGCCCAGATTTAAACTCAGGAAGTCTGAAGGAAAGAGGGGGCAAGCTGAAGAGTAGAGCAGGGACTGGGGTTTGAATTCTGGCTTTGTGATTTATGGGCTGTGTGATCTCAGGCAGCACCTATGCCTCCGCAGTCTCTGTTTGTTCATCTGTAAAATGGGGACAACAAAGGCTACCTCGTAGGGTTGATGGGAAGAAGGGATGGGACATGTGAAGTTCTAATGTGTATTAGGTGCACAGCATGAGCTAGGTAACCGTTGCAGTCATTAGGAACACACGACGGTCGTGGCAAACATTTGAGGGACGTTAGTGAAGAGGCAGAGGAGGATATCATGGAGAGGGAAGAGCAGAGCCAAGAGAGATGGGATCAAAGCGAGGAAGCACACACCGGTGTTTGGTCGGTTTGCCAGCCCTTGATGATAGCAGAAGCAGTAAGTTTAGTGAAGTGGCGGTGGGGGTGGGGCATTAAATGATGCTGAGGAAGGAGAGCTAATGAATGTGAACAGCGCCTCCTGAAAGCATGGTGCTAAAGGGAAGGAAAAGGCGAGATGTTGCCTGAGGGAGACACAGAGGTCAGAGGAGGCCTCTCCCATCCCACATGTATCCCATGGTGGGGGAGAAAGCAAAAGAAAGCCTCAGGCCTAAAAATAATGATGACTTTCTGCTTAAACTTGAGTAGTAATTGAACACATTCAAAAATGCTTTCATATCCAGTGTGACATGGAGCCTTCAGAACAATCCTGTGGAGTAGATTAGGTGGGCAGGATCTCCAATTTATAGCTATTGAAATGAAGACACGGAAGATTAGAGATACATTAAAAATTGTCAATGTGGAAAGATTAAATAAGAGTCTTCCTCCTCACCCAGCTGGTGTGCGGAATGGAGGTAATGGGCTCATTCTCTAACACAGCCGTGGGAGGGGATGGCAGAGTCGAAAGGGAGGGCTGTTAGCTTAAGGGGTGCATGCCGTATAGGCAAAAATGCGTGGGATGGAGGAAGTGAGTGAAACAAGAGACCTTTAGCAACCCCCCAACCCCCCACCCCCACCACACACACACACACAAAGTCTAAACCATGAGAGAGAGAGGTCTGAAAAGGATTCTAAGGTTTAACTTTGCATGAAGAATATACTAAGACTTTTTTGGAATTGTCTCAAGACGTTGAGACAAGATTGGAATTGTTTTCAGTGTTCCTTTCTGGAGCTCTGAGCACGTAGGGCACAGTGATACTTCCTTTTGTAGAAAAGAGGAAAGAACAAAGATGGAAAGAACATTGTCAGACGGCCCTACTCAGCTGCATGGGAGGCTGGGCGATGCGGTCTCTAGGCGGGCAGTCGTGTGCCCAGCCAAAACTCAGGGGGGTGTGCTACTGAGAGAAGGAAGGACTTGTAACCTGAGAACAGTTGGTCTGCGCACTCACAGTTAGATACCATAGTCAGGAAACCAGAAGATCCCAGTACGTAAGCTTGGGTGTTATGCAGAGTGTGAGTGCTAATCTGAGTTCAGATTGCGGAAGCGAGGCATGGGGGTTCTTGAGGGGAGTGAGAGAATAGTAAAGGGGAGTGCGGAGGGTCCTGTGTATGTGAGGTGTGACTGACATGGTACTACAGCGGGACATGCTCCCAGGCCCAGAAATATGCCTCTAATTCAGGAGTCGGCAAACATTTTCTGGAAAGGCATAGATAGTAAACATTTCAGCCTTTGTGGGCCATACAGTCTGTCAAATCTATTCAGCTCTGCTGTTGGAGCATGAAAGCAGCCTAAATCATGTAAGCATATAGGTGTGGTTGTTTCCCAATAAAATGTTACTCATAGGGGCGCCTGGGTGGCTCAGTCGTTAAGCGTCTGCCTTCGGCCCAGGTCATGATCCCAGGGTCCTGGGATCGAGCCCCGCATCGGGCTCCCCGCTCCTCAGGAAGCCTGCTTCTCCCGCTTCCATTCCCTCTGCTTGTGTCCCCTCTCTAGCTGTGTTTCTCTCTGTCAAAATAAATAAAATCTTTAAAAAAAAAA
>CM053605.1:121088372-121099560 GCA_028646535.1 Procyon lotor
CGCCTGGGTGGCTCAGTCGTTAAGCGTCTGCCTTCGGCCCAGGTCATGATCCCAGGGTCCTGGGATCGAGCCCCGCATCGGGCTCCCCGCTCCTCAGGAAGCCTGCTTCTCCCGCTTCCATTCCCTCTGCTTGTGTCCCCTCTCTAGCTGTGTTTCTCTCTGTCAAAATAAATAAAATCTTTAAAAAAAAAAAAAAAAATGTTACTCATAAAGACAGGCCGTGGGCCAGATTTGACGTGTGGCCATAGTTTGATGACTTATGCTCTAGTCTATTGTTCTGAAAGTATAGGCCTCTGAACCTAGAATCTAACCCTAGCAAGCATAACCATTCCATCTACTATTCACTGATCTATTTATTTAACTGGGTGTGTTCTATGCTAGGCTCCGGGATAAGAAGGAGAGTGAGACGCAGTGCCTGAACATATAGGAAAGTTATTGTCTAAGGAGATATACAACGAAATAATTGCAAAAAGCTGGGGTAATTTCTTTCCCTCCCACTTTGCTTTGCTTTGCTTTCTTTCCTTCTTTTTAACTGAAGTATAATTAACATACAATGTTCATTAGTTTCAGGTTTACGGTATAATGATTCAACAGTTCTATACATTATTCAGTGGTCATCAAGATGAATGATCCCCTTTATTTTATCCCTCCCTTCACCCACTTCCCTGGCAACCACCAGTTTGTCCACTCTATTAAAGAGTATGGTTTGTTTGTTTTTTTGTCTCTTTTTTTTCTTTATTTGTTTTGTTTCTTAAATTCCACGTATAAAATGAAGTCATATGCCGGTAATTCCTATAATAGGTGCGTGGGTCAGGTTCAGTAGGACTACAAGGGAAAGAATGCCAGAGTTTGCCTGGAGGTCAGGGAAGGCTTCTCAAGAGCCAAGCTCGAGCTGGGAGTGAAGGGAGAAGGGAAAAATCCTGGCTCACCAAAGAGGGAAGGGTATTTCTTGGTGTGTGTGTGTGTGTGTGTGTGTGTGTGTGTGTGTGGTGGGGGTAGACAGTATGTGTACAGAAATGGCAAATGAGTTTGGCATGTTTGCTGCGTCCCAAGCATTCAAGGAACAGGGAGATGAATGTTAGATTATAAAAGGCCATTTATATGTTGTTCCAAGGAATTTTGTTTTATCTTGTAGGTAATGGGGAGCCATTGAGAAAGAAGATGAACTGGGCAGTGACATTAGCAGATCTGAGTGTTAGAGAGCTCCCTCCTGTGGGAGGAGATGCTGTGGGTGGGAGGGGAGCAAGGCCAGAGCAGGGAAACCAGGAACTACCACTGATTATCCTGTGTTTGGGTGAAGGTCAAGGAGAGCCTGGAATTAGTTGTCAGTGGGGGGAAGGGAAAGAAAAAATGGACTCAAGAGATTTTTAGGAGTTAAGGTGATATGAGTTGTTGGCTTATTGGAAGCAAACTGTGTAGGGAGAAGGAAGAATTCAGTGTGACAGTCAGGATTCTGGTTTTGGTAACCAAGTTCCTGGTAGCACTTACCAACACAGTAGGGACGACAGAGGACTGGGCTTGGGGAATTAGCTATGCTTCTGATACGCATTTGACGCGGCTGGGAAATCCGGGAGGACTCCACCGTGCAGATGGATGTTTATGTCCCTTCTTGGGAGAGAGTCTGGACTAGAACTACAGACCTAATTAAGGTGCTTCAGTTTTAGGGGGTAATTACACTTTGTTACATTCTGGAAAACACAGTTGCAAGACTCAGATGGACAAGTATAGACGTCAGGGGAAATTCAAAAACGGGTATGAGATATAGAAGCAAATCAGATCTGCCTGTACTAACAGTAGCCTTTAAAATTTGCCCTGAAATTCCCTGTGACCAATACAAAGAATGAGGCCTTGCTTGGGTCATGGTATCTGTAGGCTAAACACTCAGTTATTTAGGAGAAGCCGGGTGGTCTTGGTACTGAAATTTAACTTTCCCATGTGATATGGTGAGCAGTTTCTCCAACAACATCTCCATAAAAAATAAAACAATTTCACCGAGTTCTTTCTTCTCTGGTTCTTGAAGGGTCACATTAAAGTAAAGGTGTGCAAGAAGGTTGTCATTTTCAACTCACCTGTCATCTTCATAAAGTCCCGGGATCAGTAACTCTCTGAGGGTTGTCCCAGAGAGAGATATGAACCGGCCAGAACCTATATGACGTTCTGGTTGCTACAGTGGACAGTATCAAGTCTGCAATGGCCTTACAGACTTGTCTTAAAAAAGACAAATTTCTTCTCTTATTTTTTCATGAATTTTATTAACTATTTTTTTATATACATTTAAGAGATTTCTCTGAAAGACGTTAACATTTTACGGCAGGTATTTTCAAGGTCACTAGGTTTAGGCCAAAAAAACCTTTTTTGCTCAGAGTGTTACAGATGGATCAACAGAATACGGCTACTGTGAGCCATTATCTGGAACATGGGATGACTTGTCCTGGACCTTTACTCTCCAGGACTGTTTCCTGCCTCTAAAAAAAGTGAGCTGAGTAAAGGTAGAATCTGAAATAGAAGAGGAGAAGATTATCTAAATTAGGACATAGGTTTTGTCAATTTTCTTCTCAAAAGAGCATCTCTCAAGAGTATGTTTCCTCATCTTGACCATCCAGGTTTTATTTTTTACATTTAAGAATCAGATTCCTTGGGGCGCCTGGGTGGCTCAGTCGTTAAGCATCTGCCTTCGGCTCAAATCATGATCCCAGGGTCCTGGGATCGAGCCCCGCATCGGGCTCCCTGCTCGGCGGGAAGCCTGCTTCTCCCTCTCCCACTGCCCCTGCTTGTGTTCCCTCTCTCACTGTGTCTCTCTCTGTCAAATAAATAAATAAAATCTTAAAAAAAAAATCAGATTCCTTATATACACTGTGAGAATATCCCTAGTGCGCTGCAGCAGTCTGCATTTATTTATAATTATCCTTTAAACTTTTATGGCTGGGAGATGCTGGGAGTTGAGTTGGTAAAAGGAACAAAGGAGTTAGAGGCATATGTGCAGAGAATGATGCTAAGGGTGGAGCACACAAATGTAACAGTTCCACTCACATTTAGCTTAGCTGCCCAGTATCTTTCCTCGTAAAATTTCTACTTCAAATTATTAAAAAAATTCTAAACTTACATCTTGGACTAAAGTCTTTGATCAAAAAATGAATATGTGAATTGCAAGTTGTTACTGAGCACTTCAATAACCACCACACAGGCCAAATGGTAGGATATTGACAGAATTCCAGAAGCATCCAGTATTATCCATATGTCCCTTTGTCACCAGCTCTTCCATCCCGTAATAGTCATGACCCTCAGTGTGATGGTAGTAGTCACACTGGTAGGTAGAGGTAGAGGTAGATGTGCATCCCTAAATCCTAACTTTTTAAACATTCTATAAATGGAATCATATGCATATATATTTTTGCCTGGTTTCTTTCAACGTTTTATGATTCACACATGGTGGTGTCTGCTATAATTCACTCATTTTCATTGCTGTGTGATATTCTGTCAGAATAAACCCCAATTGTGTATTGTATTATTGATAGAATTATGTTGTTCCCAATTTGGAGCTTCCCTCCTACTCCCAATTTTTTCAGTCATCCCTACTTCTCCCCTCTTACCATATATTTTCCAGAATATAACAGGACTAGAAACAGGAGACAGTGAGACTTATCTACTAACCACCATTATAAACTTTTTCTGGAAGATTAACTTCAGCAAACTCATTTGACAGAACTTACCCTTTGATTAAGTGAGACATACAAAGATGCTGAGTAATGGCAAAATGCTAAAAATACTGAGTGTTAGTTGTTCTGTTACCACAATTATTAAACTTCTAGAACCGATGTAATTAGTTAGCTAACAATATGCACACAGTGTCAGGCACTGGGTGCTAATCCTCCCCAAGCTCATCAGAGTAGGAGCTATTATCCCCATTTTACAGATGGCGAGGCTGAGGCAGAGAGGAGCGGGCCCTTATGTGCCATCACACAGCTGTTGAATGAGAGCTCTGGAAGGCAACCCAGATGATCAGTCTCCATGACTGTGCTCTCACCTGTCACACTACATACTTTAACTAAAGGCAAACATGGGGAGAAAAGGTAGAACTTATATTTAAGGTCAGGTTCTGTTTTCAAGATCACATGATACATAGTTCAGCTAGAAAACAGTCATGTCAGTGCAGCCACGATAACCCATGATAAGGCAGGAGGATTTTTAGGTGGGCTCCCTTTCAGCTTGTTAGGGCTCTTCATTTGGAGGGGGTCCTGCAGGTGCAGAGGGCCTCTGGCAATGACCTCACGGAGCTCTCACGCAGGAGCTGACCCCACGGTCTCTAGCCGCAGTTCCCCAGCACCTGTGCAGAAGGTCCCCCAGGGCTGGGTCACAGCCTGAGGTTAGACAGTCGGGGTCACAGGCCGTGTAAGATAAACAGCAAAGACAACCTAATAAGCAGGGGCATTTCATTCCATACAAAATCTTCAGTGTCTTCTCCAGGACTGCCTCCTCACCAGCCATCAGGAGATGTCTGGTGAATGATCTAGAAGAAAAAACAAAGATGAACCTGGTTTGACTGACTTTATGAAACTGCATCCTTCTGCTGTTAGTGAGAATAATTAGGAGTCATTCTCAGCAAAGCTCTGATTCCCACGCTTTCCTCCTCTCTGGAAATACTTTATTCTGCAGAACCTGCTGTGGGCGTGCTCATAAACAGAGCTGCACATGGCCTTCCCTGCCAAAGCATCTGTTTGTGGCAGCCTGGACACACTTGGGAGCGTGTGACATTGTCTTCCTCCAACCGAAAGCAAGGGCAGACAATTAAAACCCTGATTTATTTATACATCTCCTCTCTTTCCTTCAATTGAATATCTTCTTCAGAAGAATTCTATTAATATGATTTATCACAATAAACAGCGTGGTTCCTGCTTTAATCGATTTATCTTTTTCTCCATATAAAATTTTTCCTGTAACTCTATTCTGCCTCAACTTCTTTGTCTTTTTTACCTCCCCCTCATATCTTTGCTGACTTTGATAATTTCTAGAGACTAGATTTTTTTTTTACACAGTCTGCACCTTAAATCATTCATTTTCTCATTTTTAAAGTGCTGATTATAATCATCCCTTACATTTACTGAAATTAGCATGAGTTTTAAACCATTAGTCAAAAAAGAAGAGGCTTTTTTAAAGAAAGCTCCCTGCTGTTCTTTGTGGATGAAACAGTTGACATTTTGTTAAGAGATTTTTATCTGACTTGACTTCTCTGGCTTTAATGTATTCTTCAGTTATAAATGGAATGGTTTGCCCTAAATGGAAATCTATATAAGCATAGTTCTATCCAGTCCTTAAAATGGATCATTTCATTTCACACATGCTATAGAATCTTGAATTTCACCTTTACTCGGCTCAATTTCTTCACTAAAAACGACTCTGTTGCTCCAAATTCCTGGATCAATGAGTTGGATATATCAAATCGTGGTAGTAATTGTTCATAAGTACATATTTTATAACATGTACTAATGGAGTAATAAAATATATTGCAATAACAATACGCTCTGCCTGATAGAATGTCATCATGAGACTCCATTAGCACATTCGGCTACTTATCAGCTTTTGAAAACGCCTTCCATTGTGGTGGGAGGGATCTACTCTGTGTAAGTGAACGGAGAAAATGGGATTCAAATAGGAATTTCTAGGAAGGCTGAGTGGGGTGAAAAAAATACAGAAACATGAATGGCTGCTGACCAAGCAGTTTCGACATTGCATGAAACTGGGTTGATCCTGCGGCTCTCTTCCAGGCCGGGCTCTGCCCGCATGCCTGAGTGACACTGCTTTGCTGAGGTCACCATCCTAACTGGCAACCCCAATGACCAGATCTTAGTCTTCATCTTCCTTGGGCCGGCAGGCCTTAGCTCTTCCTTTTTTTTTGATTTCCCCCTTCCCTGGACTTTGTGCGGGGCTGACTCTGCCAACCTCCCTGAAAGATCCCCATCAAGCACACTGGTTCCTAGGGTTCCGTGCATCTTTTCTGTTGCCTGGGTTCTGTCTGCTTTCCTTCCTCGGGGATCCCCCCTCCTCTCCCTTATTCATCATTCCCAGGGCTGACTTTTCACCCCATGCCAATGCCTGTGAAATGCATTGAATCCAAGTCGACTTGTCCCAAACCAGACTGTCCCTCAAATCAGGTCTTCTGGGGACCAGTTGCTTTGTGCTGCTTCCTCGCGGCTCCTTGTGATCCTGAGTTGTTTCCCTCATTCCTTCCTCGTCTTCTCTGATTCATCCTGCTCAGTATTGGAAATCGGTTCTCAGGCCAAGCTCCTACTAAAAACTCCAGTGATTCCTTACTGTTTGCCAGTTAAAGTTAACTAAAGTTTCTCCGTGACCAAGCTGTAATTTCTTCCTAGAGTTATTTCCCTCTATAATGTATATATGCTGTCTGCACTGCTGCCAAAATTAATTGCTTGTAAATATTATAGTTAATAAATATTATTTCCACTCGCTCTCAGGTACTGTAAATATGTGAACATATAAATGACTAAACAGCATAAGAAGGATGACTTCATATAGCCCTCTCACTGTGAGGTACTTAGTCATAAAATTATAATTTTGAAATAATATGTAAGGTTCAAAAAAGCTCTTGTTGCAATTGTGTAGATTATCTTAAGAATTATGCTAAAACCTAAAGTAACTTTATTTTGTGTGTGTGTGTATACCCTTCTCCTGTTTTGTAGGAAACAACCTGATAGCTTGAATCTTAACACCTGACTCTCTCTTCCCAATTAAAGGTTGTTTAACTCACATGGATTGCACATAAACTTTTTCGATCTTAATTAACTCTTTGTCTGATTTCATGTGTTTCTTCACTAACATTTCGATCACCCTGGTCCCAATCCATTTGACATACCTCTCAGCAAAAAGCTGGCCCTTCAGTTAGGAAATGGAGCCACACTGCACACCTATTCCCGGCCTTGAACAACCATCTGATCCCCCAGCAGGTGCTCCGCCCTCTAGCCAACAACCCCTTCCTTTCCAGTTTTGTGCTTCAAATAGACCCCTGGACTCATGGGACTTTGCCTTCTGATCTTTCCCTATTTCCATAAATACACAATGCAGCCCTGCTAGAATAGCTTATTGGAATTAAATAGGTAATATATCTACAGTGGTGTGATTTTTTTTTTTTTTCCTTCTGCAAGGCCGGGCTTCTAAAATGTCATTGACTTTTGTCAAAGCAGCTTGATCATCCTTCTGGGCTCATTATATTAAAGTAGAAGGTGTCTTTCACTAGAACTCTCTGTTTATAAACAGCTACTCATTCCCCCTGAGGGAACTGTGCCCCGTGAGGCAGGAGGATGCTGGGAACGTGCACTATGCTGCTGAGTGTTTGGCTTACTTACAGTTGGGTAATTGCCTCTGACCCTGTTCCTAAGCTGTGATTTCCCATAGCTCCAGGGATTTCCTCTACTTCTGACCTGACTGAACCCATTGTGTAACTGGCACAGGATGATAGCCCTAATGTGGAGAAAAATGAGTGACAATTCTCTGGAGGCAGACAAGGGATTGATTTCGAACACAGGGATTGATTACATTTCAGGCAACAGGACTGTAATTTAAGGGGTAAAGCAGAGTCAATGAGGCCAATATAATGGTTTCCTCTACAAGCACGGATGTAATTAGCAACTCATTTTAATTGAAGAGGTGCAGGAACTCTTGGCGCTATTCATGTGGCCATCAGAAAATAGGAAATGGGAGGGAAAACCAAGTCAGTAGTCATTTTGGTAGAATGGTGATGCATATTTAGTAATACTAATCTAGGAAGCACAAACCACTTCAATAGATTCAAGTTGTTATATTTTGCCATTGGTTTGACCTGGCTTTGAATAGGAATAATGGGCATTTCATTTATAGGAGTTATTGAAGGTTATTAAGGAGATACTTTCTCTATCCCCAAAGCCACTTTTTAAAAAAAATTTAAATTCAGTTAATTAACATATAATGTATTATTTGTTTCAGGGGTATAGGTCTGTCCCAAAGCCATTCTTTTTTTTTTTTTTTTAAAGGTTTTATTTATTTATTTGTCAGAGAGAGAACACAAGCAGGCAGAGAGGCAGGCAGAGGCAGGGGGTGAAGCAGGCTCCTTGCTGAGCAAGGAGCCCGATGTGGGACTCGATCCCAGGACCCTGGGATCATGACCTGAGCCGCAGGCAGCTGCTTAACCAACTGAGCCACCCAGGTGTCCCTCCCAAAGCCATTCTTACCATGCAGTCCGTGCCCCTAAATTTTCACCAAATTTGCCAAACAGAAATTCAGTTTATTTTATTAGGCCTAAACCATTCTGGCTACTGAAGCCCCTTCTTACATGTTATACTTTAGTAAATGTAAGAAGCACCTGGGTTGCCGTCTCTCTGATTCTGATTTCATTGGGTCTAGCATAGGATGCAAGAACCTACATTTTCCTTAAGCATCTTCAGTGAGTCTGGTATATGAATTGCATTTTGATAAATAGTGCTCTACATCTACAGATTACCTGTAAACGAGGTATCGATCGTTAAATGTCTTAGGCTTATCTGAAATCATTTCTTCTTCCAACAGCATTTTGGAATGTTGGAACACAAATCAGCTCAGGTTTCAAGAGAGGGTCATGGCAAGAAGAAAGTATGCAGCATGGGTAGGTTGTTTGGGAAAATAGGCTCAGGTTTGGTGTCTGGGCAAGGAGCCCCGAGTGGGTGATCAGAAGCCAGCAGACGTGTGTTGGGTGCCTGTCGCAGGCAGCAGGGCTAAGATCGAAGTTGGAATTGTGTCTGGTTCTCATACAGGAATGAGTGTTATCCTTCCATTTTGCACCCTAGGCACCTCACTCACCTCACCCTAGTCCTGGCTTTGGCAGATAGCTTCAGAAACAGCTGCCAGTGATCCTACCTTTGGGGGGATTCATGCCCTCGTGTAATCTGTGACTCGTGTGTGTGGACTGAACTTAGTGGCTTAGGTCTAATGAGTAGACTAGAGCAAAGGTGATGGGCTGCCACTTCCAAAACTAGGTTATAAGAGCCCGTAAATTCTACTTTCTACCCTCTCTCTCTCTCCCTCTCTGTCTCTCTCGTTGTCTTTTTTAAAAAATTTTTTTAACTCTGATGAAACAAGTTGCCATTTGTGACTTATTGAGGCTTATTGACGCTTCTGCCTTATGGGGAGACCTATGTAGCAGGGACGGAGTGTGACTCCAGGCAACAGCAGGTGGATCCTTCCCCAGCTGTCACATCATGTCACATAAGACCACAGCCTCACCTTGATTGTATTCTTCGGGAGACCCTGAACATGAATCTCCAGCTAAGCCTTGCCCAGATTCCTGACCATAGAAACTGTGAGATCGTCAATATTGTTGTTTTCAGTCAATGTGTTTTAGAATGATGTTTTATGCAGGAATAAATAACTAACACAATGCAGAAAGATTGTGATGGTGGTGGTGGAGTGTTGGTTGCTGAACCCAAAGAACAACATAAACAAGTAAAAGTGAGAAAGTACTGAGGACATACTGAGCCGAGTTTTGTGTGTTTTAGACAGTTTGGGCCAGGGATGGTTCTTCCGACAGGGATTGCTGCTTTTTCTTCTTCCTTACCTCCTCCAACCCTTCACTTTCCTAAGGGGAAAAAAAAATGCTGGGGAGTTGCTTTATTATTATTAACTGCTAAACTTTGAAATTTCTTCTTTTAAATGTCCAAGATTATTTCCATCACCACCTCCTTGCCTACCATAGGCTCCTTCCCTGAAATTTGCCATGGTTCCAAGTAAGAAGGTGACTTCATTTAATAGTGATAATATCTTCAGGCCACAGCCGTAGCCGTAGCCACTAGAATACAGAGGTTAAAATGTGTGACATCGCAAGGATGTGGAACAACTTGAACTTTGTATACATTGCTAGTGGGAATGCAAAATGGGGTGGTCACTTAGGAAAACACCGTGACGCTATTTTATAGAGTTAAACCTAAACCTACCATGTGACCCAGTAATTATACTCCTAGATGTCTATTCAAGAGAAATAAAAACTTCTGTGCACACAAAGGCTTACATTAAAATATTTATAGCATTTTGCTTGTAATAGTCCAAAGCTAGAAACAATCCAAATGTTCATCAACTAGTGAATGGATAAGGAAAGCTAGTATTACAGATTGTCCTCTGTTTCTCTTTGTCTATCTCAGGGTCATCTCAGGTGAACACCTTTCTTCTAGAACCATAAACAGCCATATTCCTCATAGGCTTTGGGTGTAGGGCTCAAGAGCGAGGGCATTACCTTTCTGTTGGGAGAGCCAACAAGTGGGACCTTCTACACTAACTTAGATTTGTCCTTTTCATGGGCCTCTGACCTTCACTTGCCAATTAGCTCTTAGAAGCCTCTATTGGAAAAAAGGTTCTTCTGAGATTTTTGATGCAGGGATGCAGCTCAGAATTGTAAGTGGCCTCCTTAACATTCTGCATCACTAGCTAAGGCTTACACAGCAAATATCCATGCCCATCAAAAAAAAAAAAAAAGTCTAAGGTAAAAGTGCATGCCTAGCATAATGTTTAAAGTTGTCGAATCACTACGTTGTACACCTGAAACTAATGTAACGTCGTGTGTCAACTATACTTCAATTTAAAAAAGTATATGTTGGGGCACCTGGGTGGCTCAGTCGGTTGGGCGACTGCCTTCACAGGTCATGATCCGGGGGTCCTGGGATCGGGCCCCACATCGGGCTCCCTGCTCGGTGGGGAGCCTGCTTCTCTCTCTCCCTCTGCCTGCCCCTCTGCTTATTGTGCTCTCTGTCTCTGTCAACTAACTAACTAACCAAATAAATAAATAAATAAGCATATGCAAGAGGTTCATAGGAATAAAAGGGCCATTATGGAAGCAATGGAAGAACTAGTATGGGCCAAGTGAAATCTGCCACGAACTCTAGTCCCTCAAGAAGGCTGCTGTATAGCTCCCTGTAGTTCATTTCTTTTTTTTCTTCTCTTAAGCCTACCTAGTGTTTCTTAACTTAGAACTGAAAAGCTACATAGAGTATATGAGTCTGGATCAGGACTTGCAGAGGTCAAGAAACTTTATTCTTTATGAGTGATTGCAGAGAAAAGATAAACATCATCATCAATTAGGGTTGTTTTTTTTCTTGTAATGGTATAGCATCTTCCTTCCCAGATCAATGTCCACACATCTCCTGTCAAGCAAGTCTGTAATTCCATCTCCGACAGT
>CM053605.1:121108222-121125495 GCA_028646535.1 Procyon lotor
GTTGGGAGATTTTTGATGACTGCTTCAATCTCCTTACTGCTTATGGGTCGGTTCAGGTTTTCTATTTCTTCCTGGTTCAATTTGGGTAGTTTGTGTGTCTCTAGGAATGCGTCCATTTATGAAGAGAGAATTTAATGGAAGTAATCTGTTATGAAAGTATTGGAGTGAGCTAGAGGAGCAAAACAAGAAAGGTCAACTTGCGCAAAGATTGGCAATTACGCTCAACTACTATCAGACCTAGAGTTGGAGGACGACAGGGAAGATGATTTTACCCAGACTCCATAAACACTGTGCCATCGGGGCTGCTTCTGTTGAAACAGGGCCTGAATAGCACCTTCAGGACCTGACGCTCAGCCAGTGCCCTAGCTTCTAGGCTCTGTCGCAAATGCTCATGTTACAGTTGCTGTCACCAGCATCACTGCTGTCCCTGATGTGGGTGCTGATGCTACCACTGGCACAGTGCAAGCAGAAACGGTGAAAGTGACATTTCCTCGGCGCCTCCCTCACTCTCCATCTTCTGCTTCCCATTGGATGCCGGTTGGTGAGGGATTTTGCAAAATGTATTTTGTAGTCTTTCCACTACTTTGGCAAAGAGAAGGGTATAGAAGGGCAAGTACAAAGCTGAGAGGTATTGAGCACTGTCTGAACACATGGAGGTACCATCAGCAAAAATCTAAGAGAGACCTCTTGTTTCTGTGATGCCAGGTGGGGAGGCTGAAGAACTTAGATATACAGTCAGTGTTTGCCTGTTACCACTAAAGTTTGGAGTTTTTAAAGAAAAAAAAATAATAATTAACTAGCTCTGTAGAGTGTCAAGGAATGAGATATGAGTTTTTGGTCAATAACTTAACATTTAAGAATGATGAAACTGTGTATATTGTCAATTTTGATCAAAGAAATTATTTTTCCAAAGACTAACTCAACTTTTCAAAAGAAATTAAAACTGACTATAAAAAAGAAAAAAGAAAAAAAAAAAAAGAAACAACTGGGGTGCCTGGGTGGCTCAGTTCTTTAAGTGGCTGCCTTCAGCTCAGGTCATGATCCAGGGTCTTGGGATTGAGTCCCGCATCAGGCTCCCTGCTGAGCCTGCTTCTCCCTCTCCTCTGCCTGCTGCTTCTCCTGCTTGGTACTCTCTCTATCTCTGGCAAATGAATAAATAAAATCTTAAAGAAAAAAAAAAGAATAGAAACAACCAAAAGCTAATTACTAAAGGAATATAATACTGACTATTGGTAGAAAAGATACATGCTATTTCACAGCTGAAACATTGGTACAATAGTGGGACACAATGGTTAACATAATGGTGTTTGGAACATGGGCAATAACATGCTTGGAACATGGGCAATAACATGTTTTCATAGAATAGCAGGATATGTGTGATCTCATGGGCATTACCAAGTGGGGAAGAGGGACCCATGACAGGAATCCAAGATGAGGTTAACCCTAATTCAAAGAATCCAGTCTGCCAGACCAAGAGGCAGAACATAATTACATTTCACCAAGATAAGTTCTTCCCTGGAAAACCATGAGCCCAAAAGGAAATTACCTGCTCACATCTTTCTACTCATGCTCCTTTCCCAGGATTTTGTTAGCTGCAGATCTCTCCATGGGGATAGCTCTGCTAGGCACAGATGTTCTCCCTATGCTACCCCAAGCCCTCAAAGGGCCTCAGTGCACCATAATGAAATGAAGGAACTGTCCCTTCCCCACTCTGAGCTGCTGTTTATCACCTGGACTTTTGGATGTCTCCACTCGAGAGTCTTACACAAACTTTGTTAGACTCCCTTTCTCATAGGACTGACTAGCCCATTGGGTTCAGTCTTATTTGGTGGGGGTTGGGGTGGGTTTCAGTTATTCCTCTGCTGTCTTGCTTTATTTCTCTGATCTCTTCACATAAAAGCCCCACTTCTCCAAGACTGCAAACCAAAGCTCTCACACCAACACCTTAGGAGTCACTGGTCTCAAAACAAGAAAACGGGTCCGAGTTTGGGCTTTAAGAGCCACTTTCAGTGAGTAAAAACCACTTTGAACACTTAAATGCAATGATTAGCAGGAAAGGAAAATCTGGATATGGTTGTCTCTATGCTAAGGTCTTTGGGAAAACTGATTCAAGAAGTACTGAAAAAAGTCTAAAATAGGATATAACTCAAGAACAAAATTGTCTTGGATTTAATCTTGACTATAATCGCAAGTAAATGCTATGGAAGAAAGAGGTATAATGTCAAAAGGAAATAGAATAGGTGCACTGGGAGCTTGTAGATAATTCTAGATTCAAGACCACGATTTTTTTTTAATTGTAAGAATTTATAAGGAAGTCTTTCTCATTAGGGACTAGCAGTGGTCCTTTAAAAACGGATTTTTATGGTATAGTTATTAAGCAGTAGAGCCAGGACTCAAACCCGTGGTTACCCAAGGTCAATGATTTCTGCCCTTGGCCTCTGGAAATAAGAGGGAATTTGAGCAACACACACATTGCTATAATAAGAAACTATCCCTCCTATCAAGCCATTTCCCACAGACAAAATTCATGCATCTTGATTCTTTCTCTGCTTGGGTGTGTTCTGTTCCCATCTACAGGATTGCTTTGTTGAATAAGGGGAGGCTTCAGTTTCACATTGGAGCAGGATAGTCATCTAATTATTATCAAGTCATTGACCTCATAAGTCTCCAGGGAAGGCTTCACAGAAATAGGCACCCAGCAGGCCAGTCCCGTCAGTCCTCAAACCTGCCCAGGCATTTCTGCATTCACAGTGGAGATGGGTGTGAAGCTTAGCTCTTTGCCCACAAAAGCACTCTCCATATGTATTCTAGTTTTCTAAAAAAGTGGATTGAATAAAAACGCTATCTACCACTTGTAGATGGTAGATTGGCAAAGCAACTGTGTAAACATTTATAAGATCAGTACTGGACAGCTATGTTTTCAGACTATGTCGTTTCCTTTTTTTTTTTCGGTGGTGGTTGTTAATAGGGAGAGGGCTCTGGGACTTTTAGATGTTGAGACCTGGTATTTCTGCATCTGACAAGGTGCCTTGTGCGGTCCTCATGGACAGAGAAGTACAATTTGAAACTTGTTAAAAACTTACACTAAAGTGTGCTAATTAATGAGCCCATGACAATCTGGATAGGTTTTTGGTGGAATGCTCTGTCTGATCTATTCCACAGTTTTACCAGCTTATTAAGTTTTCAGATGATGAAGATCTAGTTTCCAGAGCACAGAGATCTAGGTGGGATGGAAAACAGAGCAGATGGCAGATGACAGAAAGATCTCACAACAAGCCAAAGTGATGGATTGCATCTAATAGGATGAACTGTAGTAATAATAAAAGCAATATTCTGTGTCAGGGCTTTATTTCCCAGACAAATACAGAGAGAAAATATGGTGCTTAGTAGCAGTTCGGGCGTAGGGAAAGAAAATGCAGCATAAGTCAATGGGGCTGCCAGAGGGATTCGTGAGTGTGTAGGCTGCATCAACAGAAGTATTATTTCTAAAACAAGGGAGGAGCTGGGACTGCCCTGATGTGCTTTGTGCTACAGTGTGTTGTGTGTACACAAGGGACATAGGCAAACTGGGCTGTGTGGTGAAAATAGAGGTGCTTTGTCATTGGATGAACTGACATGCGTGTAAGAGCCATTGAATCTGGAAAAGACCCATGGCAGAAGGGAGTGGGGGTGGGTAACAGTGTTTCACAAAATATTTGCCGAGCTCATACATTTGAGATTAGACTTACTCTGTATATCCCCAAAGAGAAGAAATTAGGATCCATAAGTAGAAGCCACCAGGATACAAATTTCTGATGAAAGGAAACACCTTAGCAAAGAATGCGCTCCCCATCCCAGTTGTCTTAAAGACAAACACTCTTGATGAACAGGCGGTAAAGGGCGTTTACACCCGATACTGGGTCACTTGCACCCAGTGATTCCAAAGGCCACATATGAGCCAGAATGTCCCATCTCCCCAGCTCCCCCATTGTGCTATCCTGCCCCTTCCTGATACTGTCTGTGCTCCATGAGCCTCAGCATTCTGTGCTTTAACTGAAGTAACAAAACTGGCCAATTCTTCTGTAACAGTGGCTCACGACGCACCTTTCAAGGCACCTAGTCACCTTAAGTTTCATTAACCCAGTTAGGCCTTGTAACAATACTATTAGCATTCACTGTGACTAGCTCCATTTTGCTTATGAGGAGATGGAGGCCAAGAGGGCTTCTGTAAGCTGCCCATATTTCCACAGCCGAGAAGTGGCAGAACCGTCACCTGAGCTCAGGCATCTCTCCGGCACTCAGGCTTGAGTGGCACCAGCCTAGCTCTTAAATGAGGAATCTGTGGACAGGGCCTGTCTCACCTCGTCTCCCCTTTTGCATGGGAATCTCACTTATACATTTCTTAGGTCCAGGTATGCTAAGGAGACAGGGAGAGGCACGAGAGCCCTTGGGAGGTAGCCAAATCGAAGTTTCGAGAAGTAACTTCTGCTACACGTGGGATGCTTGAACCTGGGGAGAAGGTGCACGCTAAAAGGAAAGGGAGGTTCTCTGAAAGCAAGGAAGCTTTGAGCCCATCTGTGTGGCTGTGGGGAACACAGTTCCCTGGGGCACGTCCTGAATGCTTGGGTGTCCAGCGACACCCAAGTGAGCAAGTGAGATCACAAATAATAACAATATGTGACATCTGGTCACAAACCAGAAATAATTCTGGGTGTTGTCAAATACGTTAGCTTAGGTCATAAACACTAGAATTCTTCAGTATTTCTAGGGTTCAATATTGACATGTGTCACTTAGGATATATTCAGCCTCAGATAACAAGAGATGTCAAACAAATCGTGGTTTAAACAGAATTCACTCTTGTCACTACAAGAAATGTAGAAGATGTTTGATAGGATGGGTTTGTGATTCTGGGCCAATGTCTGTGATTCTCTTCAGGCTTTCTCTTCATGGTCAGAAACTGACTAGTTCAATCAAAGTCAAGATGTGACGCTGAGCAGAGGGTTCATCTTCATGTGCTTTTTTTCTTATCACAGAGGAAAACTATTTTCCAGAAGCCTCCAACCCAATTTTATCTCATGTCTCATAAAAGAGGTGGCCCTGCTCTAGGCTGCAAGTTGACAGGTGGCCTGGGACAACAGCCCCTTGTGTCTCTCTCCTTCTTAGAGACCTGGACTACCCAGGGTGTATCTCCTCTAGTCGGAAGCTCTCTAAGAGGCAAACTTTGGCTTGGAATTGATAGACTGTAGTTCTGCTGCATTCCAAGTCCACAAAGTCAATGGTGCAGGAAGGGATACTCTTCTCAGGGAAGTTCTTAGAAGGGGTGAATGTTTACTTAAAGGTAGTATGATCTTCCAGGAAAGGAGTAGATTTAGGCCAACTCCCAGGTGGGGGGCTGGGCTGACTTTCCCAGAAGCTAAAGGATATTTATCCAATCTTAAATGGGGAAGGCTGCTATCCAGGAAGAAAGAGGTAAATGACTTTTAAGTAGGTAAGGAACAGACAGTGTCAAAGTGTCTGCCTGGACCCAGAAGGAATTTTTATAGTTCTATCCACATCTTAAACTATTAGGCATTAAGATGTAGTGTGTCTAAGTAGATAATTGTCTTTTTCTGCTTCACACCTCCAGAGACAGGAAAGAAGATGAGGAAGGAAACAACCATATATTATGTGTCTAATAAATGCCAGAAACTGTGCGAGGCACTCTAAGATAGACTATTTTATTTATTTCTCATAATGCTTTAAGATAAATATTATTATTATGCTTTTATGGGGGAAAAAATTGAGGCTTTGAGAAGTAACTTGACAATTTATATTATCATACAAGGGGGAGTCAAGATTTATGCCCAGGTTTGCCTGGCACTGTGGCTTTATTCTTTCTATTATACTATGTTGCCTTTACTACATTTTGTTCAATTTATTTAAGAGCTATTTCTAGAACATTCTATATGGAGTCTCCTAGAGGAAACTTAATTACCCTCAAACAGGATAGTTCTTTATATGTGTGAAATCAATAATCTGTCTAAGTCATTGCCTCTCCAAGTTAAAAATAGTCAGTTTTTTAAAAAAAAAAATTCCTTTTTTTATATGTATAAGCTTATAATAGTCCCATTTTTCAGAAGGCTCCCAGGCAGTCAGATGTAGAAGAACTTTTAACCAATATGATCTGGACCAATAGCTGGCTGATTACTCTTGTCATCTGTCTATGTAATATTTACTTAAAGCGTGCAGTTCCAATAACAAGAGCAATAACATAAACAGATTTGGGAATATATCCTTATTGGTACATGTACAGTACAACTGGAAATATCATTAGGATATCAGAGGATTCCACAAAAATAATGGGTTCAGAGATATTCTACAAAAATTGGTTCCTGGGATCTCTGTTCGGAACCTAAGGAAAATTCCTTGCAGCCCAAACCGCAGAGGTAGTAGACCAAAACCCATTTTGTGGTCAAATTCCCCATGAGACTTGTTGCTTGTTTCCCTTCTTTCGCACTGTTGCTGGGTCTTCTGCTTTTCTGTCTTTTGGTTTGGTCCTTTAACCCTGTATCAGTGCAATATGCAGTGTGAACCTCAGAGAAGGTTAATGCAGCACAGTCTTTTTTCTCTCTCCCAGGTAATAGGACAGGGCTTTTCTTCTTGGCTTACCCTTCCAGTGTCACTGCATTTGGATCTGGCGGTCCAGTTCTAAACAGCTCACCTGGTAGAGTTGACCTGGAAATCTTGTGATGTCTTTTCTTATAGTTTCCTCTCCCTCTTCTTTCCCGTACACTGATCCTTAATCCTGGCACAATCATCAGAATGCTAGCCTGCCATTCCTAATACTGGAGATTGGACTTTGTGGGCATCATCTGCAGCCCTTTCAAAACACCACAGGTAATATTTGTTCACAGTTGTAAGCTGGGCTCCCTAGTTCTTTGGAGATCATCTTAGAGACAATAAAGCCCAGAGGTTAAAATATCAGATATTTTTATGAGAAAAATCTGAGTTTTGCAGAAATGATTCCATAACATTCTGCCTGCATAACTTTGGACAGGTTTCTCAGCCTCTCAAAGTTTTAGCTTCCTCGTCTGTAGGAAAAGTTACTTCAGTCGTTCCCTTATGCTTGTTCTGAGCATTAGTCAGACAGAAATGTTTGCGATACAGTAAGCGCTGGATCCGTGGGAAACTCACATAGTGCTTCTGAGAACTTTCATATATTATCTTGTTTAATCCTCACATAAACCCCATGAGTTAATACTCTTAGTCCTATACGACAGATGAGAAATCTGGGCCACAAAGAGTTTTAACAGCTTGGGTAGCTATATAGCTGTTAAGTGAAAGTCCCAGGATTTAAACTCAGGTTGGCTGGTTCCAGAGGGGGCCCTGCCGATCACTCTGCCGTGCTTGCCTCTGTGTTAGTAGCTCTTACTATGAATGTTGCTGCCCATACCTGCATCACCTTGATAGAGGGAGGGATGTAGACTTAGGCTCCCTTTTTTGCATGAGGTCATTTTTCCTGCTTTCTTTTACCACCAACTTATGCTCCCCTTTTATCCCTTTTATCCCATAGAAGAGAGATTCATAGCCTCTTCCATCTGCTTTGCCACTGGTGCCCAGCAACATTCCTCCCCAACTCACGAGGACTCCTGATAAGACATGAACTCACAAGTTTCTAGGTCATGGCTAATTAGAGCCAGTGTCCATGTACTTTAGAAACTTCTCCTATAACTCTTACCATGCACTTAGGAACTCTGTGTTCTGTCAATTGCCTTCTAAAACATTTCCCTTAAACTAGACAGCATGTAAATGACCAGCGCAGACTCAGAGGAGCCTAATTACTTCCTATGATCTTGATACTGTACTCCTTTTTAAACTGGCCTAGAGAGTGTTGATTCCCTTGGAAGCCATATCTGGGGGGCACCTGGGTGGCTCAGTGGGTTAAAGCCTCTGCCTTCAGCTCAGGTCATGAGCGCAGGGTCCTGGGATCAAGTCCCGTATCGGGCTCTCTGCTCGGCAGGGAGCCTGCTTCCCCCTCTCTCTCTGCCTGCCTCTCTGCCTACTTGTGATCTCTTTCTCTCAAATAAATAAATAAAATCTTAAAAAAAAAAAAAAAAAAAAGAAGCCATATCTGGGTTGGTTAGCACGTGGAATCCTAAATTTATAATCAAATAAACGATCCAAGAGAATTTTCCAAGGATGATCATCCTCTTCCTATAATGATAAGCTTGTAGGAAGTTCTAAATTTTATCTTCATAATTTTGTGCTTGCATTCAATCCTGTCAAAGTAATTTTTTATTATGCATTATGTTACTTTCCATAGTAATTACTTCCAAATGTTTACATAACTGGAAAATGGTATATGTGTGATGGTGGTTCTTAGAAAGATCTAGACTCCCATGGAAAACACCTAATTTATGAACACTTATAAAATAAGACAGTGATCAGTCAGGACCAGGTCGTGTTGTGCTAACCTCATTTCCTTTTGGTTAGGGTCATTATTTAATTAGAGCAAAGTCATACACAAATTGTGTTGTGATTTCCACAAAGTACTTGACAAATCCCCGACTAAGGTGCTGGGACTAAGAAAATGAGCTATGATCTTTGGGATGGTACATGCTAGGGGAATTCATAGCTCAATGAACTACTGAATCCAAGAATCTAAAAAGTACTTCTGAATGACTTTAGGTCAACCTAGATGATATCTCTGTAAGAGCATGTAACAACTTAGTGCTGGGCCTTGTCTTATTTATTTGACTTTTATATCTAAACTCACACCATACTATACTTGATGCTATATAGTCCATTTATTTCCATTTGAAAATTAGGATACTTTTGGGGCACCTAGGTGGCTCAGTCATTAAGTGTCTGCCTTCGGTTCAGGTCATGAGCCCAGGGTCCTGGGACTGAGCCCCGCATCGGGCTCCCTGCTCAGCAGAAAGCCCGCTTCTCCCTCTCCTACTCCCTCTGCTTGTGTTCCCTCTCTTGATGTATCTGTCAGATAAATAAATAAAATCTTAAAAAAAGAAAAGAAAATTAGGATACTTTTAAAATTTCTCCTGCATTTTCTGTTGTTCAGGAGCACCTATAGTGTTTCTGAAGTCGATCAAAAGTACCTTTAGTACCTGAAACATCGGTCGACTGGGTCTGGAGGTGTGAGTGCATACAAAGCATGTGCTCTGAATTGCAATTCTCTCTTTATATCATTGGCTCAGTTCCACCATGCAAGTTTTAATTTTCTTTTCCTTATTGGGCAAGACAGAAGCAAAATAAGAGTGGAATAATTTTGCTCCCTGCCATCTGTTGACTTGTCCTCAGCATTCCCTAACCCTCGGCCTGCTTATCTGCTTCTCATTCCTGCCTCTTATTGTTTAGAAATAATTTTCTGTTGTTCTGACATTGTTTTCAAATTTTAGCTCATCCTGAAATTTTGTCTGTCTGACCCCATTGTTATAGGTCCGGGACGTTTATGGAACAAATTCGTGAAGCACACATTCTGGAGGAAGAAAGACAATAAGCATCAGAAAGCAATGAAGTTTGTCAGGGATTATAAGGTAAGCATGGTGGAAAATATACAGAAGAGCAGAGATTTGGAGTTCTGGGTTAGGGGATGAGTTTTAATTTTAAATAGGGTGGCCGAGGTGGCACAGTGAGCCAACATCCTTTGAGCAAAGACTTAAAGGAGATGAGCGGACGGTTACGCTTTTGTGATTGAAATGAATTGCATGCTTCTTCCTCCCCTGCTTGTACATAGGCTCATATGTTCTGAATCAGTTGTAGAAAAAGAGCATTACATATATTATCCCTCTGATTTTCCTTTAACATTGTCCCCCACCTTCTCTCACCTTTGGGACTAAGGGACTAAGATCTCCACACCGATGCTATATCCGATTCTTAATTTCAGCTGTCAACTAATCCTTTCTTGGCACATAGTAGACACTTAGCAAATATTTATTAAATAAGTGAATAAAGAGCAAATGCCACTAGCTAATTATAGAAGGTGGCAACTGAGAGCAGAAACCTCTTAAGAATATATCCCCTTGAATGGTATCCTTTGAAGATGCAAGACCTGAAGGCAGACCAGGGAAATGGCAGGTAGTGGGTCAGTAGTTTGGGGCTTTGACCCTCTCTTTGCAGTTCCTTGAGGAACACCTTTAGTGAGGTAGGCGTAAAGCTCACTCCATGGGCTGCCCCTGAACTTGGGAACTGTACACTCAGACATTGCTTCTGTGAGAATAGGAAGTGGGAAAATCACCCATGAGGTATTTTTCCATTTAGTTTTTAATCTTCTGAATGAGCTTTGTTGCTCTACCACAAAACAAACATCAAGCAGTTTTTCCCAGGGTCCCACATCTTGGGCGGGCTGAACGCAAAAGGCCCTTGCCAAAAATCCCTGCACAGAGTGTGCTGCTTGTAAGGAAAGAAAACAGAAATTCACAAACCATGGAGTTCTGACACACTGTGTAAGAAAACTTTCTGGGATGTACTTTCTCCTTTGGCTTGGAATATGCAAACCAGAAATCGGATGCGTTCCATATTCTGTGAACATAGATAATGGGCAAAAGAAACTTAAAATATGAGTAACCCTTGAACTTATTATCCTAACTGGGACACTTTTGAGAATTAAAGGGTCTCTGTTAATCAGTCACATTGGGGAAATAGGCAAAAGCCAATGTTTGACTTTCTTAGGCAAACTGCAGTATGTGGTAACCCTAAGTAGAGGAAAAGTACTGTAAAAAAAGAGTATATAGAGAAGGATTGATAAAATGTAATATTCTCTCCATTGTCACCCATTTTACCTTTCACACTGCCATCCCTATCATAGAATCGCCAAATCATGGAATTTTTAGGCCCAAATTTACTTACAGATCATACATCCTTCTACTTAAAAGATGGTCATGGCTAGCAACGTTGGCATCATCTAGAAGAAATGCAGAAACTCGGGCCCTACACGAGACCCATTGAATCAGAATCTGTGTTCTAACAAGGTCCGCAGGAGATTTGTATGAATATCAAAGTTTGAGAAGCACTGATTCAAGCCACTTAACAGATAAAGAAACCGAGGCTCAGGGAGATACAAGGATTCATCTAAGTCTCATAGCTCCTAAATCTATCACTCACATCTCATACAGCTAGTTTTCCTTCCTGGGGCAATGGTTCTCTCCTATCTCTCTATACCTTAAAAAGCCTGAAGCTGGCAGAGCAGACCTGAGTTCTAGTCCTGATTTCACCTCGGGGTCAGCAAAGTCACTGCATCCCGTCTCCTCATCAGTAAAATGAGGAAATTTGACTATCAGGTCCACTAAGTTTCCCTTCAAGTTCAAAAGTGCCAGAATTCTATCAGTTTTATGAATTCAGGCATCCTGGAAGCCTGAAGCTAAATGGAAGAGTCCCAAAAAACATGGTGTAAGACAAGTGTCTTGATTAATGCTTTTCATGAGGACTATATGTTGTTTGTAATGAGACATAAGAAGGGCATTCCAGGAGCTGGAATGGCAGAAGCAAGTGTTGATCACAGAAAAGAGTATTTGGGGACAATGGAGAAAGGTGGTAGGGGATGTTTAAGAAATGGAAAAAAAAAAAAATAGGGACGCTTAGGTGGCTCAGTTAGTTAAGTGTCTGCCTTCAGCTCAGGTCATGATCCTGGGGTCCTGGGATTGAGTCCCACGTCAGGCTCCCTGCTCAGTGGGGAGTCTGCTTCTCCCTCTACCTCTGCCTCTTCCCCTGCTTGTGCTCTCTCTTTCTCTCTCTCAAAAAATAAATCTTAAAAAAAAAAATAGGAAGAAAATATCCGGCAATTTAAGCATGTTTCTAGTAAATTGGGGCCACGGCATACAAAATAGCCTTTAAATCAACAAAACTTTTCCTTCACTGGAAAGTAGTAGTTTCCAGTAGTTTATAAAAGGTAGTTTATAAAAATACTGCTTCTGAGACTTTCCCTTCCAACCTTGGGCATCTGTCGCTATGGGCAAGGTGTTGGTTAATTTTAAGTGTCAGCATGGCTGGGGTGCCCAGTTGTTTGATTAAATATTAGTGTAAATGTTGCTACAAAAGAATTTTTTAGAAGTGATTAACATTTACAATCAGTAGACTTTAAGCAAAGCAGATTATCCTCCCTGATGTGGGTGGCCTCTTCCAATCAGTGGAAAGCCTTTAAAACAAAGACTGAGGCTTTCTGAAGAAGAACTTTTGCCCCGAGACTGCAGTATAGAAACCTTGCCTGAGTTTGCAGACTGCTAGCCTGCCCTATGGATTTGGGTCTCAAGAATGCAACATCAACTCTTAGCTGGATTTCCAGCCTACCAGCCTGCCCTACCAATTTTAGACCTGCCGGCACCCATAATTGCACAAAACTATTCCTTAAAATAAATCCCTGTATTTCTACACACACACACACACACACAGTTCTGTTTCTCTGAACCACCCTGTCTAATATAAGCAGCATTCACAGATTTCTCTCCATTCTTATTAACCAGCAATTAACCAGAAATTAAGTGGCAGACAGACTTTGGGTGATCTACTGATAAATGTGGAAAGTAGAAAAGTCTTTGTTCCCAAGTTCTACAAGAAGAAGGCAGGGTTTATTTCTGATTCACCAATTTATCCTCAGTGTCTACCCAAGACTGCCTGGCACACAGAGAGAAGAAGTACTCAATAAACATTTGTGAGTGAATTCACATGAGAATAATATTTAGCTGGGACTTTCGAGGGCTTGGGAGAGGGAAATGGAATAGCCAAGTCCACTGTCCGTTATCAGTATACCCTAATGAGTAAGAACACAGACTTGGTTGCAAGATCTGCTCCCGCTCTGCCATTCCTTCCATAGGCAATGGAATATTTCTCAAGGTCAATATGACCTTGAGAAAGTTACTTAAACTCTCTTAATCTCAATTTATCCATCAAAAACATGGTGTAATAATGTGCCTGCCACAGAGGGTTTATGTGGAGTGTAAATGAGTTAATATAAATGAAATACTCAGAACAGTGCCTGGTACCCAGTAGAATAATAGAACACAATAGAAGCAAGAATATTGGCAGAATAGAATAGAATAATGGCACAATAGAAGTGTTCACTGTTACTACTGTTGTCTTCTAACATCCAATAATGAGCACTCATGTCTGCAACTGTACTAACTGCTGGATGGGGGGGATAAAGGTAAGACAAAATGGCAGCCTTGGAAGAAATCAATCAAACAAAACAACTACATACAGTGTGATGAATGTGCAAAAAGTCTTATGGAAAGTGCTCGGGAACACAGATGGCAGCTAACTATCTAAACCAAGTAGCCTGTGAGGCCTTTATGAAAGAGGGAAAATTGAAGCTAAATATTGAAAAATGAATAAGAGTTCCAAAACAAGTGAGAAGGGCATTTCTTGTGGAAGAAACAATGCATAGAAAAGCAGAAAGGCATGGTTTGGGACATGATGAATTCTGTGTTGAGCCTGAGTAGCGTCCAAAAAGAAATATTCGGAAGGTAAATGGCAAGAGAGTCTAGGGCTCAGGAAGAGGTAAAGGCTGGAAGGATAAGTCTGGAAGCCACAGTGTCAGCAAATTTGTCACAGCACTTCTGAGCTGTATACAAGAATGAGCTTGTGGGTGAGAAAACTTGAGGGTTGTCAAGGTCCACAGCATTTAAAGAACAGTGAAGGGTGATACACTTGAGCCAGAATTAGAGAGGTAGCAAGGAGACCCAGACGAGAATAGCACCATGGAAGCCAAGAAAGAAAATTCCGAGAACGAAGGAACACTGATCTCTTTGTCATCATGGATTTGCCTTTCATGTGAATGGAACAAGACGTGATCTTTTGTGTCTGACTTCTTTCACTTAGCATAATGTTTTCAAGTCTCATCTATGTTGTAGCAAGTATCAGTACTTCATTCCCTTTTCTGTGGCTGAATAATTTCCCAAAGCCGCATTTTGTTTATTCATTCACCAGTTAATGGTCATTACTTTTGTTTCCACTTTTTGTCTATTATGAATAATACTGCTATGAATATTCATGTATAAATTTTTGTGTGAACATATGTTCTTAATTCTCTTGGGTCCAGCAATTAGAGATCTGCTAAATAATATAATAAATTACCATGTAACTGTCCACAAGAATGATACAGGGTTATATATGCTCATTTGGACAGAAGCATTAAATGAAAATACAGGGTCCATGTGTATTGAAAAAAACCCATTTTATAATTGTAGACAAACAACTAAATGAATAAATATGCAAAAAAAAGAATAAAGAGATACTAGGAGGAAAGTAATTATTTCAAGTCTCCCTTTCCCCCTAAAACAAACTCCACAATGCAGATGCCTTTAGAACATTCAAAAGGGGATGTACCAGTGTGCTGGTGTTATGAAGAAAACAGCAGCTGAAAAAAACCTCACTAATTACATAACTTAAAGGTAATCTTATTTCACCTCTTTGGTAAGGTTTCCCTGAATGTACAATTAAGATAATTGCCAGTAACTACGGGAATTTAGTCAAAGCAGGAAGTATGCCGCTCTAAAACTTTTGCGGGTACAACTAAAAAATAAAAAAGGAAAACATCTGCTAATGTTCTTGAAGAATTTCCAGTTCATTCAGTCCTAGGATGTCACCCAAAAAAATGCCACAAATGTTGGCTTTGTTCCCACACAGCCATTGATTTTCAGGGGAGGTGAGGGTTCTTCCAATTACCTGTTTTCCTTTTGTTTTGTGGAAATCTTTCCCAAGCAGATGCTGCTCTAACCCGTTACATTGGTGGCCTCCAGTGAACCTTGCTTCCAGTGTTCACACCTTGGGGGGGTCCTCTCCCCCAGAATTTGGATTGGCCAGTGACTCACAATAACCAATGAAGTGTGGCCACGATGAAAGGGATACAGAGCTAGTTCTGTGCCTAATCCTAAGAAGGTCTGGCAGCTTCTGCTTCTGTTCTCTCCAGAGCCCTCAGCCACCACGTAAGAAGTATGGGAACTCTGCTGGAGAGACCACATGGGGAGGCCACGTGGAGGGGCCGCATGGAAAGAGAGCCCAGCGATCCCAGCATCTTATGAGACCCTGTGATTAAGTGTAGCCTAGCAGCCACTGAAATACCCAGCAGAGGAACTGCCCCCTGAACCCCGCCCAGTTACTGAATCCTGGGCAAAAAACTGGTTATTGTGTCTTAAGCCAAAGGTTTTGGGAAGATCTGCTAGGCAGCAGAAGGTGACTAAAAGGAATAACTGGTTCTTTTTTCGGGAGAGGTGTAAGACATTTTGAAGGAATTTAAATAATCTTACCCCAGAGGGTTAAGAACTAGCTCCATCATGTTGCAAGTGGGCCCTTCCCTAATCAACCCTTTCCAATTCACTGGTAGAGAGACGGAGAGGGTTAGAAGAAGCCAGGTGAACCAAGAGCTTAAAGCAAATTCATTCCCTCCAGCCCACACCTTTTCATCACAGCAGCGTCCCCCACCATTCCATTAAGGCTGCAGATCTCAAGTTTTTCTGTCCATCTGCTGCTTTCATGTGTGTGCCTGCTAAATATACTCAAACTTGCGTTCATTCCCTAGGAAATTCCTTTTATCTACCTTTCCAGCTCGACTATTCCCCCTGTGTCTGAGTGTTTCCTCTCATTTTCTTTTTACCTTCCTTCTCCGTCCCGTGGACCATTGCAGCCCGTTTCTCTTTGAACACCCGTTCTCAAAGCGTGTATGGGGGATCCACAGCACGAGCAGCACCCGGGAATTTACTAGAAATGCAATTTCAGAGTCCATCTCAGACCTGCTGAAGCAGAAACTCCGGAGACAGGGCTTGTGATCTGCCTTAATAAGTCCTCTAGGTGATCTCTAACAACACTAATGTTTGAAAACCACCGCCTTTGAACACAGGTCAGCCAACTCTTTCTGTAAAGAGCCAGGTAGTAAATATTTCAGACTTTGGAAGCCAAACGGTCTCTGTTACAGCTGTTCCCAGCTCCGCGATTAAAATATGAAAGCAGGCACAAACAACCTATAAAAGAACAAAGCAGGACTGTGTTCTAATACAGTATCACTTATGGGTACTCATAGTTGAGTTTCATACAGTTTTCATGTGTCACAAAATATTGTTACTCTTTTAGTTCTTTTCCACTCTTTAAGAATGGGAAAATTATTCCTAGCTTGAAGGGTGGGCCATGGGCTGAGTATGGCCCGCAAGCCTTAGTTTGCCAACACCGGCCCCAGAACATCTCTGGTTTGCTCTTACTCAGGGCATTTTGGCTGGCCCATCCATCTCTAGCTCAGCAATGCTTTATGTTTGAGCCGGCCGGGGGATCTCCCACACTCGCTCGAGGCCACTGATCTTCCCTGAAGTCACGTCTTGAGGAAATCGTTCCATTTGAGCCATTGGGTCTGATTAAGAAGAGGTCGTCTCGTCTGTATATGGCTTCCAACCAGGGCCTTTCTTTACTATGCGAACTTAGCCTCAGGTCAGCCTGAATGGGAGTGGATTGGGGGCACTCTGCTCCTAGTCGACCGACAGTGTAGTTCATGATGAGCTGGGCCCCCCGCGAACCCCAATAAACCAGAAGTATGGAGTAGAGATGACCCCTCCGGAATCATTCCAGGCAGGGATGATCTTGGACCAGGCCACACATCCTTACAGCTACTTCCCTCTGGAGCAACGCTCCCAGGACTGGGTGCTCCCTGGGGGCTGGAATCAGGGTTGTTTGTTGAGTGCTTCTCCAAATCATACCTCCCGTGTGGGCTAGAGGAGGAGAAATGTGTGTGTCTTGTGTGTGTGTGTCTTGGCACAGTTGAGAGAGGCCACACGGGGAGCAGTGAGCTGGGAAGGTGGCAGGCATTAGAGTCTTCTAATTGTATTTATCCATCTATTTTATTTGTTTCTTTTTTAAAAAATTCATCTGAGAGAGAGAATGAGACAGAGCATAGGCAGGGGGAGAGACAGGCAGAGGGAGGAGGAGAAGCAGACTCCCCGCTGAGCAGGAAGCTCCATGCTGGACTCAATCCCGGGACTCCAGGACCATGACCTGAGCCAAAGGCAGACACACTCAACCATCTGAGCCACCCAGGGACCCCCAGGTCTTCTAATTTTATAAAAGAGAAAATAATAACACTGAGTCCTGCTGCTCTCTGAAATACCCGCCTCCTTCCCCCCCTTCCCTTGCCCTCCGCAGGGAAAGCACAGCTACCTTAATGGCAAGTGTGTTGCCTTTCCGAGGCGCACACACTCACAGCCGCCCTCGGCCCTTAGACAGCTTCCCTTCCTCTGCTGCTGCTCTGGGAATCACAGCCTTGCCAGGCTGCCGCGCTAAATGGCAAACAGATGGAAAGATTCTTTTTTTTTTTTTTTTTTTT
>CM053605.1:121125995-121226875 GCA_028646535.1 Procyon lotor
AAGAGCAGAAGGGGGAGAATCTTCAAGCAGATTGCCACTGAATGCAGAGCTCAATGCAGGGCTCTATCTCAGAACCCATGAGATGAAACCAAGTGTCAGACACTTAAACAACTGAACTACGCAGGCGCCCCCTGAAGATGCTCTTAGTGACCTGGGGAAAATCCTCATCTACTTGCAAATATTTCCAGCTCATGCCTTAGGAAATTGGTAGGTACATTTTTTGTAGGTACATTTTAAAAAATGTATCTGGTTGTTAACAGGTACCAAGGAGCTTCTAGTGGCTCCTCTGTCTTGAAGGACAACATTGAGTACAGGGCTAGATGGAGAGGGGATGTTCCTGCTCTGAGAGCCAGAAACCAGCCTGTGACCTTCCTCTGCTGTGTGTTGTCAGCTCTGCTGTGTGTTGTCAGCTGTGTGTTGACGTTTCCCGTGGTCAGCTCTCAGACCCTGGCAAGCTGCCCTGTCCCATACTCCTCTGCCTTACTGATGGACAGACCCCAATATCTTCATGGCCAGCCTTCTTTCTGTCTCCTGGGACACTCCAGCCTTTCTTAGCACCCATTTTTTGGCAGAAGAAGCAAATAAGTTCCCTTTAAATGACAGATTCCCCTTCCTTGCTTTTCTCTATTGTTCTCAAGGAAAAATCTTGTCTTCTGTTTCCCCTAACCAATCCCTCAGGTCACTGACCTCTTGATCACATTTGTTTGTCTTGCCACCTTCTTGTTCACCAGTCTATCCTTTTGTCTTTCTGGTTTTGCCTCCTCGATATCAAGTCTGCTGACCTCTGATCATCTTCAGCATTGTGACCTTCTGTCAGGCTACCATCTTTGCTTCCCAGGACTCCTGAAACTTTGGTTTCCACATTTGTAGACTTTGATTCATTCTCCCCACCAAGTCTGGGAGATCTTAAAATACTTGAACGGCTTCCCATTGCTTTTAGGAAGTTACAAGTCTTTAGCACTAGTCCCTGTGCACATCTTTACTTTTATCTTCACCTCACAGCCTGATTCCCTGGGCGTCTCCATGCTGGCCACCGCCATCTTTCAGTTTCTTGGACCATCCCTGTGCCCTTCTGCCCCTGAGCCTCTCTGCGCACTTGTACTTTTCTCAGTCTGGACCATTTTCCCTATTGAAATCCTCTGAATCCTTCAGCTCTCCACCCAGAAGTTACTTCTTCATAGATGTTCTTCCTCATTTCCCTGACCAAGTCAAATTCCATACATCTTGTAGCTCTCCATGGAGTTTGTCTGTCGTGGGCGCTTTCACAGTTCATAAATATCTATTTGTGTAATTATTTAACTTATGCCTGTAGCCAGTTAGACTCTAAAATAGATGAAGGAAGAGATGTGGTGTTCTTACTCCTGTATTCTTAGCACACATGGGTATATAGCAAATAATCAGTAAGTTTTTTTTTATTAAAGTTAAGGTTAAAAAATGATTTAACAAGAACCAGTTAGTTTTCTCAAGAAACTCTTAAGATTTTGCCTCAGAAATCGAGCATACTCATCTATGTATGCAGGAATCTTCTTGGCTTTATCACACTGGGGAACTTTGGGTAACAGGATCAAGGATGCATTTATCTTTGGGGTTCCACGAATAGGGATAATCACCTCAGAGTTTCTGTTCTTTTGTGCCAATTTTGTACGTTATCTCAATGATTTAGGGTGGGCATGGCATCGGGTAACACAGTAAAGGTGTGTAATTAATTTACTTCTCCAATATCTCCTGCTCTTGACCTCCTCACTAGCCCTTGTCACCGATTGATGCAGGGACCCTTCCAGCACTACGGGGACATGCTCTTCTTGCTGCTCCAATCATTTGATCATTAATAAGGTGTTTCTGTCTTTGTCATTACTTTGAGGGTTCTCAGGGGTACTGGTCAGGCAGTCCCTAGAATGCCCCTTAATATGCGTTTGTCTACTGTTTTCTTTCTTTTTTTAAATTGAAATATATTTGACATATCCTGTTGTATAAATTTAAGCTGTACAACATGTTGGTTTGATACATTTATATATTGCAATATGATTGCCATCGTAGTTTTAGCTAGATAAAGGGTATACAGGAACCCCCCTTACAAATTTCTAATAAATACAAATTATTATATTAAAATATATGTTGGTTAAAATTAAAGGTTTCTTTTTTTTTCATTTGTAATAATTATTTTTCCATGTACCTGGGTAAGAATGAGCATATGTATGTGTAAGAACTGTGTACAGTATTTCTTCCAAGCTCTCTGCGTGGAATATGACCCTTTCCCCATCCATCTATCCTAACCTTACGTAAAGTTCTAGGTCCAGCTAAAGTTCCATAAGAATAATTGTCCCCTTTCTTGAATAATTGCCATGTGCCACACAACATGCTGAGGATATGCACGTGGTGGAATGGGTATCATTTTCTCTCTTTTTAAAATAAGTAAGTGAAAGAACTGAACTGTAGGGACTCCAACTAACTCAATCACTGTCATCCAACTGTGGCTCCAAAATCATACATTTAATGTCTCTGTGCCCTTCTGCCTCCATTTATTTCAGGAAACAGTTCTCGGTTAGTTTTAGTCTTATTGTCCCTCTCTTCCTCTGAATTGCTGTCGTTCCTTCTGGCTGTGACACTCAGCTCCAGATTTTATTATGTTCTGTGCTCACTTGTTGGGCTTCCATGTAGATTTCCCCTTGTGTCCCCATTTGTCCTTGTTCAGTAGAAGAGTAATGGCTACCATCTCTGTCCCTCTGTACATTGGGCTAAGGTGGGTCTACATCAGGCACCCTTTATAGTTGCTTCCCCTACACCATGGATGGAGTAGTGACAAAAGTGGAGCAGGGGTTCATTGAGGGAACAAACTACATGAGAAGGATGGCTGAGGGAACATCCGGTAACACATGGGGTGCCCCGTGAGTCAGTCAAGCCTTCGGAAGTATGATGGTGGTTTTGTTCACATTTGCACATGTCCCAAGCAGCTGAATAATCATAAAAGGAAGCATTGCATCCATGGAAAAGGCAAGCAGTAGGCTCCTCTGAAAACAAACAGTGTACGTCTTATCGATGGGATGGCATTTGGCAAAATAGAAAAACATATGCTATGGTGGTGAGTGTTAAAATAACAAACCACAGCCCCAACCAAGCATAACAAACCAAGCAGCTTGGTTTTTCTTAATTACAAGTTGTTACAGCTCTTTTCCTTTCCCGATTGGGAGCCTCTCTCCTAATTGTCTCACAGACTTGTAGCGAGGAGACTCTTCAGCCTGTATTTGCATCATTACCTGTGTACCATCCCGTTGTCTTGCTATCCAGTTTTCCCTGCACATGCTTGCTGGGTTTCGGTTTGGTTTTATGTCTTTAATGGTATGTTCCATTGCCCAACTACTGTTCCTTCCTATTTAATCCAAATTCCTCCTGCCTCTGCTTCTGGTCACGAAGCCCCCCACCTCCCTCAAATCCTTTAGGTCACAAGAATCAGGCTAAGTTGCTTTTTCTCTCAGGCATTTTGAATGAGACTCTCTCCTCTGAGCCCATTTTCCGAAAAGCCGGTCATCGTCATAAAGAATAGACTTCCTAAAAAAAAAAAAAATAATAATAATAAAGAGTAGACTTCCTGAGTGGTGACTTTCTGGCTCATCATTCATCACTTCCTCGTGAACAATGGGAAAATAAATTTCATGCGACTCCAGGCAGGTATCAAGGAAGATCCTCTGTCGAGTCCTGTGAGGATATAGGTAATTTTATGGAACTGGGAAAAAAAACAAGTTTTCCGTTTTTCAAACCCGAGATTTCTCCTTTCATTTTAAAATCTCAATTGCTTCCACTTTTACCATTTCAGTAAATCCTGGGAGATGATTCTGAGGAGTTTATTTGTATAGTATGAGACAGAAGAGAGTGCTTCAGTGAGTAAGGGACATAAGGAGGTGTTCAGCTCAGTCCGACAGTAGGCGCAGTCTTGGATTTATTAAACCAGAGGTTATGGTACAGAAAAAGGTAATGAGCCATGTGGACCCTTTAGTTCTAAATTGCTTTTGCCTAATTGTGACTCAGCTCCACAGGATGAAAAATCACTTGGCTACAGCCCATAATCAAGAGATATTCACACTACAAAAGAAAGTCTCTAAAGAGTGACCCTAGACTTGACGGTAATTATTACCGCAAGGCGTTTGAAGGCTCTGGCAGAGATTTTGACTTAAAATTAGTTGAAGAAATGGAAAAATTCATCCTCTACCCTTCAAGGTCTTCCGACTGGACTAAGAATTAAATTTACATGAGACAGATTAACAGGAATAAAAACCAAAGTTTTATGACGTGCACACGGAGGCCCCATAATGAAACTGAGTCCTAAACGAATGACGAAGGCAGACAATTTTTATACTTTTAGACAAAGAGACAATAAATCTGTGAGGAATTGATGAGACAAAGAAAAGTTAACATTGGGAACTTCGACTGGTAAGGAATTCCAAACAGAACTTGGGCTGGGGTCATCAATTAGTAAAAAGTAACCAACATTGCTTATCCAGCATTCTAGGTTTTAAATCCCCTATCTCTGGTGATGAGGTTGTTTCTCTATCTCCTGGTACAGGGACGGTACCTTTCCCATGGGAAGTTTATGTGCTCCTTTCTGGGGGAACAGAGGAGGGTCTGAGTGTCCCGCTTGCACTGGCTGTCTCTTAAGTAACTTGCGTTTGTTTATTTTTTATCTATTTATTTTTTGCATTTAAAACATACTTTTATTTGTTTTTTTATTTTTACCAATTTTTTATTATGTTATGTTTGTCAGTATACAGTACGTCATTAGTTTTTGATGTAGTGTTCCAAGATTCATCATTTATGTGTAACACCCAAAATAATCACTATGCCGAAGTGGCCCATTTGGGGGCAGCCTACCCTTGCCCACTACACAGTCTGGTGTTTTGTTTTGTTTTGTTTTTCTTGGTAGACTGGGCAACTGTCCTACGTCTCTGAGGAACTGTGAACTTAGACTTAAGGCGGACTACACTACTCTTGATTTGGCATGTGGGATTTCAGGCAGGGCTGAGAGGAGCATTCTGGAAGTGCCCATTCTATGCAGCAGCACTGCTATTAGTAGATGGAGATTGACAGCCTAACTGCGTATGTCTATCTGAAGCCTGGCCCCTAGAACTGGGCCACCAACAGGAACACCCACTAGGCGGTCAGAACAGCTGCTGATTGAGCACAGGAGCCACTGTGTGTTCCCTCTCTGAACAAACCCTGGCTCACAACATGACCTTCCCAGTCACCTCCTTACACACAGAAAACAGCATTATCCAGTTCTTCAGGAATAAGCATTAAGCGTGGGCACCATAGACGAGGTTTGCCTATTTTATTGTACTTGAAAAGCTCATTCCAAGAAGAAATTCTGAATAGTTCAGATACAATCCAGGCCAAAACCTAAGGATAAACGGGGAGAGGAGCCATGCTAGTTTTTTTTCCAAAGTCTGATTTGAAAATGTTGCCTTACTTTTCGTCTGTGCTCAGCTTCATTCATTCGCTGTTGCATTCATTCATGATTCATTCATTCACTCATTCAACACCGGGAGCCAGGGCCTGGGCGGGGCATGGGAGACAAAATGGTGAAGGAGGCCTGAGATACTCCTAGGCAAGGAGCAACGGGCAGAGACAACCGCATTATTGAAATTGCTTCCTCCTGACGACTTCCTTTAAAATAATATCACCACGGTCGCTGTAGTTTTCTGAAAGTAGCTTGTTGACTGAATGAAGAGATGCTGTTGCTACTTTGGGGACTTAAGTTCAGTGGTGACACACCCCCGAACATGCGGCATGCCAACAACTTGCCCCCATAGTTGAGGGGTCCTCAACTGCGGGCAGCTGCTTTTGGGGAAGAGACTTGATAGAAAGCTCTGAAGGGATAGTTCCTGGTATCGATGGGGATATTATTAAAAGCATATTACTAAAAACAGAGGTGGGGAGGGTTATCCCACCTGCTTTTATTTCCACAGGAATCCTAAGGGAATTCACCACAGCCCTCTGTGACTGGTGGGTGGATAAAAGGAGTAGAAAACCAATTAATTGGCAAGGCTATGGGTGCTCTTTCCAACCAGACAACAGGGTAACTTGAAAGTCTCAGAGCTTCTCTTGCTGTGTAACAGGATGCAAGGAACATTGACATCGGTGAAATAAGGGGTCTGAGAGAGGGATTTATTTGATGTGTGTGTGACAGGCATGAAGTTCTCTGTGCTGGGTGAGGGAAACCCGAGGCTTGGAGAGAAGGAAGGTAAAAATCAGTATTTCACTAGTTAGTTTTCTTGGCGAAAGTGATGTAATGTGTTAGATCTGTAAGAAGAGACAATCAGAAATGTGATAAAGCTAAGAAAATTACAGCAAATGACACTCCCATGGCAAGGCCTCCCTACAATGCCACGTTCTACATTTTTAAAGCCCTCACCCAAACACATGGCCAAAGACAAGATTTTTGTCAACAGTTTCTGCTCTAAGTGAGAATATAGGGTTGGGAGAATACGTACAATGCTATGATCTCTCAATCATAGTCTTTGGTTAGGGTATTGACTTAAACTTCAACAAGCACCACTGTTTGCTTTAGTGTGGTTGAGGAAGATGGAAAATAACAGCCGTTTCTTCTTACAAAAGGTTTCTGGAAGGTTACTGGTAATGACTTACCTTTGTCTGAGAGAAAGCTTTGAAGAGAGTCTGGGCAAGTGTAATTGAAGGAGCTGTGTGAGCTCTGTAAGGGATTCAATATTCCTCTCCTATAACCCCGCACTACACGACGGCTCTAGGAACCATGTAATCTTTTCCTCCCTTCCCTTTAGGAGTTGGTCACACATAGAGATGTGGGCACCTTCTGTGAGACAAGCTCTATATTGTGAGGTTTGCTATTTTGTAGACATGTTCTGGGATGCAAAATGTTCTGGACCCCATTTTTTGCTCATCTCACAAATGTACTTTAAAAGTTCAAGTGAGACTCCTAACTCATAGATGGTGACATTTTTGAGCTTCTAGCTCAGGGCTCACAGTTGACAGGGTCACCCCAGACCTCACCATGTACATGTACTCACAGACTCTGCTTTGATCACCTTCTCCAAGTGCGGGTGCACACAGCAATCCATGACCAGCCCAGCCCCGACTCAAGAATTGACAGTCCCCCAAACCCGTGCAGATGGCAGTGGGCGTCCTGGGGTAGCTTGATCGAGCTCTGGTGTCTCCTCCTTGGGAAATCATTGGCTCCTCCTTCCCAGCTGTGTGAAAATAGAAACTTAAGAGGCTGAGAGAGTTAACTTCATTCAGAGTTTTTCTGGCTTCTGGATCCTTTTTCTTTCTAGGGTCTGAGTCTGTAGGCCCAGCAAAAGCCACAAATAGCCATGAGCAGTCCCTGGGTAGCAAGTTAGATGGAGCAGCTGAGACCATTGTGAAAGGCCCTTGCCCTGTCAAAGGACCCGGGATCCTCTTCAGTTTAGAAGCCACTTCAGCTGCATGAGCGTCTTTCCCCATGTCGGGCAGAATGGGGGATGACAGTAACATAGGCTGTCTCATTCTTCCTCCATACGCAGGAGAGTGTTTGGTCCTTGCTGTGTATGGAGAAGATGAAGACCTTCGGATTAAGAGCTTTCAAAATTTAAGGGCCTTGGAGATTATTTAGTCTGGTAGTTTTCCAGTGCTCTTGAGGTATGAAACCCTTTGTTTGGGGAAACCGTTGTGGAAGCATATTACTAAAAACAGAGACAGACATGTTCTAATTGAAGCAGGGGTAGGGTAAATCCTGGACCCTGCCTATTTAGGTCCTAACTCAGAGCCTTTAGAGTTGCATGGTCCAGAATTAAAGCCACTCACCACAAGGAGCTATTTAAATTAAAATTAATTAAATAAAAATTTAAAATTCAGTTTCTCAGTGACACTAGCCATATCACTCAGTAGCCATTAGGGGTGAGTGACTACCAATTAGACAGCGTGGGGAGAACATTTCCATCATAGCAGAAAGTTCTGTTGAAAACAAGCTCAATTGGACAGCAATGCTCTAGAATCAAGGAGCTCCCTAAGGGGGATTATGGAACTTCTAGGACTCTGAGAAACCCAGGTAGGAAACCACTGGTTCAATCTAACACCCGAGGAAGAGTCCAAAGAGGTGGTGTGGTTTTTCAGCCTCATGGCTGGTCCTTAGAGAGCCAGAGACTTACCTCACTTCTCCTGCTCCAGTTCATCTTTCTTCTCCCAGTGTCTAACCCCCCTAGACTCTGTTGCCTCTCTGGGATTCACTCACGCTCCCCCCCGCCCCCCAAAGCTTTTCCCAGACATCCCTACTATTGAAAGACAGGGAACTCAGGTCCCAGGCCTCTCTGAGGTTTGGAAAGGGTTTTTAAATTTTATACGTGTTCAGTCAGCTTTAGGCATTTATATAGAGACATTTTAAACTCACATCAGGCTGAAGCAGATGTGGAAGGAAATACTGTCAATTAGTGAGAGGCTAATTAATCTTTCTTTGCCACACACACTCTGGCAACATCTACAAAGTGCTGTTGTTTTGCTCTGAGCTGTGGGATCCTTTGCTATGGAAACAATGCCTGATTATAATGCTGATTTCTTGACTTTGTTCAGAAGCTGGAGGTGGAGAGCAGATTTTGCCAGCAGTCGCCACTGCAGTTAGAAAGGGAAGGAATTAAGAAATAGAAAGATCCTTTCATTAGTGAAGCAGGGCATTTTGGATTCCCTGCTTTTCATAGACTAATCAGAGTTTATTCTGCATAGCATCTTCCAGTTCAGGTATTTCAAAGTGGTTTCCTAAACACATCTTGTTATTTCTCAATCTAAGTGTTATTATTGTTATTTTGTAACACAGAGCCTTGGATGAGGAAACTGTTACTGTTAGAGATGAGGCTTTTCAAAGGCAGAGGCATCCTGCGTGATCCGGGACCAGGCTGTGCTTTTTTGCAGGGGCTCAGAACTTGCCTGGTTCTTCCTCGTGTTTGATAACTTCTTCCTTCCTGCCCGAATCCCCCTACGGCTGCTACTCCGATATGTTTACTTACAGGGAAATGCCCTAAAAAGGGCCAAGCCAGAAATGGCATGTCCATGTATCATTCAGCCAGTCAGCAGTCTTGGTAGCCACCTAAGCAGCCCAAAGTTAGGGAAGGTGAACTTCGTGTCAGGCACAGTGCTGGGCACAAAGGCAGTTACCTAAATGAAGAGAACAGTTCCTAGTCATGGAGACCGACTTCTGACCTCACATTTACAACGTGGTGTGCTATTCATGATAGAAGCATTTGTGAAGAGTGATGGGAGCTTTAAAGAGGCTTTGGCTCCCATCACTGCAATGAAATTGTTCTAATATCATGCCACTAATCTTCCATATGTGTTACTTCCTTGGCTTCTTTACCTCTCTAGATAATTTTCATTCATTCATCAGAGTTCAGTTGAGATGATCACCTTTTTCTGTGAATCTTCTTTACCTTCCTTGAATGGTAGGCAGAGTTGGGTGCATTATCCTCACTGTCCTTAGGGTAGCCCATAAATTTCTCTATTCAGTATACACATTGTTTTGTTATTGTTTGTTTGTGTTTCTATTACCCCTTTAGAATATGAGCTTAACCCCTCTGAGCCCAATTTCTTCATCTATAAAATGGAACAGTGTTAGGAGAGTACAGAAGTTTTCAAATGAAAAATAACTAATACTACTACATGAATGGATGGAAGGATGGATGAATGATGTGGAGGATGTGATATATAAGTTGGGTCATGAAAAATTAAAAGAAATGGTCAGGCGGAGATGATATTTTCATTTTAGTAATATTCTCCTTAAAGTTTGCTGTATATCTATAACTGAGAACTAGTTTGTTGAAAGTTCATTATTAACATCACAGCATACCTTTATTTCATTTATTTACTCATTTATTTAAAAAAGTATTGTTGGCAAGGATGGAACCGTCTTGCACTGTTTGTGGGAATGCAAATTGGTACAGTCACTATAGAGAACAGTATGGAGGTTCCTCAAAAAGTTAAAAAAAGAGCTACCCTAGGACCCAGTAATTGCACTACCAGGTATTTACCTAAAGGTTACAAAAATACTAATTCAAAGGGATACATACACTCCTGTGCTTATAAGGTTTATAGCAGCATTATTTACAGTAGCCAAATTATGGAAGCAGCTCAAGTGTCCATCAGTAGATGAATGGATAAAGAAGAAGTGGTACACACACACACACACACACACACACACACACACACACACACACTGGAATATTATTCAGTCATCACAATGAATAAAATCCTGCCATTTGCAATGACATGGATGGAGGTAGAGGGTATAATTCTAAGCAAAATAAGTCAGAGCAAGACAAATACCATACAGTTTCACTTATATGTGGAATTTAAGAAACAAAAAACAATGAGCAAAGGGAAAAAAAGAGAGAGAGACAAACCAAGAAACAGACACTTTACCATAGAGAACAAACTAATGGTTACGAGGGGGAGGTGGGTGGGAGAATGGGTTGAATAGTTGATGAGGATTAAGGAGTGCTTGTGTCATGATGAGCACTGACTGGGTGATGTATAGAATTATTGAATCACTATATAGTGCACCGGAAACTAATATAACACTGTGTGTTAACTATACTAGAATTAAAATAAAATTTAAAAAATTTTTTTAAATAAATAAAAAGTATCATATATATATAGATGAGTTGTTAGGCCAATTCTAGCTTTTCTTATTGGGTTTTCAAGGGATTGCTGGACAGTTGAGGGCAGGAAAGAGAATCGTTGTAATGGGCCGTACAGGCCAGACCTTCTGGGCTTCCATGATATAGCTACATGTCTCCATCTGGGAGAAGTGGTGGCTTTAGAGGCAAAGGCTTCCTGTATCTCATATAGTTATTTTCAGGGTTAAAACAGATCCATATTTAGTAAGGACTCAGTATTAACAATTCATTTAACAGAGATTTATTTTGTGTGTACTGTGTGCCAACAGTGATTAAGGCAGATTCCTACTCTCTAGAGCAATAATCTAGTGAGGAAAGCCATACAGTAAATAAATAAATGAATAGACTATTCCAGTGTGATAAGTGCTGGAAAGAAAACAAGCAGGGTCACATAAATGAGTGTAACTGGGGTTTTGAGGAAATGGGGGAAGTGCTGGTTTAAATAAGGTAATTGGGGACCGTCTCTCTGAGAAGATGGCGTGGGCTCTCCCATCTGAAGGTGAGAAGGTGTGGCCACGTGAAGAGCCAGAGAGAGCATTCCAGAGGGAAAGGCAACAAGTGCAGAGTGCTTAACTCCAGAACGAGCCTCAGGAGCTGAGAGGACAAAGGTCTGGCCGGTAAACTAGAGCAAGTAGGGTCTTGTGTGCCATGGTAAATCTGGATTTTATTTTAAGTCAGTGAGAAGCAGTTGAGAATTTTTTTTTAAAAAACTGAAGTAAAATTAACTGATTTGCCTTTTAACATGATCTCTCTGCCAAATGTGTATAGAAAATGGATTCTAGTGTTACAGTCATGAAATTGAGGAGACTAGTAGTCCAAGAAAGAGGTGATAGATATTAGACTGGCATAGTAGCAGTAGGAATAGACAGAAGCGGGCAAATTTGAGATACGTTTTAGAAGCAAACTGAGAGTTTTAGAGGGGAGGGGGGTCAGGGGATGGATTAATCCAGTGGTGGGTATTAAGGAGGGCACGTATTGCATGGAGCACTGGGTGTTATACGCAAACAATGAACCATGGAACACTACATCAGAAACTAATGATGTACTGTACGGTGATTAACATAACATGGTAAAAAAAAATAAAAAGTGAAATCAACATGGGGTTAAGGGAAAAGTGCAGTTGACTTCTGGGTCTTGGAAGACACTAGGGAAGATGGGGCAATAAATGCATTTTGGGGTGGGGAATCCCAAGTGGTTTAAGGCATGTTGAGTTTGAGATGCTATAAGATAGGCAAAGGGTATGTTAAACAGGCAACTGGCTGCACAGGACTGGGGCTCAGGGGAAAGGTCAAGGATGACAGTAGGGATTTGGATGCCATGAGCATTGGATGCTCATTGGATGCCATGAGCACCAGGGCTATTCAAATCCATGGAATGGATGAGATCAGTTAGGGAGAGAATGTAGATGGAGTAAAGAAGGTGGCCTAGGACCAGACCCTAGACTACTTCAAGAATGAGAGGCTGAAAGGGCAGCAAATGATCTGGTGATACGTCTATAGAACAGTATGTAAAAACTCCAGAAAAGAAAACTCTTCAAAGCAAAGGTGCTCTTCAAAACATACTGCTCTTCAAAACATATGCCCTTTAAAATGTATTCAGTGATGCAAAGAGGTGGTATGAAGTAAGAGCAGAGGGTTTACTGTTAGATTTGGCAGTTTGGGAACCAGGGTTAAATTCCAACCAGTGCAGTCTCGGCATAATAGGGGTGCTGTGTGGTACCAGACACTTCCGTGCAGCCTAGGAAAGGCCCTCCCACTGCAAAAGGGCTGGATATAGCTTAATCATTGGAAACCTTGTACAAAAAATGAGAGAAATATTCAGAAGCCAATAGGATACTAACACCACAATTGACATACTGGCAAGTCTAGAAAAGAAAAACAAATCCTCTAGAATTTGCAGAATGATGCCTGGGTTTACTTGGAGCAGACAGTTAGCTTGACCTTGAGCCTAGACAGGATGAGGAGAGGTGAAGCACAGGTCAATTCATAAGACAGGTGTCTTTATGGGTGGCTTAGGAAAAAGATTGGCCTGCTTTCAACAAGGGAAGCCACTTGACATGGCTCCAGGTAGAAAGTTGAAAGGAGAAAATTCATGGTCATCATCATCATCTTTTTTTTCACTGCAGCCTTGGCTTCAAGTGGGTCTGAGATTCAAATTTACATTATCTGCACCATCAGGGAATGCACAGGTCAAGAGCATTAAATCAAACTAATTCCAGGTTAGTAGCAACCTTTGGTACCCAGCAAGTTCAGTTTCATAAATATGTTTAGAATTCTGCACATCAGGGGCGCCTGGGTGGCTCAGTCGTTAAGTTTCTGCCTTCGGCCCAGGTCAGATCCCAGGGGCCTGGGATCGAGCCCCGCATCGGGCTCTCTGCTCGGCAGGAAGCCTGCTTCTCCTGCTACCATTCCCTCTGCTTGTGTTCCCTCTCTCGCTGTGTTTCTCTCTGTCAAATAAATAAAATCTTTAAAAAAAAAAAAGAATTCTGCACATCAAAATTAGAGAACATAGGTTCCTTTCAGGCACATATGCAATAATTACAAAAATTTACCACATACTGGACCATAAAGAAAGTCTCATAAAATTTTTAAAAAGTTATAAAATTAAGTTGTAACTCCATCACCAAATAAATCAATTATGATAATATAAACAATTATGAAAATATATTTTGAATTTTAAAATATACTTCCATATAACTCAAGTGTAACAGAATAAATCATAACTAAAATGTTAAAATAGTGAGAATTTAATGAAAATACTGTACTTCAAAACGTGTGAAATGTTGGGATGTCTGGGTGGCTCAGTTGGTTAAGCATCTGCCTTCAGCTCAGTTCATGGTCCCAGGGTCTTAGGATTAAGTCCTTCATTGGGCTCCTTGCTCAACGTGGAGCCTGCTTTTCCTCTGCCTGCCATCCCCCTGCCTGGGCTTTCTTGCTCTCTCTCTGACAAAATCTTTAAAAAAACAGATCTCTGGAAAATTTAATCCAAAGACTGCACATAATTAAAAAATATTAAGAATAAAAAGGAGGACATAGCTAAAAATGCAGCAGAGAATAAGACATATTAAATATATTAAGTGAAACTATGAAGAAACATGCCAACATTTGAAAACTTAAGACAGAAAATTCCTAGAAAAATAAGATTTGCTCAAGCTAGCTCATGAAAAATTGAATTTCTGAATAGCCATAGAACCATTTAAAAAATTAAGTCAGTTAACAATATTTTATAAAGAAAACCCTAGGCTTAGACAGTTTTGTAAGAATTATACCAAACTTTCAAGGAATAATTTGTTCCAATATAATATAAATTATAATCAAAAAAGAAAAAAAAAGAATAAGAAAAAAGAAAAATTCCCTAGCAAATATTTTGACGTAAATATAACCATGATACAAAAACCATATAAAGACAATTAAAGACAGGAAAATTATTTATTCATGATTATAGATTTTAAAAATCTTTTAAAAATTCAACAACAAATGAAAATGTGTCATAATCAATTGTGGTTCATCCCAGGAATGTACCATGCATTTTACATTTGAAAAATCTCATTTAATTCATCAGATTAACAGATTAAATGGTCATTTGAATAATACTAAATAAATTTCAATCCTGTGTGTCCCCCACGTCTCCAAAAACCTCTCACTAAAATAAAGAAGAGAAGTTCTTAATAAAAGGAGTCATGGGGGCACCTGAGTGGCTCAGTCGGGTAAGTGTCCAACTCTTGATCTCTGCTCAGGTCTTGATTTCAGGATTGTGAGTTCAAGCCCTGTATTGGGCTCCACACTTCTTTAAAAAAAAAAAAAAGATAAAGAAGCAATGAATTACTGTTTCCTAATACCTGTGTTGGAGAGTTGAGAGCAAGGGGAGATAGAGACAGACTATGTATCTGTTCATATATATGCATCCATCCTCTGGAGTGATAGAGAAAGTAGCAATGGTTCCAACTGAGGAAGGTAACTTTTGGAAATTTGGGGAATATGGTGGAAGGGAAATTTTTTTCTGTGTACTTCTTTGTTCACTTAAAATCTTGATTTACATACATGGGTTACATACCCAAAATCAATTTTTAAAAAGCCAAAGCTGAAGTTATAAAACATTACCAATCTGTCATCAGTGAAAAGCTACATGTTATTTCAGCAACAGATAAATAGTGAGATATAAGAGTCCTCCAAGGGCGCCTGTTGAACAGACATAACAGGACATTTGAGAGATAGTAAAACATTCCACATTAACTATCTATCTGTCCCGAGTGAAATATTTATATTCCCTAGAGGAAGTTAACAGAATAGCATGAAGACTTAGAGCTAAGAAAAATCCTTCTTCTTATATATGTAGTTTTCCTGGTAAAATATGCTAGTGATCTAATTACCTAGTAGAACATTTTGAGTACCCACCATGTACTGAGCACTGTGTGTGTGTGTGTGTGTGTGTGTGTGTGTGTGTGTGTGTGTGTTGAGGGGAGGAAAATGAGTTAGAAAGATGAGTAAGACATAGACCCTGCACTTAATGAACCTATATTTAGGAAGACAAGTCTAGCATATAAGAAACACTGTTTTTCTATCTGTGAATAATTCAATTTATGTAGTGATCTACAACCACTTCCAACTTTATTTTTTTTTTTAAAGATTTTATTTATTTGACAGAGAGAGATCACAAGTAGGCAGAGAGGCAGGCAGAGAGAGAGGGAGAAGCAGGCACCCCGCTCAGCAGAGAGCCCGATGTGGGGCTCGATCCCAGTACTCTGAGATCATGACCTGAGCCGAAGGCAGAGGCTTTAACCCACTGAGCCACCCAGGTGCCCCTATTTTTTAATTTTAATTAGCAAGTCATAAAGACTGTACATTTGGCTTTTTTACAATATCTTAATTTTGAGTGATCTCTATACTCAACGTGAGGCTCAAACTGACAACCCTGAGATCAAGAGTCACACACTCTACCAAATGAGCCAGGCATTTGTTTTTTTTTTAAATTTTCTTATTTTATGTTTCAAGTTTTTATTTAAATTCCAGTTAGTTGATATATAGCGTAATATTGGTTTTAGGAGTGTAATTTAGTGATCATCACTTACATACAACACCTGGTGCTTATCACAAGTGCCCTCCTTAACACCCATCATCCATCTAGCCCATCCCCCACTCACCTCCCCTCCACCAACCCTCAGTTTGTTCTCTATCATTAAGAGTCTCTTATGGTGCGCTTCCCTCTCTCTTTTTTTTTTCCTTCCCTTATGTGCATCTGTTTTGTTTCTTAAATTCCACATAGGAGTGAAATCATATGGTATTTGTCTTTTTCTGACTGACTCATTGCTCTCTAGTTATATCCCTGTCATTGCAAATGGCAGAATTTCATTCCTTTTGATGACTGAATAATATTGTGTATATGTTACCACATCTTCTTTATCCATTCACATATTAGTGGACACTTGGGCTGCTTCCATAATTTGGCTATTATTGATAATGCTGCTCTACTCATTGGGGTGCATGTGCCCCTTCAAATCAGTATTTTTGTATCCTTTGGGTAAATACCTAGCAGCAGTATAGTTGCTGGGTGGTAGGGTAGTTCTATTTTTAACTTTTCGAGGAACCTCCATACTGTTTTCCAGAATGGCTGCAACAGTTTGCATTCCCACCAACAGTGTAAGAGGGTTCCCCTATCTCTGCAACCCCTCCAATATTTGTTTCCTGTGTTAATTTTAGTATTCTCACAGGTGTGAGGTGAAATCTCATTGTAGTGTTGACTTGTAATTCCCTGATGATGAGTGACATCGAGCGTCTTTTCATGTATGTGTTGGCCATCTGGATGTCTTCTTTGGAAAAATATCTGTTAATGTCTTTTGCCCATTTCTTAACTGGATTATTTGTTTTTTGGGTATTTGAGAAGTTCTTTATAGATCTTGGATACTATCCCCTTATCGGATATGGCATTACCAAATATCCTCTCCCATTCTGAAGGTTACCTTTTAGTTTTGTTGATTGCTTCTGTTGCCTGTGCAGAAGCTTTTTATCTTGATGAGGTCCCAATAGTTCGTTTCTGCTTTGGTTTTCCTTGTGTCCAGATACATGTCTAGTAAGAAGTAGCTACAGCTGAGGTCAAAAGAGGATGCTGCCTGGGTCCTCCGCTAGGATTTTGATGTTTTTCCGTCTCACATTTACGTCTTCATCTACTCTGAATTTGTTTTTGTGTGTGGTGTAAGAAAGTGGTCCAGTTTCATTCTTCTGCATATCGCTGTCCAGTTTTCCCAGCACCATTTGTTGAAGAGACTTTTTTCCATTGGATATTCTTTCCTGCTTTTTGAAGATTAGTTGACCGAAGACCATACAGTTGTAAGAGCGTGGGAGTAGAAGATTTTTGTCCAGTAGAACTGAACAAAAGGGAATGGTGGGAGAAATCTTGTTCACAGAGGAAAGCTGGTTCAGGACAGATGGCTGGGAATTGGCTTACCTGGAAGACCATCTGGCAATGGCAGCATTTCTGCTCGTTGTGTGGTAAGATATGTTTCTTCTTCTGGGTTGGGCATGGGTGACATTCCAGATTTCCACCGGTGTGCTCGAACAATACTGTTTGAGAGTGCAGAATGGGAGTCAAAGTTGGAGAGTACCGATGTGTAGAAATTAGTAGGGAGGGCTTATGGTCATTTTGTAGTTCTGAGTTAAGAAGTATTGGATGGGACTCTTTTTATGCAATGAGTTGAAAAAGAAAAATCTAAGGCTCTCAGGTAGACAGGCCTAGATCCCCTACTGACCATCTCTATCACCCTTGAGCTATGGAACGTAGGTAAGCTGCAGGACTTTCACTTGCCCACTAAAACATGGGGAAAACTAGGGGAGGCTGTGCATGTAGGGGGCCAGCAGTATATGGGAAATTCATGCCCTTCCCTTGCAATTTGATTGTAAATCTAAAACTCCTCCAAACAGTCTTTTAGAAAATGGGGAAAATAACTACTTTGCAGTATTATTATTAAGATTTAGTGAGCTGAAGATAAAGTACACATATTAGATATCTGATAGGTTAAAACTATTAATTTTGATTATATTCCAACTGTAAGCTGCTCTTTTCTTCTCCAAGGCAGGTCCAGGTCTCAAGGTGAGCAAGCCCTCCCCTCTGAGGGTCTTCTCATCCTCAGATCAGTACCAGACATCACACCTGGTTATAATCTCTTAAAGCTAATCCTCGCATTTCCAATTCACATTAGTGATAATACTAATACCCACAACTGTTCTTTATTGGTTACCTGCTATCTGCCAAGGCCCTGTGTGTAAGTAGTCTACACAAATTAATACAACCAATAACCCTACAACTTGAGTAAAGTTCTTAAAATATTTTACAATTATTTATGCTTGTTTTTCATAGACAACAAAACTGAAAAATGAAATGACTTGTTCAAAATCATCTCATAATCAAAATGTATATCCAACATTCTTTAACATGTCCAACCATGTGCTGGGCATTGCACAAAAGAAATTGACGAGACATCATTCCTGTCATATAATTTACTACTTGAAGAAGCAAATCAGTATCTTATATCACTGAGGACAAGCCCATACTTAAGGGCTACAACATCTCAAGTCAGTTTTGCAGAGATAAGGTTGGATGGCTGGCTGGCTGGCTGGATGGATGGATGGAAGGAAGGGAGGAAGGGAGGGAGGGAGGAAGGGAGGAGCGGAATATATAAATTCTCCATTAACAGACATCTAATTGTAACAGTCAAATAACAAGACTTCTTTCCACCCCTTCCCCCTCCCTCATTTTCTACTCTCTATTTTTAGAACAAAGAAGCAAATGACGACAAAACTTCCTATCAGGGATGTAGATGATACTGTTGATGTTGATTTGAATTCCAGGGGTATAGTGACTGACAGAAAGTTGCCAACAGACATAGGCAAAGAATACAGATTCTTTTCCTTAAATGGATACAAAGGAGAATTTAGCTGCGGGAAGACTGCTGCACAGAGCAGGGGACTCACCATGAGCTCCAGGTTGGAGACACAGCTTCCCCTGGCCACACAACCAGTGACACCACCTCAAGGGTGGTGATTAGGGCGGGTAGGGGTATGATGGGGGGGTGTCTTTATTCCTCTGTGGCATTTCTTGAGGGTTGTGAGAGAGGAAAGTGGCAATGCCATCCAGAGAAGATTGTTATTCAGCTGTATCAATAGCAAATGAGTACTCAGTGTATGAGGGAAGAAGTGCATTTTGCCCTAAGGATACTGACAGCCCCTTCTCACCAATTTAGGAGCTTGTATAGTCCTGCACAGGGCTAGGTGGGGGATGCAGACTTTTTTTTTTAATTAACATGTAATGTATTATTTGTTTCAGGGATCTGTGATTCAACAGTCTTACACAATTCACAACACTCACCATAGCACAGACCCTCCCCAATGTCCATCCCCCAACCACCCCATCCCTCCCAACCCCCTTCACTCCAGCAACCCTCACATTGTTTCCTGTGGCTGAGAATCTCTTAAGGTTTGTCTCTTTCTCTGGTTTTGTCTTGTTTCATTTTTCCCTCCTTTCCCCTATGAGCCTCTGCCTTGTTTCTCAAGTTCCTCATATCAGAGAGATCATATGATAATTGTCTTTCTCTGATTGACTTATTTTGCTTAGCATAATACCGTCTAGTTCCATCCACATCGTTGCAAATGGCAAGATTTCATTTTTCGATGGTGGCATAATATTCTATTGTATATAGATACCACATCTTCTTTATCCATTCATCTCCTGATGGACAGGTAGGCTCTTTCCAGAGTTTGGCTATTGTGGACATTGCTGCTATAAACAGGGTGCGCGTGCCCCTTTGGATCACTGTGTTTGTATTTTTAGGGTAAATACCCAGAAGTGCAATTGCTGGGTCATAGGACAGCTCTATTTTTAACTTTTTGAGGAACCTCCATACTGTTTTTCAGAGTGGCTGTTCCAGCTTGCATTCCCACCAGCAGCATAGGAAGAATTCCCCTTTCTCCACATCTTTGCCAACACCTGTCATTTCCTGACTTGTTAATTTTAGCCATTCTGAATGGAGTGAGGTGGTATCTCATTGAGGTTTTGATTTATATTTCCCTGATGCTGAGTGATGTTGAGCACTTTTTCATGTGTCTGTTGGCCATTTGGATGTCTTTTTTGCAGAAATGTCTGTTCATGTCTTCTGCCCATTTCTTGATTGGATTATTCTTTGGGTGTTGAGTTTGATAAGTTCTTTTTTTTTTTTTTTTAAGATTTTATTTATCTATTTGACAGAGAGGAGAGAGATCACAAGTAGGCAGAGAGGGAGGCAGAGAGAGAAGGGGAAGCAGGCTCCCTGCTGAGCAGAGAGCCTGATGCAGGGCTTGATCCCAGGACCCTGAGATCATGACCTGAGCCAAAGGCAGAGGCTTTAACCCACTGAGCCACGCAGGTGCCCCAAGTTTGATAAGTTCTTTATAGAACTTTGGATACTAGCCCTTTATCTGATATGTCATTTGCAAATATCTTCTCCCATTCTCTTGGTTGTCTTTTTCTTTTTTTTTTTTTAAAGATTTTTTATTTATTTGACAGAGAGAAACACAGCGAGAGAGGGAACACAAGCAGAGGGAATGGTAGCGGGAGAAGCAGGCTTCCCACAGAGCAGGGAGCCCGATGCGGGGCTCGATCTCAGAACTCTGGGATCATGACCTGAGCCGAAGGCAGATGCCTAATGACTGAGCCACCCAGGCACCCCCCCTTTTTTTTTTTTAAGATTTTATTTATTTATTTGACAGAGAGAAAGAGAGCACAGGTAAGCAGAGTGGCAGGCAGAGGGAGAGAGAAGCAGGCCCTCCGCGCAGCAGGGAGCCTGATGCAGGGCTTGATCCCAGGACCCTGAAATCATGACTTGAGCCAAAGGCAGACACTTAATGACTGAGCCACCCAGGCGCCCCGTCTTTTGGTTTTGCTGACTGTTTCCTTTGCTGTGCAAAAGCTTTTTATCTTGATGAAGTCCCAATAGTTCATTTTTGTCTTTGGCGATGTTTCTAGAAGAAGTTGCTACAGCTGAGGATGAAGAGGTTGCTCCCTATGTTCTCCTCGAGGATTTTGATGTATTCCAAGATGCAGAGTATCTTGAAGTGGTCAATCCAGGAGTCTCTGGGATCTGACCATCCCATGTAGGATCACATTTTGATTCTGCTTGAAGTGCAGTCCTCACTGTTAGGGTCAGCAATATCGGGACTGAAAGGTACAGTTGTACAAGTTGTGCACTGTACAGCTCTAGAGAACCTGCAGATTTGTGATGGCCCTGGATTCTGCTCAGATTCCTACCCTTCTGCCTCCCCAGTGACCACTGTTCAATGATCACTGATGTTCAGGATGATAACCAAGAGCACTGCAAGATCTCAATAACCAAAAAAGAGTAAGATCTATTTTCTACTTTATTCAGGTAAAAATAAGATAAATACAACAAATATCATGTTCTAAGATTTCAAAACAAGATATAAAAGAAAAAAATATCTCTACTTAAAAAAATTGATTCCACAAATTCCATTTACTTAGGATTTTGCAATATACAACTTATGTATCCTATTGTAGTCACAGCAAAGAAAAATAGAGTCTCTTACCTTCTTGCTCTGTCACACTTACCAATTGGAAAAGCATTTTGAGAAGTTTTCATTTCAGTAGGAGTTGACTTTTAAATATCTAATATGTGAAGCAAAATCCAGTTAGTAGAAAGTGAGTAGTGGTTTGGGAGGTTAATTTATAGTTCAAGCATGTTCCCAGGTAATTTGGGAAGATATGAATAAAGATGGTACAGGATACGCAGAGAATTAATACCTTTTAAGGAGAAATACAGTTTGGATTGAATTAAGAAAGATTCAGCTAGGCCTATCTCCAGTTGGGATAGAGTATAAACCCTCTCACCAGATTGCCATTAGATTAGCTGAAGCAGCAATGTCTTTGATTCCAAAATATAAGTGGTAATTATCTCATACCCATTTATCTGAAAGCCTGCAGCGAAAACAGAGTAAAAGCCTTTTGCAGTTCATGAAAAGACTAGTGTTGAATTGGAATTACGCTGTTTACAACAGCACTTTCCTATGAGCAGCAGAATTTCCACGTGGGACGACAATTCTTTCTGATTTCTCAAGTTCAAATAACACAGACTATTTCATATCAGGATCTCTCACCAACTCTTCCCCCACAGAACGCACTCCAGCTAAACCAACTCCTCGTCCAGACAAGGAAAAGAGTCAAGGACTGAACACCTTGAGTGGGAGGAAATGACAATTGAGCCCATTAGCCAATTCACAACCTCCTGCTAGTTTGAAGATGGCGTTTGTTCTAGCTTCTTTATGCTCAGAAATTTTTTACAAATGGTAATCATTATTCTGTAATTACATTAAATGCCAGCGTGTGTGATCTCTCTTGAACCCTGTAAAACCGCAAAGCAATTCATCTAGGCCATGATAAACTTTCTAAATTAGATACAATATGCTGATTTAATGTGGATGCAGCTAAAACCCAGTGGAGGCAGCTGATTACTTATGGCCATAAATATTAACAAATGAGCAAGGAAGTTTTTAGTAATTTCCTCTCTCTCACGCCCCTTCCATGAGATAAACTGCTGTTCAAGTATAATTTTCAAAATGATAAAATCATAACTCTTACAGAAATTGAACAGAAGTCAGAGGTTTTATTTATGTCTTTATTTAAAGGAGAATCAATAAGGTGTTTTTGGAGAATTTGAAGATTGGGCAATGGGAAGGTGAAAATGAGCCTGCTAACAGATGCAGAGCAGGTTAATATCCCATAAGGAAGTAATGTTTGGGGGAGCCTTTTCTATAGGTCAGAAATCCTTTGTCTACTCACCAGATAACATGCATTTATATTGCTATGCATAAGAATCGTGTGCGTTACTCTCAATTTTCTACACCTTCATTCCACCCCTACAGAGTTCCAAAGTTCTCAGTAGAAACCAAGCAAAGGTGGGACTTCTGCAGAATCCAGTAACCCCCTGAAGGTCAGATACACAGGCCCAGCACACCCAGGGTGAAGGATGTCAAGCTATCTCTTTTGCTATTTGAAAATTTGACCTTTTTTTTTCCCCCTGAGAGTCAGCTGGAGTGCACTTGGTCACACTGCTATTTCAGAGGGAGAGAAAAGGTATCTGGAGAGAAATCAGGTAGATCATTCAAACCCACAAAAAAGGGCTCAATAAAGCTAAGGCCACAGTTTCAGAAATTTAGAGCTAGAAGGGATTTTAGAGATCAACTAAGACGTTCATTTTACAGAAAATAAGTCTGAGACTGCCTTCTTAGCAGTTGAAAGAAGATCTTAAACCACCTTGATCAGGTGCTTAATCTCTGTTAAGCGGGCCTCAGGAAACTCTTTTCTTCTTTGCTGTAAAGAATCTCCTTTCTCCTCCCTCATTCACATCCCGAACCACCCCAGAGAGGTTCTTTTTTTATTCAGGAATAATAAGAGTTAAAAGACACAGAAAAAATATATATATCTGTGTTAATACTGCTTTCAATCATTTATACATGTTCTAAATTTTTTTAGCTGTTACATTTTTTTAATTGAAATGTAATTAACATACGGGATTACATTAGTTCCAAGGGTACAATATAACAATTCACCAGTTCTATACATTGCTCAGTTCTCATTGAGATAGTTTTTTTTTTAATGGAAGGGTAGGACATTTAAAATGGGGCTTAAAGTAAATGTTATTTCAAATAACTGATAAGGGAAAATAGCTTTATAGGTGGGAAATAGCCTCTTCTTTGACCAAAAGGGTTGATAACCCTGAACCTCACAGAACTAGAGGATGATGGAGACCCCACTCCCTGCTCTGGGTCCTCACTCTTTGGAATATCTCTGCTCGGTTGGCAATCTAATATTCTTCTGTATCATAAACAGACCCCCTAACTTGCCCCCACTGTTATGTTTGGAAAGAACAAAGTACCCTCCCCCAAATAAAACATCCCATTTTTATGTCTACTTTTTTTTTTAATTTCAAAACATGCACAATTCAATTTTCCTAGGGCTTCTTATGTGTAGCTCGTTCAGACCAGGGGTAGAGTCTACACGATCAGACTCCTGCACATTTAACCTTGATCAAACAGAGGATAGTGTTGCTCTGTGTCATTAGATATATGCTATCTAATTGGTAGATTAAAGACACTTATTAGTTAAAATTACACTGGTGCCAGTAGGAATAAATGGCTTCTCAAAATTTATAGCTCATAAAAAGTCAGATTCTGATTACTGTAATTATTTCTTTCAAACTGTAGAGTGTATGAATTTTTCACATTAATGAGAGAAAAACAGGAAGCAGGAGGGAAGAAAACGAATCTTATTTGTCATCTTGTCTTTGTCTTTAAGTCTTGGGCTAAATTGCTATTATTTCATTTCGTTAAATTCAGCATCTCTCTGTCAACAGTTTTAAGATATGGATGGAATGAACAAAGCTGCATTGTCAACCTCAAATTCAATTTAGAAATTTCATAAAGAGAAATATGTGTGTAAAGGTAGAGTTCTGAAGGAGCTAATACTTGTCGTTTTGTTTCTTGGGCATTTTGAATGTTTTATTCTGAACACTTCCCATTTTGTGGGCACCCTCCGCCCCACCCCCTCTATAGTAATTGTTACAAAGAACAAAGAGCTCCAGCCTCCTAGCTTCATGCTCACCTTTGAACACAGATGGTGTACCCCAGAACTTAGTGAGGCATGCAAAAAATGGAATCAATCCTAATGAAGACATTCTGCCCCACTAGGGATAGATAAACCATTTACTGCCCCAGAAGAAAGAATTATGTTTCAAACTTAATAAATACTAATCGGTTTCCTTCAACTGCTAAGGGGAACTCATCTAAGAAGAAAGGACAGGGAAGCAATGTTTTTTGTCTGTGAAGAAATGAGCCTGCTTCAAAGATGACAGAGATACAAAGTGGAATGCAAAATGTGCACTTACGTTATTCTAGTGATAGAAATATCATATATCAGATTCAGAAGAGAGGAGAGCTTAGCATATTGGGAAACCAACACCACTCATTTCTCTTCTCCATCACATTAGAGATAATAAGGAATGCTGACCATAAGACATCAGACTGACAATCATGTGTAAATTGCTCTTGTCTGACTACTCAGCAGGGGCAAACTGATGATATTTTACAACACAAGATGGAAAGATCTCCAACAGGACACAGAGTGGGGTCACTGGGGCAACCCATTTTTGTTGCTTTTACTTCTGTAGGTGAAATCCTGTTTACGTGGAAGGCCCCTGAACAAACAAGCTAATTACCTTCTGGGTAGTCCAGCCTCAAGAGTAATTACTTGGGTCTCAAACCTACAATCAATAGAGACTCTCTGACTTTCAGAGCTGCCTTCTCCTGAGTGTGTCCTTTGCCCACCTATGAGGCATCAAAGCGCACTGCCTGACATATAGAACTTAAATGAAAAGATTGTTAACTGATTACATTTTGATGCCATATTATGAAATCATATTTTGATTTTAGTTTTACCTAATAGCTATTTTTTTTTCCTCATCTTGAGGATATCCTGTTTGTTTAGGCTCTCTCTGATGCAGAGAACAGAAGTAGGCCCAGGGTACCTTAGTTAATGAGATGCATGGGGAGGGATAAACAACTGGATGCTGTCTCAAAAGCATACAACTAAGGGTCACAGAGAATTGGGACACCATTATTACATGTAGCATATGACATCAGCTCTGATAATTTGACAGTGGCTTGAGGGCAAGAACAGAAATTTATTTCTCAGCCAAGTTTATGTTTCAGTTCCTGCATCTACTTTTCCCTTTAGCTGCTTCTTTTTGCTACTTCGGTATCAACTTCTTCCCTCTCCTTTTTCTGCTTAGCATGCTCTCTACTTACTCAGGTCACTGCTTGCTCATGACTTCTGCTCACTGCCTTCATGTTCATCTCCCTGTGCCTGGATCACTCTGTACTCTACTTGCTATAAGCTTTCCTTCAAACTCCTTCAAAGAGAACCTGCCCAGGGCCGCTAGTCCTTATGTATATGGCAGGCCCTTATTTGTTAGAGCCCTTGTGCTTGGCACCTGGATGGCCCTGGCCAGCTCCCAGATCGCAGGCACCCATCTCTGGCCCAGTCTCCTATGGCCAGAGTGACAGGGACACACAATAAAAACACGGTAATCTACATGAAAGGAAACCTACCAAAGAGAGGATGGAGTGGGTCCCATGTAAGGACATCTCGGAAGAGGTCAGTGAGATCTGCAGCTATACAAAGTCATAGTCCCAAAATCTATGACTTCAAAGTTTTGAAGAGGATGGAGAGGAAGCGAAGCCAGTTTGGTGTGATATTTCTGAATCTGACTCTTCACCTAAATACGAACTAAACACTGAAGGAGGAATTCGAGCCTGAGGATTATTGACTCCCTGCAGTAAGGAAGTGGAAAAAAAGGCAAATAGAGTTTTTATTACTTTTCTCATGTGCTGCAGGATAAAATCAGTATTCAAGTATTTGATCCAACCAGCAATTAATCTGATTGCCAACAATCTGCAGTACCTCTTTAGGAAGACATGGTATAGCCACAGGGTAGGGTCATAACTCTTAGAAATGCACCACTAAGGCCAAGGCATGAATGAATTCATGTCAGATACATGCTTCTGAGCTTTCATTTGTACCTACATTCACATATATTGAGGCTATCAGACAGTTTGATAAAAATGAATGTATTAATAAAAATTGGCTGACCAAGGGTGCCTGGGTGGCTCAATCAGTTAAGTGTCTGCCTTTGGCTCAGATCATGATCTCAGGATCCTGGGATCAAGCCCTGTGTCTGGCTCCCAGCTCAGTGGGGAGTTGGCTTCTCCCTCTCCCTCTGCTCTTCCCCACTCTGCTCACTCATACTCTCTCTCTTTCTCAAATAAATAAATAAAACATTTAAAAATTGGCTGACCAAAACTCTACATATATGTTATGGGACATTTATTAATCAGTAGTCATTGAATTGTGTAGCAGTTTATTGTTTTAAAATTTTCTCTCGAATTCATCTTTTGCTTCTAAACAATGAAAATGTGTATGTCTTCTTAAAAAATAGCAGTCAAATTTTATAGAATTCACACTCAACCTATTGTATTCATTGATCATAGATCATTCATGGCATTTAAATTTTTTTCCTATACAGGCCATTAGTATTGAAGTTGAAACAAAATATTGACCTGGTTTCTAAAAATTTGTAGTAGTAGTTGCTTTGCTGGGAAAAAAACCAAAAACCAAAAAACAAAAACCCCACAACATTTCTACCTAACAAGAGATATTGTTCCCTCATGGCAAGTAAAACATCATTTCTGAGGCACTGATTTCCTTATTTTAAAAAATGGAGAAAATTCTTCATTCCTGTTGACAGCTTTCAGAATTGTATTATTTCATCAAAGTAGAGTGATTTCTGAAAAAACATAATATACTGACTTTTCAAAAGGAAATTGTCTCACCATGGATATGTAGCCTCTTGTGTCACTGTTATTAGAGTAATTATATTGAATACCGGAGCTCTAAGAAATTGTTTTAAAATATAATTATGTCCCCAAAACCTTATTATCACTTTCCCCAGGAATTTAGAACCAACTTATAATGTTAAATTTGTAACCAAAAGTAATGTTCTTTAAAAATTTATCTTCCTACTAGGAAGATGAAAGTTGGACAAAGGCTGTTTAAGTCATGAGCATTATTAAATCATTAAAGAGATTGAGCATTACTGAGTGCCCCTGCACTGTCAGGCTTGTAAATAGTGAATGTTACTTGGGGATCACCCCTGTAGTTGCCAAATGTAGTGGGTTGAATGGTGGCCCCCCCCTAAAAGATGTGTCTACCTTCGAATCTCCTGAACCTGTAAAAGTCACCTTATTTGGAAAGAGTGTTTGCAGATTTAATTAAGTTAAGGACTGGAGATGAGCAGATCAGACTAGATAATCCAAGTGGGCTCTAGATCCAATTACGGGTGTCCTTATAAGAGGCACACACAGGAGAGACACAGAGAAGAGGAAGAAGCCATGGGAAGATGGAGGCGGCCATTGGACGGATGCAGCCACAAGCCAGGAAATGGCTGACAGTCACTGGAAGGTGGAAGAGCAAGGAAGGAGTCACCTCCAGAGCCTCTGGGGAGAACATGACCCTGCTGCTACCTCACTCTCAGACTTCTAGCCTCCAGAACTGTGAAAAAATCCATTTCTGCTGTTTTAAGCCATGCAGCTGAAAAAGCAGGACATTTGGAGCTTTTAAGCAGAGTGCCTGGAAGACCACGACAGCTGCTTCCGAAGTAAACTCTCCAAGGCCTCAGTACGCGTTGCACCCTCTCCTCAAACTCTCCCCCTCCAGCTTCTTGGTTTGACTGTCTGCTGCCTTCCCTTCAGGATTCCACTCAAATGTCACTTCCTCTGAAAATCCTTCCGCAGGCAAACCTGGCTTAGACATCCTGCCGTGTGCTTCTGTAACAAATTCTAACTGCTTATCGCGTTGCATTGTACGTTATAATTTACCCGTCTAGCCATACCACTAGTCTGATAGATTCCTGCAGGCCCACAATATTAGCTCTGTGTTTCTAAGCACTGTCACTAACTCTTGAAATCCCAGAATTAAAGATTCATTCCTTTGACTTCTAGCAGTGTAGTATAGTTTCCATTCCTGATAGTTACACTTTTTAGTTGTGCGATCTCTGATATTTTCTTCATCAGTCTTACCAGAAACTGTCTATTATTTTAGTCTTCCCAAAGAAATGTTTTTACTTTGTTGGTCTTCTCTCTTTGTTTTTATCAATTTCTGCCCTTATTTTTAAAACACGTTTTATTCTATTTTCTTTGATTTTACTCTTTTGAAGAGAACTTCTAGATAGGAGCACTTAGCGCATTTCCTTTTTGTTTTCTCTTTTATGATTTAAGCATTGTCTGTGGGCAAGTGTCCACAAAGAGACTGGAGGATGTGTAAGATGTTGTCTGTCTATCGCACAGTGTTCTTCAAGGGCTAGCCCAGCTGTTTGCAGAGAGATTTGTCTGCCAGAATGCACAGATGTGACTTTTTTTTTTTAAAGATTTTATTTATTTGATAGAGAGAAACACAGCGAGAGGGGGAACACAAGCAGAGGGAGTGATAGCGGGAGAAGCAGGCTTCCTGCCGAGCAGGGAGCCCGACATGGGGCTCGATCCCAGGACCCTGGGATCATGACCTGAGCCAAAGGCAGACGCTTAACGACTGAGCCACCCAGGCGCCCCCAGATGTGACTTTTTTGATCCTTTATTTGTACTTGCAGGGTTTAGTCTCACACTCACATTTTCTTTAGGAAGCATCCACATTTAATTAGTTGCCCAGAGGAAACTGTGTAGTCCTAATTACTGCCTCATATTCTGATAGCAAGTTTTGGTGACCCAAAAGGCATGACATTAAAATGTTTTCTCCAGAAGGCGTACATTTTTTTTTTTATCAAAAGTAAAACTTTCCAAATGACATAAACATATTATTAAGTACTGATATTGCTTTATGTATTTTTGTTTTGTTCTTCGAAGTTTTTATTTAAATTCTAGTCAGTTAACATACAGTGTAATATTAGTTTCAAGAGTAGAATTTATTTGTTTGTTTATTTACTTATTTTTAAGATTTTATTTCTTTATTTGCCAGAGAGAGATCACAAGTAGCCAAAGAGGGAGGCAGGGAGGGGGGAGGCAGGCTCCCTGCTGAGCAGAGAGCCTGATGCGGGGCTCGAACTCAGGACCCTGAGATTGTGACCTGAGCTGAAGGCAGAGGCTCAACCCACTGAGCCACCCAGGCACCTCTCAGGAGTAGAATTTAGCGAATCATCACTTACATCACTTACAGCGCTCATAACAAGTGCCCTCCTTAATATCTACCACCCATTTAAACCTCCCCCCACACACACCACCCACCTCCCTTCCAGCAACACTTCTTCTGTTCTCAGTATTTAAGAGTCTGTTTTCTGGTTTGCCTCTCTTTCTTTTCTCCCTATGTTCATCTGTTTTGTTTCTTAAATTCCACATACAAATGAAAGCATATGGCATTTGTCTTTCTCCGGTTTATTCTGTCTTGCATAATACTCTATAGCTCCATCTATGTTGTTGCAAATGACAAAATTTCATTCTTTTTGATTGCTGAGTTATATTCTATTATATACATCACACCTTCATTCATTCATCAGAAGTAGTGGTATTGCTTTAAATAAAAATGAAGGGGTGGTAGAAACATAAATGACTACACATACTCATTCTAAAATCCATTCTAGTTTACTGTTCTACAGTACCGCTTAATCTAGATTTTGGTTTTTATAGAATTGAGGAAATGGAAATGAACTGTAATAAATATAGTGACTCATGTGACTCAGATATCTATCTATGGATTAATGCTTTTATTTGGCAAAGAACAAGTTACCGAGCAAGGTTCTAAGGAGATAGCAAACATTTATAAGAACCAGCCTGTTTGGGGATATTTATAGTCCAGCGTATAATTAAAACATTGTCTGAAATAAATATAACCGGTAAAAAGCGACAGATGTCAAATGGGGATATGCGGAAGGGTTCTGTAAATTCACTGCTGAGAGTTGCCCTGCCATTTTGGTTCTTTTTATAATTTTTATCCAGTGTCCAAGGTCTTTGGGGTCCCGGGAACATAATTTCATAATACTCGGTTTGGCTCTCTTGCATCTCTTCTTTTTTTCTAACACTTAGGGGGAAAAAATGCCCCCTTTTTATTTCAGAAACAACAGCACAAAGTTGGAACAGCCCAAGCTATCACTTATGGTGGCTTTTGAAATGAATAAGCCATGAATACTTCCCTGGAGCTATCATAACCATTAGGAACTATAAACAAAGAAAAAACCAAGTCAATAGTTAACGTCACAGTGAAATAATATCTTGTTTCTTCTTTCTAGAGGAGATCGCACAAAACACTTCATTCTCTTGAATCTGCTGTAACCCCATCATATACCATTGTTTATGACACCAGCAGTAACAGCAACGCAATTTGCATACTCAGTGACTCATCAGCACCCGCCTTCCTGAGGCACTCAGCTTGCACATACGCGATGAGTAATGGCTCATAGAGACATTTCTTAATATCCATAATCAGTTTTAGCCTGATGTGGTTCTCAAAATGCATTCTTCTTTTCCAATAAATGATAAATTATAAGGCTATTGCCCGGCAGAAAGAGAGTCATTTTTTTCCCTGGCCAAAGATTTACGTCTCAACCAAGTTGTTTTTGAATCCTTGAATGTCACTTTCAGCTGTTTCCAATTCTCTAAACAAGTGTCTGCCAATCACCCCGACATGTGAGAGGCAATGCTTGAATGTGTAGTTGTTTAATGGGAAATGTTGCCATCAGAATTGAAGAGATGGTCTGTCAAAATCCGAGAGGCTTGTGGGAAGGAACTGGGGAGGAGATGAAAGGGGAAAATAAGAGAAGGAGGAGGAGGAAAAAAGTCACATAGACCCAATGAAGTAGAAAATTTCACAACTAGTAAAACCTCACCAAAGTGGGCTAAATAATAAAAAAAATTCTAGTTTTTCAGATGAGGCTAATGTCTTTGAAATATTCTTGGAAAAGGATTCCCTAAGTACAGAAATTTTGTAAACAAGATTGCAGAGATGCTAGTTAACCTACAGTAACAATTCTTCACATCTTCTAGTAGTATCTCTGCAGAAGCAAAGAGATTGCCTGTTTGCTTGTACACAAGGGCGGCTTTCCCCAGGCTCATGCCAAAACCCTTTGTTAACCACCAATGTTATGTTCATCACTGTAATACCTACCAGAATTGAGTTTTTAAATCTTGCATAATTCAGGCTTCTCTCTACCAAATTGTTTTAAATGAGTGAAGTTATCAGTTAACTAATTCAGGGCCAATATGGTAATAAGTATTATTTTGTAGTTCTACATGGTTCCTTTGCTTGGCACCTTGCTGATGAAGAGTAATATCAGGTAGAATAAGGACGTCAGGACCTTCACAGGGACTGTGCGGGCATTCTTTGATTATAGCAGATGCCTGGACTTGGGGGTCAGCACAAGCTGACCTGCTTTGCTTAAATTTCCATGAACCTGATGCTCTCACAGACATGGTGGGGGGGGGGGGTAGGGGGGGATTGGGGACTGCTTTCTCCTGAACAATTCCCCTCACTTGACTTCCAGTTTTATTTTATTTTATTTTATTTTATTTTATTTTATTTTATTTTATTTTTATTTTATTTTCTCTCTCTCTTTTTTTTTAATGTATTTGTATGTGCTGTTAAGTGTTGTGAGTGTGTAAGCCCGACGATTCACAGACATGTACCCTGGGGCAAATAATACATTATATGTTAATAAAAAAAAAAAAAGAGACTTCCAGTTTTATTGCCTTTGCATTTTTCTTCGCGTGATGACTATTTTGTGGTCTTTTTCACTAGTGTATCTTTCTGTCTCTCATTTAATCAGTTTCCACTGGCTCTCTTCTCCACTTGTACATTTCCTCCTGGGTGATAACATCAGTTCCCATGTTGCAATGAAGCCAAGTTAATTTCTTAACTCCTGATAATTATCAAGTTTATACTTCTGATTTAACATGGTTTCTGGACCTCAGACTATATGTGTTCCACCTGATGTGTTCTGCAGACATCTAAAACTTGTTGTATTTAAACTGAACATATCAACTCTCTCTGCTCCCAAACTTATTCCTCCTTTGTTCCTTAACTGGAGTGACACTAGTTAGACTCATTGCTTAAGCAACGTGCTGCTCCTATATCATACCCAATGACCACTAAATCAGGCCAATTTTTTTTTTTTTTAAATCAGGCCAATTTTATCTCCAAAATTTCTCCCAATTTCCTCTCCACTCATCATTCTTTCTACCAGTGTCATGATTTGGACTATGGACTCTTTACAATGCATTTTTGATCTCCCAGCAAATTGTTTTGGTCTGACTCAACCACATACCTTGTGTTATAAGCACAGCAGAGAATTCACCATTACTTAAACATATTATGTCCTTCCGAGAAACTTGACCTTTTTGTTCCCATGATTTACCCTCTGCCTGGAATTCCCTTTTGATGTACCCCTTGTGAAAATCATGTCAAGATTAGGGCATAGGATGTGGAGTCAGAGCTGGGTTCATGCCACCATTCCACTTACTGGGCATGTAACACTACACAAACAGATTTATTCTATGCTTCAGTTTCTTTATCTGTAAAATGGGAACAAACATACATACCTCACACAATTTTTTCTCACTTTTAAAAAATTAAGACTTTGTTTTAGGGTTCCAACACAGCTGAGGAGAAGGTATAGACATTTCTCATATGCCCCCAACCCCCACACATCCAAAGCCTCCTCCACTATCCATATCCCCCACCAGAATGGTACATTCATCATACTTGATGAACCCACACTGACATATTATGATCATCCAGAATCCATTGTTTACCTTACTGTTCACTCTTGGTGTTGCACATTCTGTGGGTTTGAACAAAGGTATAATGATGTGTATCCATCATTATGGTCATTATGGTGCTGTATAGATTATTCTTTCTACCCAGTAAACCCTCTATATTCCACTTACTCATCTCTCCTCTCCTTCCCCAACTGCTGGCAACCACTGATCTTTTAATTGTCTCCATAATTTTGCCCTTTCCAGAGTGTCATATAGTTGGGAGCCTACCGTATATAGCCTTCTCAGATTGGCTTCTTTCACTAAGAAATATGCATTTAAGCTTTCTCCATATCTTTTCATGGCTTGGTAGCTCATTTATTTTTAGCACTCTTATTCCATTGTCTGGATGCGCCAGTTTCTTTTCCGTTTATCTACTAAAGGTAGGTAGAGTTTCCAAGTTTTGGCAGTTAGGAATAAAGCTGCTTGAACATCTATGTGCATATTTGTGTGGACGTGAATTTTCAGTTCCTTTATATAAATACCAAGGGGCATGATATTTGGATCATACGGTAAGAACAGGTTTAGTTTTGTAAGAAAGCACCAGATTGTCTTCCAAAGTCACTGTATTATTTTGCATTCCCACCAGCAATAAACGATGAGAGTTCCTATTATATCACATCCTTACCAGCATTTGGTGGTGTCAGTGTTGCAGATTTTGGTCATTTGAATAGGCGTGTCATGGTATTTCACTATTGTTTTAATTTGCATTTCCCTTAGACTTTTTATGTGGAGCATCTTTTCATATGCTTGTTTGCTCTCTGTATATCTTCTTTGATAGATGAGAGATGTCTGATAATCTTAGCCCACTTTTTAAAGGAGTTGTTTGTTTCTTATTGTGGAGTTTTAAAAGAGTTCTTTGTGTATTTTAGATAATAGTCCTTTATCAGGTGTATATTTTACAAATATTTTTCTCCCAGTCTGTAGCTTGCTTCTTCATTCTCTTGATACTCTCTTTTGTAGATTAGAAGTTTTTAACTTTTTTTTTTAAAGATTTTATTTATTTGACAGAGAGAAACACAGCGAGAGAGGGAACACAGGCAGAGGGAATGGTAGCGGGAGAAGCAGGCTTCCCACTGAGCAGGGAGCCCGATGCGGGGCTGGATCCCAGGACCTGAGCTGAAGGCAGACACTTAACGATTGAGCCACCCAGGTGCCCCAGAAGTTTTTAACTTTAATGATGTTTGTCCTATCAGTTCTTTCCTGCAAGCACTGTGCCTTTGGTGTTTTATTTAAAAAGTCATTACCATATACAAAGTCATCTAGAGTCTCTCCTAATTAATCTTTTGGAAGTTTTACCATTTTGCATGATACATTTAGGTCTGTGATTCATTTTGAGTTAATTTTTGTGAAGGAAGTAAGTAAGGTCTGTGTGTCTGTGTCTAGATTCTTTTTTTTTTTTTTTGCCTGTTGATGTCTAATTGTTTTGGCACCATTTGTTGAGAAGACTGTTGCTGTTCTATTGTATTGCCTTTGTTCTTTTGTCAAAGTTCAGTTGACTATATATATGCAGGTCTGTTTCTAGATGATCTGTTCTGTTTCATTGATTTATTTGTCTATTCTTTGGCTGAGCCCATCCTGTCTTGATTACCGATTATATTTAGTCTTGAAGTCAGGTAGTGTCAGTCTTCCAACTTTGTTCTTCTTCTATTTTGTGTTGGCTCTTGTGGTCTTTTGCCTCTCTATATAAACTTTTGAATAAATTTGTCAAGATCCACAAAATCATTTGCTGGGATTTTGACTTGGATAACATTGAATCTGAGGGTCAAGCTGGGAAAAACTGACATTTTGACAATATTGAGTCTTCCTATTCATGAACATGGAATATCTCTCCTTTATTTAGTTGTACTATGATTACATTCATCAGAGTTTTGTATTTTTCCTCACATGTATCTTGTACATATTTTGTTAGAATTATACTTATTTATACAATGTTGAATAGGAGTGGTGAGAGGGGACATCCTTGCCTTGTACCTGGTTCTATTCAGAAAGCTTGGAGTTTCTCACCATTAAGTACGATGTAAGCTTTAGGTTTTTTTATAGATTTTTTTTATCAAAATGGGGAAGTTACCCTCCATTTCAAGTGTATTAAAACTTTGTATCATGAATGGGCATTAGATTTTGTCAGATGCCTGTTCCATATCTATTGATTAGGATTGTGTGATTTTTCTTTCTTAGCTTGTTGATGTGATGGATGACATTAATCGATTTTGACATTCTGAATGTTAAACCAGCTTTGCCTATGTGGCATAAATCCTACTTGCTCATGGTGTATAATTCTTTTTTACATTGTTGGATTCAATTTGCTAATATTTTGTTGATTTTTGTATCTATGTTCCTGAGACATATTGGTCTATAACTTTTTTCTTGTAATGTCTTTGGTTTTGGTATTAGGGTAATGCTGGCCTCATAGGATGAGTTAAGATGCATTATCTCTGCTTCTCTCCTCTGAAAGAGATTGTGGAGGATTGATATAATTTATTTCTTAAATATTTGGCTGAATTCGCCGGCCAATCCATTTGGGCCTGATGCTTTTTGGAAAGTTATTAGTTATTAACCCAATGTCTTTCATAGTTATAAGGCTATTAAGATTGTCTGTTTCTACTTGTATGAATTTTGGCAGATTGTCTTTTAAGGAATTGGTCCATTTCATCTAAGTTATCGAATTTGTGGGCATAGAGCTATTTATAGTATTTCTTTATTTCCTTTTGCTGTCCATGGAATCTATAGTGATGTCCACTCTTTCATTTCTGATATTAGTAATTTGCATTTTCTTTAATTTTTTCTTTGCCTGTCTATAGCCTTATTAATTTTTTAAAAGATTTTATTTATTTATTTAACAGAGAGAGAGAGATCCCAAGTAGGCAGAGAGGCAGGCACAGAGAGAGGGGGAAGCAGGCTCCCTGGTGAGCAGAGAGTCTGATGCAGGGCTTGATCCCAGGGCCTTGAGATCATGACCTGAGCCGAAGGCAGAGGCTCAACCCACTGAGCCACTCAGGTGCCCCGAGCCTTATTAATTTTTTTTTAAAGGATTTTATTTATTTATTTGACACAGAGAGAGAGATCACAAGTAGGCAGAGAGGCAGGCAGAGAGAGGAGGGGAAGCAGGCTCCCCGCTGAGCAGAGAGCCCAATGCGGGGCTCAATCCCAGGACTCTGAGATCATGATCTGAGCTGAAGGCAGAGGCTTTAACCCACTGAGCCACCCAGGCACCCCTAGATGCTTATTCATTTTATTGATCTTTTCTAAGAACCATCTTTTGGCTTCATTGACTTTATTGATTTCTTGTTCTCACTTTCATTGATATCTGCTCTAATATTTATTATTTCTTTCTGTCTGCTTACTTTGAATATAATTTGCTCTTCTTTTTCTAGTTTCCTGAGGTGAAAGCTTCAATGATATAGATCTTTCTTCTTTTCTTATATATACATTCAATGCTATAAATTTCCCTCTAAGAACTGCTTTTGCTTATCTCACAAATTTTGATATGTTGTATTTTCATTTTCACTTAGTTAAAAATATATTTATCTTGAAAATTTTTCTTTGACCTCTGTGTTAAGTAGAAATATGTTGTTTCATCTCCACATATTTTGGGATCTTCGAGTTATTTTTCTGTTATTGATTTCTAATTTAATTCCATTGTTATCTGACAGCAAACCTTATATGATTTTTATTCCTTAATCTTGTTAAGGTGTGTTGTATGGCCCACAATGTGGTCTGCCTTGGTGAATATTTTATGTGAGCTTGGAAGAATGTGTATTCTCGCATTGTGGATGAAGCAGTCTATAGATGTCAATTATATCCACTTGATTGATGGTGTTACTGAGTTCATCTATGTCCTTTTTTAATTTTCTCCCTCCTGGATCTATTTCTGATGGAGGGATGTTGAAGTCTACAATTATAATAACACTTATGTATTTCTCTTTGCAACTCTATTTGTTTTTGCCTTACATACTTCGATACTTCGTTGCTAGGTATATAGTCATCAAAGATTCTTATATGTTCTTGAAGAATAGACCCCTCTTTTATCATTACGTATGTCCTTCTTTATCCCCAATACTGTTCCTTGTAGGCTACTCCGTCAAAAATTATAATATAAAATAATATATTCCTTCTTTTCCTTCTCCATTTTGCTTCTCTTTCTTCTTTTTCTTCCAGCTGTCTAAATTATGAAACAATTTTGTTTTGGCATAAACTAAAATGAAAAATTATTATCTATAAGAAACTTCACCTCTTAATCTTATTAACCCCTTAACTTCTGTGATTCAAGTCTCTGGTTTTCTCCTTAGAGCCAACAGCATTCACAATTATAACTACTTTTAGGGGAGAAGTGATAAACAAACTGACCAACAGTTTTATTCATAGAAAACTGTTCTCTCTATCCTCCCCACTGCTCCTCAGGAGATTTCTGAATAGCCCTATAGAGTTGGCACTTTGTCACAGTGAACCACAAATGGCCAGAAAGGTGAGAATATGTATATATTGGGGGCATTAAAATATCACTGAAAACGTAACAAAATAGAAAGTTTTGGTATTTATCCAAACTGTCAGGGAGAGTTACTAGTATGTGTTCAGATGGAATGCTGGTTGTAATAATAGAAGCCGGGGTAGGGGTTAGGACATGGGCCCCCAAAGCACATACTTGAGTTACAATAGATGGTTACTACATCATCTTCTAAAGTTTTTAGGTGGGTAAATTCTAAGACTTTGTTTTTTTCTGAATGAAGAAATGACTGAAGAGTGAGTTTGTGCCTAGATCTGAATTGCTTCATTCAGACTAGCATTTCTCAAACTTCAGCACATATCAGAATCCTCTAGAAGACTTTTTAAAACATATTGCTGAACCTCACTCTCAAAGTTCCTGACTAAGCAGGTCTGGAATGAGGTCCAAGAATCTGCATTTCCAACAAATTCTGAGGTAGGGAACCATACTTTGAAAACCATTGCCCTCAACCCGAGGGAAGATGCTAATCATTGTTGCCAGTAATCTTACTCTTCTACTTTTTCTCCCTCCTAAAAATAAATACCAAAAAAATAATAGTAATAAAAATGAACAAAGGAAAGAAAGAAAGATCAATTTGAATGATGCCACATTATTAGCATGCTTGATGTCTGTTATGACTACTTTGTTCAGGGCACTGCATGCCTTGATCTAACCTAAGTACAAACTAATAAATAATAAAGTTATTTCTTCCTTTTCTTCTTCTCTCCCATATTTTCCCTGTAGTGTTGCTCATAACGTGACTGTCTTCACACTAAAAGAGATTTAGCCACAAATATAAGAAAACATTTGACAAAAATATTACTTTTATAATGTAACGTGTAGTGAGATATAAAAACACATTTTATCTGTTTCCAAGATTGAATTTTGTCAGTTCATAGAACATGCTTCATTATACTGGTTAGTGATGCCTCTTGAAAATCAGATTCTCCAATGCCATGTCAGCTGAAAGAGAGGCCCAAAAATATTCCATTGCATGTTCCAATAAAAATTGTTCAGTTTGGAGTGAAGTTATAAGGATGGTTGGCCAGTCTACTCATTTATTTATATTCCTTTCAAAATCAATCTCAGGCCCTTTCAACAATGATTTGATTCAAGTATTTCATTTTCAATAAATATTGAATTGCCTGACAGCCACAATTGTATTTTACTTAATTTTTAATCTGCAGATCCCAGCAAATGCCTGGCACACAGTAGGTATTCAGTTCATTTTGAACACATGAAAGAAATTTGCATAACACTTTTGCAGTTGAATTATAATCATCCTGCAGGAATTCTTCCCATGTGACCTGCTGCTTGACAGCCAGCTATTCAACTAATTTGACAGACCTCAAATCTTCCATTAAGTGCAGAATCTGGGACAGAGCCACCCATCCAAGGCATATTAACAAAGACTGGATAGTGTTATGATTCTAGTGAGTGGTCAGTTGGATCCAGTTCTCTTCTCACATAAGGAGAAGAGATTTCACAATTCTCATAATTATCTGTTTTATTGCTTGTATTCACAGCTTTTTTGTTTCCATAGGACATGGATCTGGTCCATTTAGAATGGGCATTTCTCTCAGAAAAGACTCAAAAAATCTAATTCCAGATGATAAAAAAATTTTTTTTTTAAGGATTTTAAGTGTATTAAAGGGCCAGGCACAATCTATGTACTTGATACATCTTCTATATTAAATGTTATCCAGTTGTTTCCTTCGATATTAAAAATGTGATTCTCATGTCTGATAAAGGTGTTTTGTAATAAAAAGTCTGACTCCAGTTTTGGTGTCTGAGTGCTGATGGCTTTCAAGCTCCTCTCCTGCCTTGTCCTCTATGTTAGCTGATAAGGAAGCCCACGTGCTGCCTTCTTTGGCACTGGTGGAATATTCTACCATGCAAGCCTGGGTTCTAGGCAGGGGAACTTTCACTTCAGCCCACTCTCTAACACTGTAAACCCCAAGCCAATCTCTGTTCCATGCTCTCTTAAACAATTTTTGGGCCTGTTTGGAAGCCTGCCCTTCTGTCCCTAGAAAGCCTCATTAAGGGAATAATAAATCTCTTCCTAACCCCTTGGTGCATAGGTGGCATCATCAGTCTTGACATCTTGAACCAAATTTTGTGTGGAAAGTTCCATCTGCCTTTGTAAAAAAAAGTCTCTGGAATATATAACTGGTATCTGGAATACATAAAGAACACTCACCATTCAATAATAAAAAAACAACCCAATAAAAAATGAATGGATCTGAACTGGAAGGTATAAACAGTCACCTCATAAAATAAGATAGATTGCACATAATCACATGAAAAGATGCCCAACATTACTAGCCAACAGGAATATGCAAAAAAACCATAGTATGATATCACTACACACAATTAAATGGCCAAAAAAATTAAATTATAATAGCAGGTGCTAGTGAGTACACAGAACATCTGGAACTCTTTTACACTGCTGATGGGAATGCAAAATGCTACAGTCACTCTGGAAGACAGACAATTTCTTAAGAACTTACACAAGCATTTATAGCAATTCCAGCCCTAGGTTAAAAAAAATTAAAACATATGTATGCAGAAAAATCTATACACATTTGTTTATATTGGCTTTGCTCATTATCTCCAAACCAAATGTCCATAACTCGTAAATGGGCATACATATGATGGTTAGAACAACCTAACCTTGGTAGATAACATATAATGAAATACTCCTCAACAATAAAAGGGATGAACTGATGATACATGCAACAACATGAATGAATTTTAAATATATTATGATAAGTGAAAGACACCAGAATTGAGTGGCTAACTAATGTATAATTCTAATTTTATGACATTCCGAAAAGGTGAAAGTATAAAGAGAAGAAACAAATCAGTGGTTGCAGGGCCTGCGGGGAGGGAAGGTTGTTGACTCCAAAGAGATAAGAGGGAATTCTGGAGAGTGTTGGAAATGTTCTACATCTTTACTGTGGTGATGGTTACATGACATTCACATATGCCAAAATTCATAAAATTGTACGCGATAAACAGTAATATTTACCATATACAAATTATACCTCATAAACTTGACTTTAAATAATGGTGACTCTCGGATTACTTATTTTGTTTAGCATAATACCCTCTAGTTCCATCCATGTCATTGCAAATGGTAAGAGTTCACTTTTTGATACCTGAGTAATATTCCATTGTGTGTGTGTGTGTGTGTGTGTGTGTGTGTGTGTGTGTAAATACACTACATCTTTATCCACTCATCTGTTGGTGGACATCTGGGCTCTTTCCATAGTTTGGCTATTGTGGACATTGCTGCTATAAACACTGGGGTGCAGGTGCCCCATCTGATCACTATGTTTGTATCTTTCGGGTAAATACCTAGTTGCGGAGTTGCTGGGTCGTTCGGTAGCTCTATTTTTAACTTCTTGAGGAACCTCCATACTATTTGCCAGAGTGGTTGTACCAGTTTGCATTTCACCAGCAATGTAAGAGAGATCCCCTTTGTCTGTATCCTTGTCAATATCTGTCATTTCCTGACTTGTTAATTTTAGCCATTCTGACTGGTGTGAGGTGGTATCTCATTGTGGTTTTGATTTGTATTTCCCTGATGCTGAGTGATGTTGAGCACTTTTTCATGTGTCTGTTGGCCATTTCGATGTCTTCTTTGGAGAAATGTCTAGAAAAAGACAATTATCATGTGATTTCACTCATATGTGGAATTTAAGAAACAAAACAGGATCATAGGGGAAGGGAGGGAAAAGTAAAATAAAATGAAATTAGACAAGGAGACAAACCGTAAGAGACTCTTAACTATAGGAAACAAACAGGGCTGCTGGAGGGGAGGGGTGTGGGGAGATGGAGTAACAGGGTGATGGGTATTAAGGAAGGCAATTGATGTAATGAGCACTGGGAATTATATGCAACTGATGAATTGCTAAGCATTACCTCTGAAATTAATAATACACTGTATGTTAATTGAATTTAAATAAAAATAAATAAAAATTTAAAAAATAAATCATGATTCTCGTTAGTATCTTCAACACTATATTAGCCAGCTTGTATGAAATGCACAGTACCACTATTTCCAAATGCACTGGGATGTTTGCCTTCCTCAAAACTGAGAAATACAGGACCAAATAAAACTCATAGGAGTTTGTACAGCGAGGACATTAAAAAACAAAAATATTTTTCTTTTTTGCTGCTTCTTATTCAACCTTTTTCCTTTTGCTATTTCAGACTAGTCGGAATAAAGATTAAATCCTATCTTTTTAGTGCTCACTGGAGATTAAGTAAATTCAGAGGTCGGCATGAAAACATTCTAAATCGTTTGAGTTCAGTTAACATTTTGCCTAATGGTATTTTTTGCTCATATATCTTATCAATTAAGGGGTAATTTTAGATAATGAATATCATTAGAAAGAGAAGTATTAACTGTGGATATTTAAGCACTTATATTGGCCAGAGCGAGAATAATGTGATTAAATAATTTGGACAGATTCCTTCTTGATATAATTCTATAAGGAACAAAGGGGGAGAGCATCAGCTCCCTAGGGGATTGAATGGAATAGATAATCTGTGGTCAAACAAGCAAAGAGAAGCACTTTACTAAAGATAGGCTTTCTGTCTTCATTAGAAAAATTGAAGATGCTCTAAAGAACTCCATTAAGGATAATGGTGTCTCTTGGAAGAACTGTGTGCTTCATAGCTTAGGTACTTGATTAAATGGCTAATTCGTCCATTGCCTATCTAATTGATCTTGTTTTCTCCTCCTTCACCCTGCCCTTGAGATATTCAGAAGTAAATGACATGTAACCACTAGCAACTTCTTTCTCCTTACTCATCAAGGAATGTTGAACTGTGTCTACTTCTATCACAGGTTCTCTTAATACTTGAAAATGATGAACTGTATCCTGAAAGTGACTCTACTTATTTTGGAAGGAAAGCTCCAAGCTGCCCTATGGATGAGAGTCCTTTCTTAAAATGTAATTGGTAATGATGGAGGAAAGAAGAATTCCTCTATAAAATTCACTTCCCTTCTTTTTAAATAAAGGGCTTTTTACTATGATGGGCAAAAAGTGACTTGATCCACTTCCATGTCCCCTACAGAGATTGTAGGGGGTGAGAGGGTAACCGTGGTCAAGCCTGGCAGCTGATGGGTAATTTCAAAGGGGTCTTTAAAATAAATTAGTATTTATTTCTCCCTTCATAAAATGTGATGTGGGAATGGTTTTCAACCTCCCCTCTGTTGCAAGAAGAATTTCATTTACAAAGCAGCATCATTGGTCATATTTTAATGCAACACAGTGTTTTCTTCCATTGAGACACCTCAAGGGATATATGCAATAAGACCACCATGAAATATAGACATCTGGTTAAATATGATGGAGCATTTTCTACTCTCCCTTGCTTTAAAATCCATCAAAAAGAAAAAGGGGAAAAGGAAAAATAATCAAACTACCATTTCTTTGAAATAAAAATTGATTGCAATACAAACCACAAGCCATAATGGATATTGGCCAAATAAAATGAAATATGCACCAAAATTAGAAAGGATGCTAGGAGTTGGCACAAACTTTTTAGACTCTAGCCGTGAGAGAGATTTTTCTAAAAGTAAGTGTAACATAGTTTCAAAATGGGAAACTTTACAACTCAGTTTTAAGAGATCTCAAAACTGCCGAGTCCCTGATATTCCCAAAGCAAATAATAATAATATCGAATTTGCAAAGGATATGGCTGCAAATTGAATTTGCCTCTAGTCACTGCACAACCACCTCAGAAGGGTATGTGGTCTGAAATTAGAGGAAGAATGCCTCTGGAAGAAGTTGATGAACATCCAAGGCATTTTCTGTCCTAAATCTGCACCTTTACTTCTTTACCCTCACTCTTCCATGGTGGAGGAGAGAGGGGCCTTCTTCTCTGCTCTTAAATCTGGAAAGCAGATCCTTCCAGGTGATCACCTAGACAACTTGTCTTGCATCCCCAGGTGGTAGAGCACAGGTACACCTGCTAGACTAGTCTGATAAAATCTGAAGGTTAGTAGTTGGTAGTTGTGCAGCACAGATAGCTGGCAGCCCTGGGAATAGCCTGGGGACTGTCAAGGCAAAGAACATATGAATTTGGAACAAATTATTTGTTTAAAAAGAGCTTAAGACACTGCTTTTTTCTTAAAAGACAGCTGAAGGAGAAGTTGTAAGAACTCAAGGAAGAGATAATAAAACAATAAAAGATGAAAAGTGAGCTGGCAGAACTCAGGGAAGAAATAGATGAGAAAAATAAAAACTGCTGTAGGCCTGAAATCCATTTAAGAATCAACTGATAGAATAAAAATGACTAAAGACATGTTTTGTAAAACAGATCACATAAAACAATTTCAAAACTAGGGGAATTGATTAGAATTAAGGTTATAGATATTAAAAACAAAGTTCAATCATTGTTTAATTGAGGTCTAAAAATAGTAGCAGAACAAATGCATTGATTCCATATATTATTGCAAGCCATTCTTAATATGAAGAAAATTTTGAACCTTTGAAAAGTTAGTGAATTTCAAAGATAAACAAAGGATCACATGGAAATCCCTGTGGAAACTTGTATTGCCTTAAAAGTGCCATAATTATATTTAATGCCAAAAGATGTGTACAAAACTTTGTTATTAATATTTGAAGTGAGACCCAAGAATTTTATACCCAGCTGAGTTGTCGTTTGAGTCAGGTATAAAAGTATCAACAGACATTCTCAAACATGAGAGAAACCATACACCATAAACCTCACTGGGGAAAAAAAATTAATGATATTTATTCAACCAACAATAAATCAAAATTTAAAAGAAAAAATCTAAAATGAAGAGGCTGTAAGAAAAGGCCTTACTGTCAATATAGGAATTCATTTATCAAATTTTATAGAACTGAGGGAGTTATGAGGAAAGAAGAGAATATGAATGTAAAAATTGAGAGGTTAAGAGAAAGGTAGTTAAAGTGTAAGAGGATTAATTTTCTCATATTTATAATGGGAATTCAAGGGATAAGGCCTAAAAATGAACTGTAACTAAATATATACTTTTATCATGACTTTAATATGTTGTTTCCACTGTCTTTTTTTACACTTGAAGAAAATTTTAGAAACTAGGAGCGCTTCTGATGAAGAAATTTTTCTTGTACTATATAGTATGATCTTATTTTAGAAAATTGCACCTAATTATCCTGCTGTATGTGTAAATGCATACAGAAATAACACAGATAATGTTCACCAGATGTAGATAGTGATCATTTCTGGTTGGTGGAATTTGGAATTTTTAATCTTCTTCTCACTATTTTTCTATATTGCTTGACTAGTCATAATGAACATGTAATTTTTTTGTGTGTGTGAAAACAGTTTTTAAAAGTTCAGCCAACTATCTTTTATTCAAAACCCTTGAGACCAGATGTATTTCAAAATTAGAATTTTTCAGATTTTAGAAAGGCAGTAGGGTGCTTATGGAACCCTTAGCAGATCTGAGCCAGCACCCCAAAGTCAAATATGTTAATATTATTACAGCAAAAATATGAATATTCATACAATGGGAAAATTATGACTATCATTAGCCTCTTTAATATGAGTTCAAGTCAGATGTTATCAAATGATTTTTCTGAAAACCGACACAGTTTTTCCATTTTCAGAGCTCTTTGAATTATAGCTTTGTGGATAAGGAAATATGGACCATTATATTTCATTTGAATATCTACTTAACATAAGCAACTTAATGTCTTAAAATAATCCTAGTGTGTTTGTGTATGCGATGTAGAGGTCATGCACAGTTCCTGCAATTCTCTGTCCTCAACATGTTCTTCAAGCAATCCTGCACGTCTTTCCTCGCTGTAACCTTATCCCTCATTGTCCTCAGTTTCATCAGCACAGGAACGAAGGATGATAGAGTTGGAAAAACACTAAACTGAGAACTGATTTTATTTTAGCTCTTCTACTAAATAACTGTGTGACTTTAGACAAGTCAGTTTCCTCAGGAAAACTCTCTTTCCACACAACACCAAATGCTCAGCACATCTTAAACCTAATTATATGAACCCAGAGGTCAGTCTTTCTTTTAATTTCAATTCAGTTAATTAACATATAGTGTATTATTAGTTTCAGAGTTAGAGTTCAGTGATTCATCAATTTTATATAACACCCAGTGCTCATTACATCACGTGCCTTCCTTAATGCCCATCATCCTCTTACCCCATCTCCCCAACCCCCTCCCCTCCAGCAACCTTATCTTTGTTTCCTATGGTTAAGAGTCTCTTATGGTTTGTCTCCCTCTCTGATTACATCTTGTTTTATTTCTCCCTCCCTTCCTCTTATGCTTTGCTGAAAAAGAAGGGAGGGTTTTGTTAAGCAAGAATAGCAATGAGTGGAATAGAAGATGGCAAGCAGCAGCCAGGCTCAAGAACTGTCTAGGAGCCACAGATCCATTTTTACATTAGCATACAGGCTTTGTTAAAATCCCAATCAAAACATGATCTCTCTTCTTTGTAACATATCTATCAGATCTTTGCTCAACTGCTTTGATGTAAGGATACCATAGGCTACTTAACAATACACTCCATTTCTCCACATTAGGTAACTGGGCACAAGTGTCAAACTAAGTCCAGATTTAACCTGATGTTTTATGAGGTTCAGTTGGATTCTCAACCAAATCCTCCAGATCTATAAACACATACCACCTGCAGAAGAAAAATGAGTACCACAGAAATCTTCAGGCTTCAATTTCTATTAATCATTCAAATAAGTCTAGAAGCAATGAAAACATTCTCTCTACTAAAATTCCTATATAATAGGTATGGAAGCATATTCATCAGACTTTGGTTTGGGTAAAATAGCTCCATTCTAAACAGCTTTTGGCTATGAAAGCAATGAAGCTGTGATAAAAAGATCTCTTAAAGTCATAAAAGACAATTGGATTGTTGAAGTTTTATCAGCAGAAGCTCCAGGAAGGCTCTATGGAGGAAATGTCCAATGTAACAAGAGGAATAAGTTGCAACAGGAAGTCAGGCACTTTGCTGACTGGCATAAAAACCTTTAAAACCACACGGCCCTTTGGTGGTTACTTTTTACAAAGAGAAATTCTGCCATGGGTGTCTGGTAAGATTGCATCCAACAGCTGGGACTGCCTATATAAGGGATGCAAGTTTCAACATGGCGCTATAGTCCTCTTCCATCAAAGGAAAATGAAATGGGAAGAAGCTAGTGGCTTGTTTTCTCTGACTGGAGTCCAAATTACTGAGAGGGCTTCTATCCTTACAGTTTCTGAAGTACTGTGAGTACAGTCTTAGTACCAAGAGGGTCTGCGTTTCTGGGCTTGCACTCAAACTAGTAGACCTCCTACTTGTCAGGCCACAAAATACAATTTCTGTGATGTTGGGGCTCTGGAAGCACAGTTTGGGGAGTTGAACCCAGCTATGCCAACAGACCATGCTTTGAGTTCAACGGTCCCCATCTTTTCCGAATCTTAGTTGGGACCAACTCAAGCCCGTGCACCTAGAAATAAGCACATGTACACCATACACACATGCACACATACATACATAACACAGGTTGCATTTCCCTTTTGAAGCAAACCAAAGTCATGATGCTACAAATACAGTGCCACGTCAGCCCTTCTTTCAGCCTACAGAGTAGTTATCCAGATGCCAGTAACATGAAAGCTATCTGTTTTTTACTCAACACCTTGGAAAATTAGCCTCCTTTTCTGTAAAATTAAATTCTTGTCTCTGAATGTATTTCAGGAATGGTGTGATGTTTAGATGAGAGTCTTTATCAGAGCACTTTTCGCCTTAAAACCTTACAGCAGCATTCCCCATGTGTGCCATATGAGATACGTCCCCAAAGGCTAAAATATATTTTGGAAAAACAAATAAGTCAAATTGCCAGCCCAGATTGAGTTGGGAAAATTTTAGGGTAAGCTAAATGTCTTTATTGTAGGACTTTCCAGAGCCCATAAATCTCTAATGTGCAGTAGGAATTTCCAAGAGAGGTATATACTATGCAGTTCTGCCCAACCTACCTCATCTGAGAATTATTTTTCAATAATCATCTCAAAGGATATTTTCCAGAACACACTAACCCTTAAAATGCAAGTCATGTTACAGTGCGTGCAAATGAACTAAGCTGTCTAGGTGGACCCTTAATAAAATTAACCAGAAAGCATAAATGACATTCATGTTTCTGCTCAAAGGGGAATCAATTTCAGCTTGGAAACTCAATCACAGAAATGTTTTTGATGCTGGAAGAAGAGAAGAGCCTTCATCACTTCATCACAGCTTAGATAGGATATGAAGGGGGCAGAAGAATGATCCCACAGAGCCACTCCGAGTGGACAGCAGGGCTGGAACATTCCTGGCTGGTTGCCGAGTGACTAGAGGAGGCTGTTTGTAGAGCATATTGGAAAAAGCAAGCCCCAGTTTTGTTGAGAAATAACTGACTTGCATCACAGTATGTTTATAAAGTATACAGCTTGATGGGTTGATTTACATGTATTGAGAAGTGTTTACCACAATAGGTTCAGCTAACATCCATCTTCTCATATGGATGCAATAAAAGAAAAGAAAGAAAAGAAGGGAAAAGGTAAGTATTTTCTCCCTGTGATGAGAACTCAGAGGATTTACCCTCTTAACTTTCTTATATATTACACAGCAGTGTTAGCTGTAGCCATCATGCTTTATATTATGTACCTCATACTTATTTATTTTATACTGGAAATTTGTACCTTTTGACCACCTTCCTCCATCACCCCCCCCCCCACCCTTCCTCCAATAGCCACAAGACTGATCTCTCTTTCTCTGAGTTTGGTTTGTTTGTTGTTTAGATTCCACATACAAGTGAGATCATATAGCATTTGTCTTTTCTTTGTCTGACTTATTTCATTTAGTACACTACCTTCAAGGTCCATCCATAGTCACAAATGGTAGGATTTCCTCATTTTTTAAAGGCTGAATAATATTACTTTGCATATATATATGTATATATATATCTATCTTCTTTATCTATTTGTCTATTTGTCCATAGACAACTTCTTTATCTCTTTGTCCATCAGTAGACACTCAGGTTGTTTCCAGGCCTTTTCTATTGTAAATAATGCTGCAGTGAACAAGGAGTGCAGATATCTTTTCTAGTTAGTGTTTTTGTTACCTTTGAATGTATTCCTAGAAGTGGAATTGCTGGATCATTTGGTAGTTCCATCTTTAATTTTGTGGCAATCCTCCATACTGTTTTCCATAGTAGCTACAGCAATTTATAATCCCACCAGCAGTCCACAGTAATTCCCTTTTCCCCCTCATCCACATTAGCTTTTGTTATCTCTTGTCTTTTTAATAATGACCTTTCTAACAGGTGACTTCTGTTATAATGACTTCTGATGTTGAGCATCTTTTCATGAACCTGTTGGCCTTTTGTATATCTTCCTTAGAGAACTGTCTATTCGGGTCCTTTACTCATTTTTTAGTTGGGTCATTTGTGTTTGTTTGGCTATTGAGTTATGTGAATTCTTTATATGTTTTGTATATCAACCCCTTATCAGGTATATGGTTTGCAAGGATTTTTCCCCATTTTCACTTTCATAGTATCTTTTGCTGTAAGAAGCTTTTTAGTTTGATGTCATTCTACCTGTTTATTTATTTTATTTTTTTGCTTGTGCTTTTGGTGTCATATAAAAAAAAAATTCATTACCAAGGCCCATGCCAAAGAGCTTTATACCTCTGTTTCCTTCTGGGTTCTTTCATGGTTTTCAGGGCTTGCATTTAAGTCTAATCCACTTTTAGTCCATTTCTGTGAATGATTCATTCACAAAAGATATGGGTCCAGTTTCTTTTACAGGTGAATATCCAGCACCACTTATTGAAAAAACAGTATTTTCACCACTGAGTTTTCTTGGTTCCCTTGTCAAATATTAGTTGACTATATTTAGGTTTATTTGTGGACTCTTGATTCTGATTTTGTTGGTCTCAAATTCTTCAGTTTGTTTGCTCTGTTTTCACTTCTAAGATTTCTGGTTGGTTTTTGTTTATTTGTCTTATGTTTGCTATTTCCTTGTCAAATTTCTCATTTTGTTCATGCATTGTTTTCCTAATTTTGTGTAGTTGTCTGTGTTTCTTGTTGTTTGCTGAACTTCCTTAAGGGGATTATTCCGAATTCTTTGATAGTTCATAGATCTCCATTTCTGTAGGGTCAGAAATAATTGGAGTTTTATGATTTTCTTTTGGTGGTGTCATATTTACCTGATTCTTTGTGATTCTTGATTTCTTATGTTGGCATCTGTATATTTGAGTAATAGGGAGGTGGGTCCTACTATTATGGTCTATTTTGGAGCGAAGCAACTGTTCAAGCTCTCGGAATGGGGATAGGATATGTGTGTCGCTGGATGAGAACAGTTGGATAGGACAACTGTTGGTTCCCTACCCAAATGAGGCCGTAGGATGGGCTTTGCAGTTGCCTGGATTCTCTGGTCAAGGACTGGGCACTATATTCAGTAATACGAGAGCTATGAATTAGCTTCCTTGCCCTGGCAAGGGCACCAGATGGGACCCAAGGCCTGAACAGCTTATTGTTTTGGGGGGCCCAAATCAGGCCAGGGTGTACGCTGAATTCCATGGTCAGATGAGGCCACCAGTTTTGCTCTGCAGATAGGAAAAGCCACTGTATGTGCTCTCTGTTCAAGTGTCACTCTCCATGGGGCTGCTGAATGGACAATGCAGCTTCCTCTGTGCTCTAGCTAGGTTCCCTGCTCAAACAGGCTGAAGGATGTATTCAGGAATGAGAGGGGCGATGAGTTAGTTAGATGCCTTCCCAGGCACAGTGGAAGAGGCAGCTCTCAATCTGGCAAAGCCCTTTGTTTGTTGTCTTGACTCAAGCTGATGTGCATCGCAAGTTCTCCGACCCAACAGAGCTTCTGGCTTCCTTCTGCAAGCATTGGCCGGGCCTGCCCACCTCTCAGCTCAAGTGCTTCTGGGTCACACAGCTTCTACAAGTTGTTCCCAGTCTTTCTGGTCAAAGGGGGCCAGAAGATATCCTCCACAGTGAGTGGGGGTGTTCTCAGCTCCTTTGCCTGGGCAGAAAAGGTGGGGGGTGGGGGCAATGCTCCAGGCTACTTTCAATTTCCCAAACAGGCTCTCGGGCTGAGAGGGCTGTGAACGTGGTGTAGAGCATGAGAGTGCTCCACGCCTGGTACTGGCTTTGTTCCCTGGCAATCAGTTTTGCTGCCTCCTCTCTGCTGGAACACGTTGGCCCACACTGTTTCCAGGAGTTGTCACCAGCTCCTCTGGTCAAACAGGGCCAGAGATACTCTCCATGGTGGGTGGGGCTATGAGTCAGCCCTTTGCCTGAGCAAGGGCAAACTGAGCTCAAAACTCCTCATTTGAGGGGGCGCCTGGGTGGCTCAGTGGGTTAAAGCCTCTGCCTTCGGCTCAGATCATGATCTCAGGGTCCTGGGATCGAGCCCCGCATCGGGCTCTCTGCTCAGCGGGGAGCCTGCTTCCCCCCTCTGTCTCTGCCTGCCTCTCTGCCTCCTTGTGGTCTCTCTCTCTGTCAAATAAATAAATAAAATCTTTGAAAAACAAAATAAAACAAAACTCCTCATTTGAGGATCCAAATCAGACAGATCTGTACCGATCTGTACCCTGCTGTTCCCGGTCAGACTGCACCCCAGCTCCATTCTGCACACGTACAAATCTGCTGGTGGAGATTACTGCTTGGGCACTGCGGGCATGAATTCAGTTTCCCAAAATCCATATGCCGGTTGGTGCCGCCCCTTCCCCCTTCTCCATCACAGGTTCCCAGTGATTGAGCCCTGCAAAGATTCTCCTGCAATGAGGGGCAAGATCAGAGGGTGGGCTCTCCCAAAGTGAGCCGCAATGCTGGGGGGCGGGGGAGGTGGCCGGTTGTGTCCCCTAGGTTCTCTTTTCCTGTTGGAAAAATTGGAGGCTCAGGGGAGATCTCTGTGTGGTGCTGCACTGGCTCAGGAGTGGGGCAGTGTGGTCAACATGTAGCTGCTTTTCTTACCCTTCTAAATGCAGCCTCTCTTGGTCTCTGTGGTGCAGAGGATACTTCATCATCATCCCCATATTCTAGAATTCTCTCAGTGATGTCTTGTTTTTGAATATTTGTTGTTTGTTCTTTTTGTGAGGGAGAGCAAAGTGAGGAATGAGCCATGTCTATCTCCATCTTGGCGATGTCACTTCCCTCTTATAGGTAATATTGGAAAGAAATGCTTATTCAAGAATTCTATTGAAAAAATCTTACGTGACTATGTCAACCTTGAAAAAACTGCAACACGTTACCAGACAAGTGTTACTAGAACATGGTTGACTCAAGAGGAAGAGAAACCCAACAAAACCAGGAAAGAGAAGGATCTTTTAAACACATATGGGTTCCAACTTGTAGAAATAGAAAATTGAAAATTAGTGTTAGAACACTGTAAGGTGCTATTTTTATTAAATAAATTATTCTTAAGTGATATGCTAAAATACATTAAGCATACGTGTAATAAGGTGAATTCTCTTTTTAATAATTTTACATGTTTTGATGAAGCTCCAATCCCTCTAGATATTATTGTAGACAAATATTTAGACAAGATGGATCCCATATCCAAGCATTATAGATCCCGGGTGGGCAGCTTTCTTTATAGGATTTAATTCTAACCTCACTACAGATGGTATTACTATTGTTATTAATTTGTGCAAGTCCAAGGACAAGTCTAGCCTAGGAATAGAAAAAAAAAAAAGCCACTGATAGGATAATTAATTGAAGGATGAGTTTAGCATAATATCCACTCCCATATTAACATTTGGATCAGAAAAGTTGATATTTCCAATTGAAAAATCATTGTTACGCAGCATTGTTCTAGGCCTGATCTGTGTAGTTAGTGTAGGGAAAAAAACCGACCAAACAAAAACCAGTTACCAATATAAGGTGTCTATAGTACAATATATCCAAGTGATAGAATCCGCATCTGAACCTAGATCTGTTCACTGCAAAACCTCCCCACTCTCCACACTGACTTGGGGGTACTACTCCAAGAAAATTTTGAACAAAGTTAATTGTGAATTCATGTAAGTATTGGCCAAAACTTCTAATATTCAGTATAAATGACCCCAATGCCCCACCATTGTGGCTTCCCAATGAGAGACTCATCCCCACTGAAAAGAGTACAGATGGGACCCTAGGATTTATAAAGTGCAAAAGTATTGGTTTTGTTTCTATGCTACAGATGAGTAGACTGGTAGTGAAGAGTAGGGTTACTAAGAACTTATTTAGTGAAAAACTATATGGTTTTTAAATGGGGAATACAAATCTAATTCTTTCGTTTTTAAATTTTTTTCCCGAAGGAATAATTAAGCAAGGTTAATACTTAATACTTTGTTAAGGTGTGAGTTCCTCCCAGTTTGACCTTTGGATTCAATGCAGTCCAAATCCAGATCTCAGCAAGTTATCTTTTATGGACATCAACAAATTTGTTCAAAAGTTTATATGGAGAAGCAAAAGACCACAATGGTCAACATGGTATTGAAGGAGAATAAAATTGGAGGACACACACTACCCAGCTTCAAGAGTTACTAAAGCTATAGTAGTTAAGATGGTGGTCTTGGCAAAATAATTGACAAATAGATCAATAGAACAGAATAGATAGTCCAGAAATAGACCTACATAAATATAGTTAGTTGATTGATCTTTGGCAAAGGAGCAAGGGCAACATAATGGAGTAAAGATAAAGATAGTCTTTTCAACAAATGGTGCTGAAACAAATGGACATCCACATGCAAAAAAAAAGAATCTAGACGCACACCTTAACACTCTTCAGAAAAACTAACTCCAAATGGATCATAGACCTAAACATAAAAAGCAGAGCTATAAAACTCCTAAAGACAGTATAGCAGAAACCTAAATGATCTTGGGTATGGTAATAACTTTTTAGATATGATACCAAAGTTACCTTCCATACAAGAAAAAAACAGATAAGTTGGACTTAATTAAAATGAAAGCTTCTGGTCTGGGAAAGACAATTCCAAGACAATGAAGAGGTAATCCACAGACTGGGAGAAAATATTTGCAAAAAATACATCTAATGAAGGACTGTTATCCAAAATATACAAAGAACTCTTAAAACTTAATAATAATAAGGACACCTGGGTGGCTTAGTCGGTTAAGTGTCCCACTCTTGGTTTTATCTCTGGTCATGATCTCAGGGTTGTGAGGTCAAGCCCTGCATCAGACTCACACTCAGCGTGGAGTCTGCTTGTCCCTGTCTTTGCCCCTCTGCTCTTCCCCATCTCTCTTTCTCGAATAAATAAAATCTTTTTTTAAAAAATTAATAATTAGAAAATAACCCATCTAAAAATGGGCCAAAGATCCTAACAGACATCTCATCATAGAATGTATACAGATGGCAAACAACCATATGAACCACATTATATGTCATCAGGGAAAGGGAAATTAAAGCAATGGGATACAACTAGGCACCCGTTACAATGGCCACAATCTCTAACACAGACAACACCAAATACTAGTGATCAGGGAAACAGAATTCTCATTCATTGCAGGTGTGGGTGCCAAATGGTATAGCCACTTTGCAAGACAGCCTTGTGGTTTCTTACAAAACTAAACACAATCTTATGATCTGATTCACATCATACTTGTTGCTATTTCCCCAAAAGAGTTGGAAACTGTACACAAAAACCCATATATAGATCTTTAAAGCAGCTTTATTCGTAATTGGCAAAACTTGGAAGCAAGCAAATTGTCCTTCAGCTGGTAAATGGATAAATAAACCGTGGCACATCCAGACAATGGAATATTATTTGGTGTTAAAAAGCAATGAGCTATCAAGTTATGAGAAGACGTGGAAGAAATTTAAATGCATCTTACTAAGGGAAAGAAGCAAATCTGAAAAGACTCCATATTGTGTGATTCCAGCTCTGCGATGTTCTGGAAAAGGTGTAACTATGGAAACAGTAAAAAGACCAGTGTTTGGCAGGGGCTGGGGTGGGAGATGAGTAGGCATAGCCCAGAGGATGTTTGGGGCAGAAATACTCCATACAATACTGTAGTGATGAACATATGCTTTATACATTCATCTAGACCCATACATCTTACAGCTCCAAGTGTGAACCCTATGGTAAACTGGTGACTTTGGGTGATTGTGATGTGTCAGTGTATGTTCATCATTTGTAAGAAATGTACCAGTCTGGTGGGGGATGTTGATACCGGGGGAGGCTATGAATGTGTAAGAACAGAGGGTATATAGGTATTCTCTGGCACTTCCTCTCAATTTTGCTATGAACTTAAAACTGCTCTAAAAATAATAAAGTCTTAAAAATAAAAGCAATTGGCAGGGAAATGGAAATGTTTTAGACCAAATGTTTGAAGTTGCTTGAAAAGAAAAAATCTTACTCTTTCTTACACATTATCTCCTTATCACTGTTGAAAAACGCCAGACAAATAATACATTATATGTTAATAAAAACAAACAAACAAACAAACAAAAAACCAACCCCAGAGCTGGAGCATCCTCTGATGCTGATCCCAGACAGTATTTCCTAATTGCTTGAGATTCTAATGAGAGGTGGCAAAGCATCAAATGTTAAATATTTAGCTATCTTTGTATTTAAAAGAAAAATAAATCGGCCTTTATCCATTTAATTTGTGGATAATATGACTGTAGCAGTTACTATTTCTGCAACACACCACAGCAAAACTGAGCTTAAAACAATCCTAATATTGGGGCGCCTGGGTGGCTCAGTGGGTTAAAGCCTCTGCCTTTAGCTCAGGTTATGATCTCGGGATCCTGGGATCAAGCCCTGCATCGGGCTCTCTGCTCAGTGGGGAGCCTGCTTCCCTCTCTCTCTGCCTGCTTGTGATCTCTCTCTCTGTCAAATAAATAAATAAAATCTTAAAAAAAAAAAAAATCCTAATATCCATTTTGCTCACAAATCTGCCCCCTGGCCAGAGCTCAATGTGGACAGCTGTCTTCCACTCCACTTGGTGTAAGGCAAGGGCAGCTCAAAGGCCGATGGAGTCAACTGTAGGCTTGTTCACTGACGTATCTGGTAATTGATGCTGGCTGTTGGCTGGGGGCCTCAGTTTCTCTACATGTGGCCTTCTTCCTGCGGTCTCTCCACATGGGTTAGTTTGGCCTTCCTCACAGCGAAGTGGCTGGGTTTTTAGGGCACACATCCAAGAGAGAGAATAAAGCAGAGCTGTATCTCTATTATGTCCTCGACTCAGGGACCAAGTAGCTTCATTTCTGTAATATTGGTTTACAATCAGGACGGTCACAAGGCTCTACCCGAATTTAAGGAAAGGAGACACAGTCCGAGCTCTTAGAGGAAAAGAGAATAGTACTGTGGTGCAAATATCTTTGGAATATACCATCTGTTCATAGCTTTACTAGTAGCAGAATCTGTTCTTAAAATTTCTTATTAATCCTTCTAGAGAACTGTAACCCAACGTAGTGATAACAGAAGACAGAGCTGAAATTAATCGCTTGACATGGCACCAGACTTGCTATTGAGACAGTCTTATTTCAAATATTCAGTTATTTAGAAATAACGGTTTAAAATTCTAATTTGAGATAGTATTTAAAAAACCAATTGTTTTAAGTCAGTAAAGGCAGAATTTTTTGAAACTCAAATTAGCTCGTCAGCATTGGTTAATAAATCAGTGTAACCCTTCCCACATTTTGGCTTGCATTCCATGAGTTTTTGGCGCAGGGCAAGAGCCCAACATTTAACTTGTTCAAAGGGGAAAATGAAAAAGTTATTTTATGCTTAAAACACAAGATAAAAATAGAGAAAATTCTCTGATATCAACATTAGACTACCCTAACATTTCAAAAGAAGGAAAATAGAATGAAATGTTATTAATAATAAATGTCCTAGAATGGAGGACATTCCATTTAGAATGGAATGAAAAAGATAATAGGCAAACTATCATGTTCCAACACATTCCTCTTCTCTGAATTCATATCAGTGTGCTACTTACGCAAGTTATTACTTCAGTCATTCTATATATAATTTGCATTTTTTTTCTTTGTTTCACATCAGTTGTGTATTCACTCTCCGTTCCTAAACCTGTCAATGCTGTGGATAGTTGATACATGCTATAAAAATTAAATGACAATGAAGTGACATAATTATTGTGTACATCGTTTACTTTATGGCATGTAATAGTCAACTTTGAGTAGTTGATCTGTTTGAAGGACTCTCTTTTTGGACAGAATGGAGGTTCCATTATGGGGTTCTTGTTGCTCTTAAAACTGCAGTAGAGCCTATTAAGAGGGGAAAGAGTGCTCACTGCCTTTTACTGCTCCCCGATTACTTCAAATTATTCTCATAGGCATCTGCCTCAATTAACATCCAATCTATTACTTGTCTACTTTTGTTCTCAAGGATGAACATCTTTATAGCATGATTTGTTTTTTTCTCCCATAAACAAAGCACCTTGTTAAACGACCTTTCACAAAAGCCACTTTTAGATAGATTAGATAAAGAGAGAGAGATGGTTATTGTTTTAAGATGAAAGCCTGAAAATGATTATGCTCAGTCTTCTGAGAAGGAAAAAGATACACCATCCTGAATGTTTTCCACAGAATTCCCAGCGTACCCAAGAGTTAAGGAAAGGACTCAAGGTTTCAATCCATGTGAATTGGGTTTAAACACCTCTTGTGACTTGAACCGTGTTAATAAGCCACCTAAAGTCTTTGAACTCCAGTTTGCTTACCTAAAAAATGGGAATATCACACTTCCCTGCCTTGCAGGACTTTCACAAGGTTTAAGTGGAGTAACATGAAAAGGCTCTGGTACTAAGTAAATCATCAATAAATTCTATTTTATCATCTCCTCCCAACTTGTTGTTGTCTTTTCCTGTTTTTAATTTTTAAAAACACTTTCTGTTTTGTTTTTAATAAGTGAAGATTTTGAAGTTATGTACATGTGGGTAAGCCGGCACACACGTGCACACACACACACTTATCTTTCAAAAGAGAACTTTCTTTTTCCTCTCCCCGCTCCCGCTTTCTCCTCCCTTCCTTTTGTCTTTGTGCAGATATGTCAGTGTCTCTTGGGTGCCAAGCACCCGTACCAGGCACCAGTTATCAAGAACAAAGCAATAGGTGCCTGCCCTGGGGATGCTTTACCATCCATTATGAGAAGAGAGCATTTGAACAATAAAGAATCAGAGACAGCTATAGTTACAGATGAGAAAGAAACGAGTTGAAAGTACTAGAAGGGACCTAGTCAGGACCATGGAAAGGATGGTCAAGGAAGGCCTTTATGAGGAGGTGATAAGTAAACAGAGAACTCAAGAACAGTGTACTGATTTATCTCCAATTCTCCCACCCACACCACACCCATGTACCCTCTCGACCGTTCTCTGCTTTTTCTCAACAGTGGCTGCGCCCAATGAATGGCATCATCTGTGTTCCTTGCCCTCAGGCTTCTTGTTTAGTTCTGCCAAAGTGAGACACTGGCTAAGTTGAGAGGCAGAAGGATAGAGATGTTAAGGTATCTGCTTGTCCTCCCTCCATGCTCTGATGTCTTTACAACCACAACTCCCACCAGAAGATTCCTTCCTCCTGGGTCTGGCTTACACCAGGCTCAGATAACACCACTTTCTCCTCTTGTTCCTTCAGCCCTGCGGGTGGTAATGGCTTCCTGGTGTGGTTAGTCCCTGGTGTGTTTCAGGTCTCTCAGGTCTAGCTCCCTAACCCAGTGCCGCCTCTGAAGTCCCCGCACATGGACCATCTGCAGTGAATTCTGTTTGTGGCCTGGATCCTGACAATCACAAAAGGGAGCTAGCCGTGTGAAAAACTCGCAAGGAGCAGCACAGGGAGAGGAAACAGCGTATGTGAACGTGCTCCTGGGGACAAGAGCTTGGCGTGACTGACAGTTAGAAGGGCTGCTGTGTGTCTGAAGTCCCAGAGTGAGGAGGAAGTGGAGTGAGGTGACACAGAAGAGGTGACAGAGGCCAGACCCTAATGGCCCTGAGGCCACCTAAGAAGTTTGGGTTTTCTATCATGAGTGCGCTTACCAGTTCTCACACTTAACAATATAAATAAAACAAATTGCTTGCTAATTCAAAATGTTCTCTCTTTAGCCAGCAGGGCAGAAGGCCAGCAATGGGTTAGGAATTTTTATGTCTCTCAAAAGAAGGATTAGCTTCCTTATACTCTTTCCAATGTTGTTTTGTTGTCATTGTTGTTACTCTTTTCATGAAAGGCTTAGTTCAGAATGTATACCTAGAATAAAAGTGCTTTGGACTATAAAAATATACCTTGGTACTTTGGAATCTTCAGACAGTTTTATTTCTATCAGGTAGTACCTTACAAAGATAAGGGATTATTATCACTGCTTGGATAAGGTCAAAGCATTACTTCTTTATCAGTGGATTAACTACATTTATTTCTTTATTGCTGAGCATAGTCAATTTATTTCAAGCCTACTCTAGTCTAAAACGGTGGATCCTTGTATCCTCTGTTCCTCTGCTTACCATTGCAACGGTATCTATACTGAAGCAGCACGAAAACTTTCTCTCTTGCCCTCTCCTTTGTCACACTTAGTTGGAGCTGTTCCTGGATAATGTTTCCGGGACCCTCTTCGGATACCTTTTTGTATCCATGCCCTCTCTGATCTATCACCACCCTCTTTGTATGCTATCGATTAATCTGTCTGCTATATTCCTCTCCCCACTTCATGCATAAACCCCAAGTCTTGCCATCACAAGCCCCAAAATAGTTTTCCTTGGTTACATCATAAGAAGCACACTTTCCTGACTGGCTTTTGAGACCTTCACTATCTGCTTCCACATTTCCTTTGCATCAGGGCAATGACCTTGGAGTCATTCTCGACTTCTCGTTTTCTCTCACGTCCCACATTCAACCCTTCGAGAAAATCCTGTAGACGCTCCCTTCAAAATGTGTGCAAAGCCCAACCACTTCTTATCAATCCCCCAGCTGCTACTTGGTCCTAGCCACCGCTATCATCTCTGCTGGATTCCAGCTCTTAACCGCTATTCCTGCTTTTATCCTGGTGGTCTATTCTATATTGTTAAAATTCAACTCAGATGTCATTATTTGCTCGAACTCCTGCAAGTTCTCCATATTTCACTCAGATTAAAAGCCAAAGTCTTCAGAATGAACTGTAGGGTTCTACGTGACCTGCAACCCCTCTTCACGTCCCAAACTTCATCTCCTGCTATTTTGCCCCCCTCACTTCACTTTACACATAGGTCTCCCTGAACATGTTAGGCACATTCCTGATTTAGGGTCTTTGCTTTAGTTGTTCCCTCTGACTACATCATTTTTTTGTGGGTAGCACACAAGTGATCCTTCACCTTCAAGTTCAACCTCAAATGTCACCTATTCAGTGAGGCCTGCTAGGACAGCCTGCATCAGTCAGCATAGGCAGGCTATATTATACTGGGATAATAAACAACCCTCAAAGCTCAGGGTCTCAACAGAACAAAAATTGGCTTCTAGTTCATGCCATGTATCTGTACCGGTCAACAAGGCAGTTCCTGGTTGCTGCAATCACTCAGGGGCCCAGGCTAATGGCATTTCCATTTCAACCTGTGCTTGCACCATCACCACGCACAGGAAAGAGGAACTGCCTTGTTCTTACCTAGGTAATTAAATGCCTTCACTCAGAAGAGATGCATATTATTTCTACTTACATTTCACTTGTTAAAGGAAGTCACCTGGCCTCGCTTCACTTCAGTTGATCAAGGGAAAGCAATCCTACCATGTGCCTGAATCGACGAGACTCAAAATACACGGGAGCAACCTGTGTTAGCCATCTATGGCCACAATAATGCTGCATAAGAAACAATTGCGATATTCCAATGGCATACGACATTAGAGTTTATTGCTGATGCTTCTGGAGTGATTGGTTAGGTGCTGGTGCTGCTCTTGGCTGTGCCTGCTCTTCTGTTGGGGGAGGGGGCAGCCTGTGTTGGCCGATCTAGTTTGGTCCCACGTGTCTGTAACCCTCCAGCAGGCTAGCCTGGCCGTGTTCTTATGGTGATGACAGAAGCATAAAAGAGAGCAAGCAGAAACACACGAGCACTCTTGACACACTCTTGAAATAATGCACTAAAGCTTCTATTTCTTGATCCACTGACCCACCAATGCTGGAAGAACATCGACAAGGTTTCTGATAATTACATCGTGTTTTATAACTATTATGTATTCCATGTCCTTCTATATAGATTATATATTCCATGTCGTTCTAAGTATTGAGGAAACAAACAGCATTTACAAAGTTGTGATTACATCAGTGTCTCCATTTGATTGCCTTTGGCTATAAGTAACAGAAGATCTAGCTAAAACTCTTTAAAACAGTGCAGAGTTTATTGCCTCACATAATAAGGAGACTCTGTTAGTTAATTTTGAATTTAAAGAACGTTTAGGCTTTGGGTGTGATTTTCTGCAGTTTTCGTGGCTTCCCCTTCAGCATTGCATTGTAACAATAGGAGCTTCTGATATATCCTTATAAAACAACATACAAAGTTAAGAAGGAACACGATTACCTATATCCATTTTGAAGAGTGAGGACATTTTTTACTGGAAACCCTCCCAAGAAGATTTTCCCTTATATTTCCTTGGCCAGGATTGCATTCTATTGCAATAATAAAATTATTAATAATTACTGTTATCCAATTAATAATTTTGAATTTAAAGAATTTTAGGCTATGAGTGTGTTCTGCAACTTTCATGGCTTTCCCCTCAACATTGCATTATATCCTTATAAAACAACACACAAAGTCAAGAAGGAAGTCAGTTGACCACAGGTAAAGAGAATAGGTTTTTCACGATTGAATTAAATTAATCACTATTCATGCCTTAAGTTGGGGTGAAGCCTACGTATTGCATAGTAATACCCGAGTATGATTTGGGATTGCTAGAAGGAGTAAGGAAGGAGAAATTATTGAGTAGGCAACAAACAGGGTTTATCTTTGCTACCCAACATCTATACAAATGCTTTGTCTGACACAGGAACTTTCAGAAATTCCCAATCCTACACAGAACACACTTAGCCCATGCGCAAAGGAGAAAACCCCAAGTCTCATCCGTTACTACATGAAGCTCTGCAAAAGTTCTGTGACTTTGGAGTTACACCGTAATCTCTCTATCGTAATTAAATATGGTTCCTTGTGGTCTGGGAACTTTTGTCCAAAAGATAGTTATTCACCCTAAATATACCCAACATATATAATGGTGGAGAAGGACAGGGTAACTTCGATTTTTAAATATCCTAGTTGAAGAAGAGGAGGACTGGTCCACGTCCTGCAGCTTGCTAACTCTGCTCTCTGGAAGGATTTTTCTCTGTCCGTTGTCCTTCATGTTCCTGATGTTTTCCTCAGTGTTTGTTAATCATGCTCTACAGCTATACAGTTCAAATGGTCACTAGAGAGTTCTAGAAGCTACAAAGATGTAGCAGCTCACTTCCCTTCAGGTAAGTTCAAGAATCTTGGTATTCCCTTAAAAACTGAACAATCTGAGGCAGGTGTCACTATGCTTGAATTTTCTTTGGCCATACGGTTCTCTTATTAACTAAGTAGGCTTCCATGTATCCGTTTGTAGCGATTTCATAAAATTATAGTCAATGGTAAGACTCTAGTCTACACATCACCATTGAGAATTCCTGTCTTGTCCCTTCTGCCTTTTGTTTATGATCCTTCCTCAAGACAGAGTAAAACGAAAGACTTATTGGAAAGGAAGAAACCCCCACCCTAAATGTGATCAGTGCTGCCAGATTTCCCCTCTTTGTTAAGCAAAGAATTCTTACTAGAGTTTATTTACTTTTTAATTTTATTTTTTCAGTGTTCCAAGATTCATTGTTTATGCACCACAGAACCCAGTGCTCCATGCCATACAAGCCCTCCTCAGTACCTGCCACCTTAGCATTTAAATCGAACTCCAGGTGGGGGTCCATCCGCCTCTGCAGATGATTATATAGCTTTTCTGACAGTATTCACCATTACATTATATTGCAAGCCACAAACAGAAAAGGCCATGCTCAGCAAAGCTATATTTCTCTTCTGCTCTGTTTTTAAGGTAGACTACCTTCAGATTATATTGGTCTTTTTTTTACAAGACATTCCTAAAAGCCTCAAGAAATACTTTACTTTTTCCTATTATTTTTTAGCATCATAATTACATTTAGCAAATAGTGTGAGTTCAAGGTACAGAATTTCATATTTGGTAAAATATTTCAACCTCACCTAAGAAGAACCACCAGCTGCCCCGCCTGGAAAACATAGGTTCTCTCTGTCCTCTATCTGAATGACTTCTCTCCTCAGCAAATTTCACATTTTAGTATCTGTTACTTAACCCCCTTACTTCTGTAACAAATTTAGTGTTTTTATATATGAATCTTGACTTCCTTATGTGGCCTTTTTTTTTTTTTTTTTCAATTCTTGGAAGTTTTAATTGTCTCTTTTTCCTTATTAACAAAAGAGATATATGCCTTTATCTGATTATTTAAAACATTATTTAAGGAATGTAATAGATTCTGTTTTCTTCTTGAAGATAGCATGGAGCCTTTTGTCTTGTTTAACTTGGACTCATTTCTTTCTGTGGCTGCTGCACAGATTTTTTACTGGAATTTCTTTTTAATTCATTTCTGCTTAGTTCTGCTGTGTTTTGTTGTTTTTTTTTTTTAAGATCTGTATTCATTTATTTGACACAGAGAGAGAGATCACAAATACGCAGAGAGGCAGACAGAGAGAGAGGGGAAAGCAGGCTCCTTACAGCCCAGAGCCCGATGTGGGGCTCGATCCCAGGACCCTGAGATCATGACCTGAGCCGAAAGCAGAGGCTCAACCCACTGAGCCATCCAGGCGCCCCAGAATTTCTTAAATTCTTTTGAAAACTATGCACTTAAACTAAGCCTGTCTACTGTTCTACTGATAAATGTAAATGAAGAATTAGTTGATCTTGAACTTATTAATGACCTCTTGGGTTCAGATGGACTTGAGAAGTCATGTGACTTGCCTCCAGAAAACTCAGTTAAAAAGTTATTCTAAAAATGTCTATTATGTCATAATTGTTACTTAATTGGTAACAATTAAGCCCAAATCCTGTTCCTACCTAGGGATTTAAGAATTTTACTCCCAGCTTTCCCTGAGGATATATATTTCATGTTCATTTCTCGTTATTCTTCATTTAAATGTTTTCTGATATTTCTGCATTATCATCCCACTTGCTAGATACATCAAACCACTCAAATGTAATTCATCTCACTTTTAGAAAGGTTAGTAATTTTTTTTTAATATAACTGAGGAGCTAGACCTTTTTCTGTGCTGTGATAAAGGATGATTTTTGTATCTTATATCACATGTTTGGGCAATACAGATTTTCAAGCCGTTACTGAAACTTTGGCCTCAGGTATTAAATTTAGTCCAGATATCAGAGCCTATTCTCCTGAAGTGGCATTAATCTCCTCTACTGAGACAAGACGTTACCATTATTCACCAAGATAACTAGTGCCCAGATTTGCTGACAAGATCCTTTTCAAATGTTCAGACCAAAGAGAAGCAAAACTCATTGAAGAGAAGACGACACCGGGGTTGAAGATCAACCTTCCTAATATTCAGAACAGGAGTTATTTCCATCCCTGTCCTGTTAGACATGTACCTATACCCAAGGTGTATGATCAGAGGTTAAGTAAGAGATTAGTATGGTTTTCCTGAATAAATGAAATTGTATTTTGTCTATGTAACACATCAAGTCTGGAAAAATTACTCTTGACGTATTTCTGCTTTGGCTTCACATTTGCAGTATGATTTTTTGAGGCTCTACTTATTATAGACCCTATTTATTATAGGCCCTAAAACAATGAATACATTACAGAAAATTTGGAAGAGAAATCTACTTTAGGAAATTAAAAGACTAATATGGCATTTATAAGAGAAGAGTAAGTAGCTTATATTGAAAACTAATTTATATAAAGTTAAATATTCCAAACAAATGTGGATGAGCTTTTCCTTCAATCCTTCATATTTTAAAAACATCTCTGAAGTGGTTTACAATAGAAGAAAATTCTCTTTATTAGAAGATTTAATCCCCCAAAAGAGCAAGTATCCCAGATTTGAACTGTACAACAATCTATGTGAGCCTACCTCTCCAGCCCTCAGTTTCTTGTTCTACAAAAAAGGGAAAGGTTGACCTTGACAATCTCAAGAGTCTATCCCAGTTCAAAAACCATCTGATTCTAGAATTTTTTTTGCTGTAAAATTTCTGGTCAGTGAGGTGTGTGTGAACTGAGATCAGCCAACATCAGTAGAAACACCAACTGCTTCTTAGCCCAAATAAACTGTAGTTCTAAACTAAGGGTCTTGAGCATAATGGAATAAAAATATCATTAGGAGTTCTTATGAACTGGTTGTATGAAGTTGACTGTCTGAGAGAGAAGGCACTTTATGATAAACTGGAGTCATAAAAAAATGGCAGTATAAGTGTGTGAGTGTATGCAGGTGTGTGTGCGTGTGTGGCTAATTGTGCTTGTGGTTTTGGAGGAAGGTGAAAATATTGGTGTAGACATGATGAGAAACAGCAGGGTCTTCCCCAAAAGAGCACTGTTTTCAGACTCTTTGGCAATGTTGATAGGAAGTGACAGTCTTATAAAAGGTAAATGATTTGGTTCGCACATACCAATTTTAGATTACTCTCCTCCTTTTTCAGGGCAAAGACATAAGCAAGGTGTCCATTGATCTGGCGCCAATCCCTATGAAAATGTCTGGATTAAGGAACTATTCAGGCTCAAAGAGACTTTAAAGTTGAATGACTTGGCATTTTAAGAATTTCTTTTCTTTTTTGAAAAAGACAACATACAGAGCAAAGTATTCCACTTTCAAATGAAATTACTACAAATGATGTTTCCAAACTAAGAGATCATAAGAAAAACAATTACAATCGATAAGCACTTATCAATAGTCACATCAGCACATCTTAATATACAAAGGTACTTCAGTGATTATCTTCTAGACCAAAAGCTGGTAAATTACAGTCCATGGGCCGAATCTGGCTGTCACTGGTTTTTATACATAAAATTTTATTGGAACACAGCCACACCCATTCATTTATGTATTCTCCATGTTTTCTTACTGCTACAATGGAAGAACTGTATAGTTGTGACAAAGACCAATAGCTAAAAAAAGAGAAAGTACCATCTGGTCCTTTACAGACTTACTAACCTCTGATCTAGATCAATGGTCTATTATTATTATTTAAGATTTTATTTATTTACTTGACACAGAGAGAGACAGCGAGAGAGGGAACGCAAGCAGAGGGAGTGGGAGAGGGAGAAGCAGGCTTCTGGCCGAGCAGGGAGCCCGATGTGGGGCTTGATCCTAAGACCCTGGGATCATGACTTGAGCCAAAGGCAGACACTTAATGGCTGAGCCACCCAGGCACCCCTATCATTATCATTATCATTATTATTATTTTTACATATGAGTGTCCATTGCCCTTTTTTCAAATAACTCAGTAGCTATTGTTTTTCCATGTTACAGATTTTCCCTGATGATACTTGTTTTACATACTCTGATACTGACCATCAACCTTCTTTCCTAACTCAGCTTTCTTTCCTAACCAAGCACTGATTTTTGCAAATAGAATTCTCAGTAAAAATTAGGGACTGCCAAGGTAGGCACACTCAGGCAGGTTTGTGAAGGTCTTGGAAACATGGGCCATTCCTGTAGGACAGTCCAGTGTTCATTCTTCAGCTAGAAATTAAGGCAGTGTAGATGGTAATTTCCAGCTTCCTGCATCACAGCATTAACTTTGGTACAGCCTTCAGAATCCCCTCCCTTCCTGATAAGGGCTAAAATAGTAGGGGTCCTGGCAGGCAGGCTGCAATATTTTGCGTCATTCCAGAGGCCCTGTCCTGAAATTGCTTCTAAGCCCTTTCAACAACTCCGTAAGTACATATCTGAATCGAATCCTTGTGTTTACGATGCCTTAAGAAGTGCCTTTTCTTTTCGTTACAACACATAGCTGTTATATCTTGATTACATGCTGAATTCTCACATCCCTGAGTTCTGGTTTGAGATTCTTTCTTTTCTTCCGTTCATCCGAGGTCGTCTTCAGCTCCATTATAGCAGTTTTGAGCTTTATTCAGTAGGACATGAATCCTTTTGTTAAATTCTTTAGGGGGAGGGGCAGAACATTCTTAAACACTAACTTTTGCAAACAAATTTTAGAAACAATTTGTCAAATCTCCCTACAACTGCCCACTGCAAAAAAAATAGTTGAGATTTTAATTAAAATTGCATTAAATTTATAACTTTAGGGATTAACTAATATCTTTACAATGTTAGTTCTTCCTATTGAAGAATATGGGTTGCGTCTTTTTCTTTAAGCCTTCTTTCCTAAGAGAACAAAGGGAAGGAAAAAACCAGATTTCACATGATTACAGTTATTCTTTTAAGATGGATACTGAAACAAAAGGTACAATCGTAAAGGCAGTATGTATTCTGAAAGCTTTCAAAATAAAATTGTTAATCAAATAGCATCTATACATTTGGAAAACAGTAATGAATACGAGTGAAAGACGTTATTTATTGGACCTAAATATACTTGGCGTACATACTGATTTGAACACCTCCTGAAATAATTCCAGGGATTTCCAAAGTTATCTGACCAGTGGATAGGACAGCATCAATCTAGACTAGCCACCCCTCAAGGTGACAGCTCCTTGGACAGCATTTCCTGATTAATCACTGTAAAGACTAAAACAGTAAGGAGAATTCACTACTTGGTGGGGCAGCTGTTTCGTTCATAGAAAAATCTAATAGAAAAAAATTATTCTTCGTGTGGAGCCAGTTCTACCTATGGTCCTGTCCCCTAGAGCTAAAGTGAATACATTTATTCTCTGGAGCATTTTCAGTTCTTGAAATATCTGATAATAATTTTCACCTCCCCCATGCCCAGCTCAGTTTTCTCTTGCTAGTTCCTTCAATTTCCCAAATCGTTTACCATTCCAGTCACCTTTCAGCAAATATACCTAAAGTTTTTCAGACTCTCACTTAATGAGAAAAACTCAGCAGGTGCCAACCAGCACTCCAGATGTGTTCTAACGTTGGAATAGGGTATTTTAACTCTTATTGCACTTTTAGCTTATATTGCACATTTTATCACCTAGGTTTGGTTTTGGTTTTTTTCTGTCTGAACTCTAAAGCCAGGTAGCTCTAAGTTGCCACGCTAAAAAAAAAAAAAATAAAAAATAAAAATTTTTTTTTTTTTTTTAAATTTGAAATAATTTCCAGAGTATAAGAATAATAGTACAGGGGCGCCTGGGTGGCTCAGTCGTTAAGTGTCTGCCTTCGGCTGAGGTCATGATCCCAGAGTCCTGGGATCGAGCCCCGCATTGGGCTCCTTGCTCGGCAGGAAGCCTGCTTCTCCCGTTACCATGTTTGCTTACTGCTTACTGCTTACAAGCAAACACATTCTCTCTGCTTGTGTTCCCTCTCTAGCTGTGTTTCTCTCTGTCAAATAAATAAAAAAATCTTTAAAAAAAAGAATAGTACAAAGAACACCCGCAATCACTTACCCAGATTCACAGTGGTTAACATTTTACCCAATGTGCTTTATCATTCGCTCTTGCTCTCAATCTCTGCTCTCTGACTCTGTCTCTCATAATTTATTACCACATTTAAATATATTGGTGCTCACATTGTGCCAGATTTGGGCACTGAGAACACTTCCGGGTGGCTCCTATGTCCTTTTGCCTTGTTCCCATCACTTTCTTGAGCACTTCCTTACTCTCTGGCGAAGCCGGATGTTCTCGGCTCAGCCACACTGTGCCAGCGCTGGGATCAGCCACTTCTCCAAAGTCATAGTCCCCATTGGTGGGAAATTAAACGTGTACTTTTTAATCGGTTGATATTTTAAGAGCCAGCCATTTGGAAACAGAGCCGGAACCGAGGTCAGATCTTCTAACTCCCACATATCCATTCTATTTTCCTCTATTTCAGCCCTCATATAGCACTCAACAATAACATGTGTAAAGTTTCATTCTGCTCATTTTGTGCCATCATTTCAACATCCCGAGATACTTATTTATTGACCGGTTCTTCATTGGCTACTCAGATTCTTTAAAAAGTTCCTAAACTGAGATTGGATCTCTTTCCAACTTCAGGGGAGATTTCCTGGGCTGAGTTATAAATCTTTGAATAATGAGGTTTTTAATGAAACCAGGGCTAACACATCGTTAACTGTGGAGAGAGAATGGGACTCCTATAATCACTATTTTTTTTTTGGAGCTTAATGGAAAAATGCAGAATATCGAAAATGTTTTCTTGCTATTACTTAATTTGTCAAAACCCCATCATTTATGCCACATTTTAAATGAGGTGGAATAGTTTTTAAAGATGTTACAGAGATCATTATAAAAGCACCGGGACACTGCATACAGGGAGAGGGGATGGGGGAGGAGGCACAGGAGGGAAAGAGAATGACTAAGAATTACTAAGCTCCACGTGAATCCCAGCACAAGGCAGCTCATCGCCAGCAGTCCACAGGGGGACATAATGTGCAAGTTAAAATGGGATCGAGAGAGGTGTGTCGACAGTTCGGAATCCATAACATCCATCCATCCCAAGGCACCATCTGTTACATCTTCAGTCTTTTTGTGAGTATCAGCAATCGAGGTAATTAAGCAAATGAGCAGCTAAAATGGAAGTTCTCAGAAAGGAGGAAAGTTAGCAAAACTATGACAACAGGGTGTCATTGTAGGAGCAGAGGCTGGACACCTGGCGCCGCCTCTTGGGAAAGGCGGAGGGAATAGATGGGGGGTGGGGGGGCAGGGCTGGAGGGTGGGAGAGCCCATGGCTTCATGATGCTTCACAGTTTCGGGAGCTGCAGATGGCAAAGGGAAAATGCCTCCGATTTCCTTATTAAGGAGAAAGAAGAATGCACACAAAGGGAAAAGAGGCCAGTTGGGTCTATCAGTGGCACAAGAACAGTGCTGCCTCCCTTTGCAAATCTCTTAAGAGCGGTGCTCCTTCAGACAAAGTTGGCTGAGGCACCCGTGGAAACTCCATTCTGTCTGTTGGCAACTGGTGGGGCAGCGGGGAGCCTGTCTTGGGCCTGGGACCCAAGTAAGAGAAGGGCCAGATTGTGGAGGCTGAGTTAACTGCCGAGGGTGCTGCCCCGCCGACAGGAGACGGCACAGCCTCTGTGTCCCTTGTGTGGGGAGCCACGCCTAAGTAGGCTTAGAGGCCTGGAGAGTGGAGAGAAAAGAAGCCCAAATCCTCCCTGATGATGGCTTTGACAACAGTGTCATAGGGGGTCCCTTATTGTACATCTTGATCTTTTGTGCTTTTTTGCCTTACCGTTTTGCTTATATCTCAATCTCTGGGGCTTTCTTTACGTAACACTTTCTTCTTCGATCCTTTTCTGTTTCCCGGCCCCGCTCCAAAGGCCTGTAGGAAATGCAGCCTTGCCCCAGACTCTGCATGAGTTCAGACACTAATCCTCTCCCTGGCCTGAGGATCGTGAGGAGTGTTTCTTTGGAGCACTGTTTGCCTTGCCACTCCTCTTACTCTGACCTTGGAAACCATTTGCAGAGCCCAGGCTGGGCTCCTGCTATATTTTCCCCACCGGTCTCCTGCTTATAACTAGCTTCTTTTTTGGATTTGTATTGTTTTGTCCCAGCCTGTGTCCCTGATGTGCTTCCCTTCTCAGGGAATGGCGCCACGCCACCTCCTGACGGACTTTCCTAGGTTGACCACATCTGTGCCCATTCCTTGCCCATTCCCACCCATCAGATGCCATGTCCAAAGGCTCCATCTGTAGGCTGAGATCTCTCTTTGCTGTACCCCTGTTGTTGACTGCCTGCCTGTGACTGCTCAGAGCTATCCATTTACTCCGTCCCCTCTCTCCTCGGGTGGGTCCTCTGGGCTTCAGGGCCGATGGAAGCTCTTCTTCCACGCTAGAGCCATGGCTGTGATTGGGGCATGTATCTAGAAACAGGGAAATGGTGCCAGTTGAGAGCAAGTACATTGCAAGGGGATGTTCTAATAATACAGACATATTCAAAAGAACTGGTGTCCTGGCCGAGACTAGATAGCATCAAAACTGCCCCCAAATTCATGGGCTCTTAAAATAGTTTCAATTAGTTTCAGTTCCCTGAACAGACTTGGAGGCACCATAAGCTCCACAATGTTTTCACACCGATTCGGCTAATAGATGTCAAGCTATTTGCTCTTGGTGCCTTATTGATTCAGGTAGGCAAGGTAAACAGCTGAGAATCTGCGTTAAAATGTAATTTAGTCTGTCAAGGAGGAATGCTCCTTGGTGGGAGGTGTTTGGTTTTAGGGAAGGAAATGCTGCCTATAAACATGCAGATCAAAACTTTTAAACAGTCCCATCCACCCCCGAGGACTCGGGCATCCTGTTTATGATGTTTCTTTTAGTCTGGGACATGTCCTGACCAAGATGGAAGCTGTGGGGACCAGCCATCCTTTCAGAGTGCAACTAAGTAACCTTTCAGAGTGCAACTAAGTAACACAGGAAGAGTGAGAAAAAAAAAAAAAAAAAGGCATCTCCAGTTACTGTCTGTAGCTTGCTGCAGATCAGGGACTAGGATCGCAGTATAAGGCCGGTACTAGTGCCATGTTGGGTCCATGAAGGGTGAACTCCACTCAGGGGGAAAGAAGTTCTCTCTGTCAGTCACCACATCATAGGCCAGGAGTCCACGGACCAGTCTGGAGCCTCGGAGCAGCAGAGGCCCAAATGAGAAATGTGCAAGAAACTTATTATGAAAACACGTGTGAGAGAAAACGAGGTGCGATCCAGGATAGGGTGGGTGAATCAGGGGGACCATAATGCAGGTTTGACTTGAGTCAGAGAGAGAGAGGGTGGTAGCAGGGGGTTCTCGTGGAGGCAGTTTGGAAGGTCCACTGGGTCAAAGTTGTCCGTCAGGAGGATACTCCATTTCCCAAGAACGGTCCTACATTAGTATTCATGCGCTACTCAGCAGGGAGCAGCCCATGGGAAGGTGACTCTAGGGCACATGAAGCAAAGCTACTTTTCATTTACGGCTTTTTTTTCTTAAGACCTACTGAACACCAGACATTTTCCATCCTTAACTGTAATCCTCACAACACCCTTAAAAAATTGTTTTACCGGTGAGGGTGCAGGTGTGAAGGGGTTAAGTGATTGTCTAAGGCCACACAGCATGTTGATGGTCAGGATTTGAATCCACATTTTTGGGTTCCAAAGTGTGCTCTTTCTACTCTGTCACAAGGAAGAGGGGTAGAGAAGACAGGGATTAGGTCAGGAAACCGGCTGAGAGAAGTTGCTACAATGAACACAAACCTCAACAGTGACCATCCTGGCTGCCAAGGGAAAGGGAAAGATGCTGTGTTGCAGTCGCATTTGTTGGCTTTTAGAAGAAGCACATGAGAAGGCAACATGAGAAGTAAACATTTTCCTAGCCTTGAGTTTCAAAAGAAATTTTGAATCATATCTGAAAATAAAGGCTACCAGAAAACTCTTAAATGAGAGGAGCCGTAATGGATGAACTATGTGCTTGCAATAACTTTTAACTTGTAAGTGGTATGAGCATATAGGCTTGAGCACATTTAGCCAGATGGGCAGGTAGAGGGAATTTGGACTCTTCCATGTCTGTGTAGTAGAGGCTTAACTGAGCAGACTGGGGCGCCCAAACATTGCGCATTCTAAAGAAAGGAGTGGTCCTTGACTGCTCCAAGGAGATCAACTCCAAGCCATTGGAATATCCTGCCTGATAGCAGCGTCTTTGTATCCCCGGGGCCTTGGGCCATGACAGTTTATGCCAACCATGTGATTTATGGTGAATGCCTCTTTTCTGTACTCCTGAAGTCCTGTATCAGTTTGACCTCTGAGGGGGCTGAGGACTGAGGAGCCAAGGTCAGTCATGTGGATGCTCCATGCCTATGTGACTGGCTGATTCCCAGTAAAAACAGTAAAAACTGTGGACGTGAAGCCTGGCTGGCGATAATTCATATGTGTTGTCATGCATCGTTGCTGGGAGAATTGAGTGTGGTATGTGTGACTCCCTTGGGAGAGCACAACTGGAAGCTATGTCGCTGGGCTCTTCCAGAACCCACCCAATGTGCCTTTTCCCCTGTCTGACTTCAATGCTGACTTCATTCTGTGTCCTTTTGCTCTAATAAACCATATCCACAAATATAGCAGCTTTTCTCGGTCTTGTGAGTCTTTCCAGTAAATCATCAAACTTGAGGTATGGCTTCAGGGACACCTGGCACCATGTCTTTACTCTTCCTCCTTCCTTTCCTCCTCCAGTCAACTGACACGTTCCCTCTTTCTGATTTCCCGTCCTCCCTGTCTCCCCAGCTGCACTCTCTTAAAGGGACAGACAGTAACCTCTCATGGCTGGGCATCTTTCTTCCCCTATCAAACCTTGCTACCAACTGTAAATCACAGAGTGAGGTACACCCATATTTATAATTCTTTCTATTCTTAGATCTTCCATCACTTAACAAATAGTATCGGACCTTCAAATAACAGAGCAATGTAATCTTTCCGCGGCACAAATGAGAAAACTGCTACCCAGGTGTGACCGATTATCTGTGCCTTACAGAGCCGATCCAGGGGCCACGCTTAGGAGTGACAGAGCTGGCTTATTGGTTATTGCTTTGGGTCCCCAACTCCTTGGCTCTTGTTAAGATCATCTGATTAAATTATGGCTATATTGAGAAAAATGACTTTGAAAACAAGCCGATTCCAGTGCTTTCTGCTTCTCCCTGCTCCCCAGGGGACACGTTTTCAGTCAGGTGTTATATCCACCAATTGCATTAGCATTGAGTTATAAGGATAAAAATATCCCACCCTTGTCACTGACAAGTTACCTTCTGCACTGAACTCACCGAGTCATCTTTCCTCTGGTAATTTTGTCAGTGACATGTTTGTTGTTGTCAGCAAGGCAAAGCCAGTGCAACCGATTCAGGGTGACCTGGGCTCTGTTCCACTCCGTGCATCAATAAAATTGCCAGGTCTGCTTTGATTTCAGAATTTGTATTGTAGGTAATGATGATATATGAGCTCACGGAACAGATTTGATTCTCGGAGATAAGAATGGTCCTGGCAGCTAAGGAGGGGAAAAAATAATTTTGATCTGCTGTCTAGATGGTCTTCTTTTGATAGGGAGGTCATCAATGAGAAACTCAGATGAGCATGAGATGCCGTTTCTACCCTGACAGTTGGCTGGTATTGACAAAGGCGTAGAAGCCGCAGTGATGTCAGAGAAGTTGAGAAGAGAGGGATCAGCAGTGGAATGGGTGGGGAGAAAGCCCATTGGAGACCACATTTCAAGTCAGCTGAATTCCACTCACGCTCTATTATGCCCCGCAGCTCGTGTCACGCTGAGGACACAGTCAGGTTCAGGCAAATGATTACCGTCCTTGTACCATGGTAATCTGAAAAGACAATTATAACCTGGGAAGACAGCTTCTGCAGGGCAATCAGGATCTGACAGGGGCCAACTGACACAGCCCCCAGTTGAGACTGTGAGGAACAGTCAGGTGCTAGTGGTAATTAAAAATGCCAGGCAGTACTGGGGAGTGCTGACTGGTTGGAAGTTTCCATCCTGTAGCTCCCTTCCTGACCCTACCCTGACTGAGGAGAGCAGACCCTCCTGCTGGTTTAAACTGTCCTAAGTAAGAATTTTGGTGTGTGTGATGAAATACACATAACATAAAATTCACCATTTTTTGGGCACCTGGGTGGCTCGGTTGGGTGTCTGTCTTTGGCTCGGGTCATGATCCTGGAGTCCTGGGGTCGAGTCCCGCACTGGGCTCCCTGCTCATCAGGGAGCCTGCTTCTCCCTCTGCCCTTCACCTGCTCTCACTCACTCTCAAATAAATAAAAAATTTACCATTTTTTAAAAGATTTATTTATTTGTTTGAGAGAGAGTAAAAGAGTGCAGGGGGAGGTGGGGAAGGGACAGAGGAAGAGGTAGAGAGAGAATCCCAAGCCGACTCCCTGCTGAGCATAGAGTCCAATGTGCGGCTTGATTCCAAGACCATGAGAACATGACCTGAGCTGAAACCAATAATAGGATGCTCAGTCAACTGAGCACCCAGGGACCCCTAAAATTTACCATTCTTAAGCATGCAGTTCAGTGGTATTAAATACATTCACATGGTTGTGTAATGGTTGCCACCATCCATCTCCAGGAGTTTCTCATCATCCCAAACAGAAACTCTGTATCCATTTTCATTCTGCCCTCCTGCCAACGTCTGGTAAACCTTATTCTCCTTTCCGTTTCCATCTCTATGAATCTGCTTATTCTAGATGCATCACATAAATGACATCATACAATATTTGCCGCTTTGTATCTGACTTTTTCACTGTTTTGTTTTGTTTCAAAACAAAAATAATGTTTTTAAAGTTCATCCATACAGTAACATGTATCAGAATTGTATTCCTTTTTATGACTTACTAATATTCCATCCGATGGGTGTGCCACCTATTGTTTATCTAAACCCAACATTTGAGCTGTTTCCAATTTTTGTTGTGAACATAGATGTGGAAATACTTGTTCAATTTCTTGCTTTCAATTCTTTCGGGAATATACCCTGAAGTGGAGTTAAGGGATCACACGACAGTTCTATCTTTAAATATTTGAGGACTACCGTAGAATAGGAGATTTTAAGTATAGAAAACATAGGCATTTGAAGAAGCCTTTTGTGACAGATGGAGCAACTTCCATATATATATATATTTTTTTGAAGACTTTATTTATTTATCTGACAGAGAGAGATCACGAGCAGGCAGAGAGGCAGGCAGAGAGAGAGGGGGAAGCAGACTCCCTGCCGAGCAGAGAGCCCGATGTGGGGCTCGATCCCAGGACCCTGAGATCATGACCTGAGCTGAAGGCAGAGGCTTTAACCCACTGAGCCACCCAGGCGCCCCACAACTTCCATATATTGCATAGAGAAAATCACTCTAGAAAGAAGGCATGACGCTGCTCACACAGTGGTCCTGCATATGATATACTATGATATATAGAAGATATCATATGATTTGAGATATACTATGATATACTCCTCATCTGTCGAACTTGTTAGAGCACCATTCGTGCGCCACACACTGCTAGGTGCGGGGGACACAGAAGGGAACAAGACCAAGACCATCCCTGCCACATGGAGAAGAGGGAGCAAGTCAAAATCTGGGGGAGGACAGGCAGGCTGAAGGATACTGTGACTGAGCTAAGAACCAGAGCTCAGTTGGGAATTTTGGTGACATTTTTAACACAGCCTAACTTAATCCTCCTGTGGGCACTATTATCCCATTTTACAGGTAAAACAACTGTGAGGCTCCATGAGGTAGCGCCCCTCGGCACTTAACGGATGACACCTTCATCACCTCATTGGTATCAAGAGAGGCAGGCAGCCAGGGAGGTAGAGGACTCAGGCCAGTGCTCGCAGCATCGAAGGCAGGTTCTCCTGGCTTCGTTTCAGATCGGAGTTCTATAATTTATTAGGCCTGTCCATTTATCAGAGGAAATGTGAAAACGTACAGCGTGCTATGCGGCAGTAAGAGGAAAACCAGAAGACAACATGTGGCAAGGTGGCAATTACATAGCATCAGTGCAAACATCTGGATCCAATGGGTGAAAATCAAAGCACATAATGAGGGTTTACCCTGTGCCGTGCACTGAGTGACATAAATTTCTTTACATACGTCATCTGCCATACCCTTACTCCAGCCCACCAAGGAGGAGATGGGTTGTATTTCCAATGGCAATGTGGAGCATGAGTATGTCAAGCAACGTATCCCAGGTCACACACTGAGCAAATGGTTGAAGTGGGATTCCATCGCAAGGCTGTCTGACAAATGTTCATGCTCCTCACTCTGCATTTGGGGTTTTTTAGGTGCAAGGACTTCCCAAACCTAGGACAGCGATTATGGCAGGGACAGGAGGAGTCCAGGATGCAGAGCCACTATGGAGAAAAATGGGAGACTGGCACCCCCATACCAGGCATCCCGCAGTAATGTGATTACAAGGCGGCCAGCCCCCAGTTCCAGTCAGTCCCACCACCAAGCCTGAGTCTCCTGCTCCTACAGGAAATGTCGGAGTAGCAATCATCACATTTTAAAGAGGAGAAAGTTGTCTGGGAAGGGACATTTCTGCCCATGACCTTATTGCCAGCTCTTGGCAGCCCATGGTGAGAAAATGCCCCAGGCTGCAGACATGATGTGACAGGGCCCAGGGACTCCTGAGGGTATGGCCAGCCCCACGGTAACACTTCAGCAATCAGGCTCATGGACATCTAAGCCTGAGAACTAAAACGGGCTGGGGAAACCAAGACTCCACGCGCGACGCTACCATTACTGTTGGAGTACATTTGAACAAGTTGAGCAGGACGTAAAGGAGCTAACCGAGCAGGCTTTGAATTGAGTGGACTTGATTTTGCATCCCAGGTCTTTTTTAGTTAGTGTAGCTGTGGACACGCCTGCAGCTTCTCTAACCTTCACCTGTACAACCAAAAGGCTAACAATGGCTTTGCAGACTTGCAGCTTCATTCAGTGCAATTGTTTATACATGGGGGTGAGTATCATTGTCATCAATATTAGTAATGAAGTTTGTCAAGGAAGGAGGGAATAATTGTTAGAACGAACCTCCTAAAGAGGCGAGAGGGAGTAAAACCCAAAATGCAAGTGGAGGGGTTGTGCTGAGACAGTAGGGAAGACACATTTCTCTGCCTCTCTCAAATAACTAAAATCTTAAATAAAAAAAAAGTGGGGGGTGCCTGGGTGGCTCAGTGGGGTGAGCATCCAATTCAGGTCTTGGAATTGAGCCCTGCATCCAGCTCCACACTCATGGAGTCTGCTTGTCTCTCTCCTTCCCCAACTTGCGTTCTCTCTCTCTCTCTTTCTCTCTCTCAAATAAATAAAATCTTAAAAGAAAAAAAGTCACCTCTTCCTCTCTGATTGGATGCCATGAGGTACTGATGGAGGAAAACCTAGAAAATTTACCCACGAGGGAGGGAAGAGACAAGCCTGCTGCCTCTTGCTTTGGAAGAAAATGATATGATTTTCTGTCTGGTTTTCCTAATGTTTCACTTAAGTGATGTCGCCATAGTTTTCATTTCCTGAGACTATCCTATAACTGCAGGGGCTGGGGTACAGAAGAATTCCATATGTCAGTAGTGGGGAAGATCATCTCATCTCTGAAACATCCATGTCCAAGGTCAGGAATCTGCTTTCACATTTTGAGATGGCAAAGGATGTACACATTTGTGGGCCTGTGTTAGCACTTAAGTATTCTCATTTGCCGGTCTGTGTTATCATTCAGGGTCACACACCATGCTTCTGAAGAGTCAACACCAAACCCTAACTCACAAGTGGTCTGAGGCAATGCAGTTAATTGGAGGCAGGAACTTTTCTGCAGACTAGCTCCATCTCCTGTGGTGACCACGTTTATTAGAGCTCGGAATTACACAGTGTGCCTGTAATCAGGGTTAGCTCTGCCCCCAGGAAGAGCAGTCCAGGAGACTTTGCTTTGTACATCGACTCAGTGAATATTCTTCAGAGAAAGAGAACCAATAGGCTATTTTACATTTATATATGTATATACACACACACAGGCACACATACATATGTGTGTGTGTACAGAAGATTATACACATGTATGTTATATATGTATAATATATACACATATATAATATATACAGTAGACACATGTTGGAAATATGCTTCTGTCCTGTTTGTTGTCTTTCTCTGGAGAACTGACTGTGCTAACTAGAAATGACATGGGATTTAAACCCATGACAGAGGGGGGGGGTTTATTGTAAGGAATTGGCTCATGTGATTGTGGGGACTGGCGAGCTCAAGATTTGAGGCAGAATTTCTTCTTTTCCAGGAAACCTCAGTTTTTGCTCTTAAGACCCGGAGCTGATTAAATGAGTCTGACCTATATTATTGAGGGTAATTTCCTTTACTTAAAGTCAACAGATTGTAGATACTAACAGCATCTACAAAATACCTTCCCAGCAGCACCTAGATTAGTGTTTGATTAAGTAACTGGGTGCTACAGCCTAGCTATCTGGACACATAAAACTCACGAAGCTAGCCTGTACACAGGAGTGTTTCTTAAGCAGCTACACAACAATGGCAGGGGAATTTCACTGAGCTGGACATCAGCAGACTGAGCTTTGTACCACCTCCCAGGTCACCTGGAAATATATCCTTTAGACTCTCTGTCCTTAGTTTTCTCGGGTGGAGCCTAATAGTACCATCTACCTACTTATCATGAGGTTTAAGGAGATAGAGTATGTAATTTTGTTTTCTTTTATTTATTTTTTTACTTAGAGTAATTTTTTAAAAATTCATATTTTAATAGCTAATGTTTATTGCATACTTATTCTAGTCAGGCATTTTGCCAGGTTCTTTACATAAGTCATATTATTTAATTATCGAAACAATCCTATGAGGTTGATACTTTTTTTTTTTTTGGAGGGGAAACCGGTGTTGCTTCTGTGACTCAGAGGTAACTCGGGCAGGGTCCCAGGGCAAGTAAGTAGCAGTTCCTGGTGCCAAGCTAAGCTCGTCTGACTCTGAAACCTGTGATTTAACTTCTTTTCTGTAGTCAAATATATTAATATGTATTATGCATTCATAATCATTGCGTAGCTGGAGGCAGGTGAACCATATGACCAAACTCACTTTTTAATGATCACCTAAAGTGTGTTATAAAGGGAATCGAACAGTTCTCATTTGATACACAGCATCAAGGGAAACCAAATGCTCAAGAGCATTAAAGGCATAGATGCCCAGACGCTAATAGGGAACAAGGATACCCCAGTTAGTCTCTTAGTTTTTTTCCACTGCTTGTTCTGCACCTAAGCATTTCTCCCATGTCAATGAGTCCTACTCTTACCTCCTTACACTGAGTTCTTCAGGAAACCTAAAATATGAACAGAGAGCTTCAGCACAGGTTGTTTGCTGAAACCACCGAGAGAATAGTGCAAAGTATTACAGATAGGGAAGGATGCACTAGGAAGGAAGACATAAAGAAAAACAGACACGTAGACACAATTAAGTTTTCTGGCACTTTCTGCCATAAAATTTCAGCTGTTATTAAATGCATAAGAGAAATCTTTATTGGTTCTTTGGAAATTCTTAATTGCCTCTAAACTCTTAGCAGCCTACCCCCTACCTGCCCTCTTACATTGCTGGAAATGATTGACGTATTTCAGATGCTACCTACCATAACAAAAATATCTTAGCACTGCTTTCTGTTGTATCAGAAAGGATGTTAGTTCCCTAATTTTTCTCTTTTGCCTAATGGGGAACTCTTCCCTGCTCTATAAAGCTCTGATCTAGCCTTAGCTCTCAGGGACTCTGGAGGAGTTGGGGAAAAATCATTCCCACCCACGCCGACATTTGCATCAATGCACATTCAATGTCATTTCTCCAGGATGGTCTTTTTTTTTTTTTTTTTTTTAAAGATTTTACTTATTTGACAGCGAGAAACACAGTGAGAGAGGGAACACAAGCAGAGGGAATGGTAGCGGGAGAAGCAGGCTTCCTGCCAAGGAGGGAGCCCGATGCAGGGCTCGATCCCAGGACCCTGGGATCATGACCCGAGCCGAACGCAGACGCTTAATGACTGAGCCACCCAGGTGCCCCCAGGATGGTCTTTTTGTTGGGAATTTTATTCATGTCTGTATTTAACAACCCCCCTCCCAACTTGATTAAACCACTCACCGGCTTCTGTTTCCAAGCCTTATGCAGACCCATACCCCAAATTTAGGTAACAGTGCTCATTATCTTAATCTTTGGTGTTCCTCCCCTTCAGGGACAGGCTGCCCTGTACTTTCCCGCCCCGTTGAATTTGGGGATTTGACTTGCTTGACAAGCCATTTGACTTGCTTCGGCCAAGAATCTGTGAATAGAAATGACTTAAGGATGGGAAAGGGGGTGTCCTAAAGACATGCTGGGCCGGCAAAAGTATCTGTGTGTACCACAATGTCAGAAGGCTCCTAAAAAGCTATCTGTCACCACGTCCTACTTTTGCACAGAAGTATCCCCTGGCACATCTTGGGATTGAGCCACTGTGATCAGTCCTCATTTCTTATTTGTACTAATAAAGTTATTTCAGAGCTTTCACCTTTTGCTTCACAGCTGACTTCAAAGCACTGTGGTTTTTAGTAGCCAGGGACGTCCAGCTGTCAGTGGTGTGTTCCCTGTGTAGTCACACTCAAGAGATCATCAAGAACTATCTACATTTGAAAATGTAGCTTTTCAAGATTGAAAGTTAAATATGTCTCAATTACCCATCTTCTGGAGTGCATCGGTGTTGATTTCAGAAATCGATTCCAGAATCCCCTTTAACACAGAAAAAGCAGAAGCCCTTAATAAGTGAAAAGGTTTGCTGACATTGCAGTTATTACCTTTAACAGCTTGGGCATATTCATTTGCTGAAAAACATGATGAAGAGTTTGAAAAGGCCTATAATAAAATGACAGTTTGATTTGTGTGGAGGATAATATCTCTGCTCCGTCTTAATTTTGTTCGTTAATGTGCCTGCATAATAAAAAGTTTGCAATTAAGCAGGATAAAAACACAAATAAACAGTGCCATCTTTTGGACGATGCCTGAACTTTACGCACGTACACACAGACCTTGACAGCTGACGTCCTCGGCACCCACAAGCAGCCATCACAGATGCGAAAGATCTTATTTCTATCATTAGTAAATTTCTGGGGCACGAAAGCTTTTACTGCCCCCATAGGGTTGCAAGCCATCATACCTAAAAATAGTGTGACTTGCTCTTGTCCAACTTACCTGGAAGGACACGGTCAGATTGACTTTCTAAGATCTCCATGGAAATGCCACCCCGACCATGTGTTTATTTGCTTCTTGGGGCACCTGCGGACATTTTTCTCCCCCAATTTAATTTCCTTTCTAAATCTAGGATGAAATGTATCTGGCTCAGGTGTCAGGTTTTACAAAGCAGGTGGATGAATGTCGTGTATAAAAATAGAAATGCTATTGCTATCCTGCTCATAGTTGTTCTTCATGACTAAAGTGGGAGGAACAGATGAGAAAAGCCTGTTTCGCCAAAACTCAGTTTCTGTCGAATAGCACAGATCAGTTCAGTAGTGGGCCATCTGAAAAGGTGACCTATACATAAAGATGCAAGTATTTAAGAAGACGAATTCCAAATTGTCATTCTAGTCGAGCATTTAATAACCGCCTCGCATTGTGCTAGGAACTGTGTGAAACAGGCCTATGGCCCCTAAAATTATTGAGACAGCTGTTACCTGAAGGCTTTGTAGTAGGAAAAATGTTTCAAAGGTGTGGTTGTAAAGTATTAGGTATTATAAAATGAAAACGGAGGTAGTTTCCACGATAATGATGGTGGTGGCGATGATGACAGCTAACATTTCCCGGGCATTCGCATGTGCCAGGCGCTTTTCAAATGTTGTGCATGTATAAGCTCATTTAACCCTCGTGGAAATTTAATGAAGTCGGTTCTATTATAATCAGCCTTCTACAGATGGGGAAACGGAAACAGAGCACATCAGTAACGTGCCCAAAGTCACATAGTGACCGCTTCCTGGGAGATCTCGTGTCAAGGACAGCGGGAGAAATAGCGGTTGCCATAGTGAAGAGAGAATGAGCCCAAGCCCGGAGAAGGACATGAGTGTCGAATTCATTGGTACAACAAAGACGCGATTATTTGAGCGCCTATTCTACGCCAGGTACCATTGTCAGAGCTGGGGATTGAACAAAACAGACTCCCAGCCTCACAAAGCCCGCCTCACAGTGGAGCAGATAATACAAAGAAACATACTATCGCGTCTTGTGATGATTACGAGAGCTGGAGGAAGTTGGGGACCCTGTGCTAGGCTCAGAGGAGTACGGGACGAAATAACGGATACCTGCCCCAAGCACTCTGAGCCTAATGACAAGTCACTGAAAAAATGTATTGTGATTTGTGCGGTGGGGAGGTTAGCACAGATTGCCCAGAAGGACATAGGGCTGTCCGCCGAGACAAGGCTTCAAGGTTTCAAAGCAGGCTTTTTAAAGATGGTGATGTTTCTGCTGAGAATTATACAAAAATAAATAGAATTAGCTAGACAGGAAATGTGGGGGCACCTTGGGAAAGAATAAACACAAAGCACAAACCCTGAGAATTGAGCAAGATCTGATGACTGTAGTGTTTGTCCAGTTAGCAGAAAGTGAACCAATAGGACGTATGCACTTACGGAGGCTGACAAGTCCTGCCATCCGCTTCCTTGGAGCTGGAGACTCAGAACAGGGGTGCTGTAATTCAGCCCCAGTCTGAAGGCCTGGGCCCCAGGAACACCAGGCCAGGAGATAATCTATGGCTCAGGTCAGGCCATCAGGAGGGAAGGGCTAAGTTTTTCCTTCCACTTCCTTTTTGTTCTATTCGGGCCCTCAGTGAAATGGACAAGGCCCACCCATGTCAAAGAGGGCAAATCACTTGACTGAGTCCACAGATTTAACCGCTGATTTCATCCAGAAACACCCTCACAGATACACACAGAAACAATGTTTAGCCGAATGTCTGGCCACCCTGTGATCCAGTCAAGCTGACGCATAAAATTAGCCCTCACATAAAGGCAGCTCCACATAGTGAGAGATCTGAGGATATGTGTAGGTGAGCGGCCAGAAACCAAGGTTCTGGAAGGTTGCACAGAGGGCAAGTCATATGAGCCCTCATCTGGCCTGTGATGAAGCAGATGCCAATCCGGAAGGCCATGCATGGATATGGAGGGGCTGTTGATGGGAACAGATGTGGTACATTCCATGCTCTGAGGAAAGCACTAGAACAATGACGTAAGCCATGGGCTGGAGGAGGGGGACGAGGTAGAGTTAGGAAGATAAGTACAGAGATGGTCACAGCAATCCAGGGGAGAGATTGTTGGGTTTGGAGAGAGGAAACCTACTTGGAAGACTCTTGGAAGAAAGGTGGGTCATTCGTTGGATTTGCAGGAGGAATGGAAAGACAAGAAATCAGGAAGATGTGCAGGGTGGTGCCCTGAATGACTGGGAAGATGGTTGTGTCATTCACAAGAAGAAAGACACCAGAGGAAGAGCAGGTTTGGATTTAGGGTACTGAGGCATGGATGATGGCCCTGCTATGCCAAATACTACTGTTCCTTCACCACCCCATAATCTCTATCCCTTCTAGACATTTGCAAAGGATGTTGCACCTATCTGTTTCCCGCATCTTTGTGACCTCCCCTCCCTGAGCTTTCCCTGGGTAATCCTTCCCCATACATGAGATTTTGGCTTCAGGGTCATTTCCTCTGTGGCTGCCGTGACCCCAGGCAGGGGAGGCTCTTGCCAAATGCTTCTCAGCGCTCTGTTCTCTGTCCCCAAGCTGTATTAGACTTTTGTTTTTTTTTAAATTTTCTGTCTTCTAAACAAAACAATAAACTGGATTTCTCCCTACACAGTTCCTGCCACAAAGCACGCCCTAAGAAATGCTGCAGCATGTCTCTATGAATGAGTGTCCTATAAACTCCCAGATATATGGGTGCCAAGCTCTAAAGAGGGGTCTGAAATTAGAGATATGGATTTGGGCGTCATCAGCTAGTGGAAGCAATTTTCCTTAAATTGATGATCACACAGCCCTAGGAGAGGAAAGTGTTTTTTTCAACAGCACCCTGAAAGGCAGTGCTTAAAAAAAACCACATATATTTATTATGCCCAAAGCACCTGACATGTATTTTCTTTTGACGCTTTCCATCCTCCCAGGAAAGCAGGTGGTGTGTACTTATTTCCCTTCTTTTCCTCTCTCTCTACTGGTTTCTTTTCAGCTCAGGTAAAAGACTTTTCACACTAACAGCAAAAACAGCACAGACACACTAAAATGATACACAAACATTTCTACCCTCAATATCAGGGAGTGGTTTTTCTTCAAGGACAAAAGCGAGAGCAGTACTTTCCCCCAGCCCCCTTCTAAATCCTCTCCCATCTCTGAGGGTCTTCACATCTTCTGAAATTCACAGTCCCCACGGTCCCCCACAGCTCAGCTTCTCCTTAGAATAGTGGTCTCTCCACATTGGCTCAGCCCAAGCCTGAAACCTCTCTGGCAGGGAGCAGGAGTGGTATCAATCGACATGGTATTTTCCTACCAAGTTCCTCCCCCAAGGTGAAAAGATGCTTTTTTCTGGATGAAGTTAGTGGAGACACTGTTTCTGCGCACAACCTCGTGTTCAGTGCCTGAGCGAGCTACAACCTGGTATGCTAATGAATGCTAATTAGGGTGGATTATGGTGTGGCCACCTGTCACATCAGTTTAATTCATTGCACCCTGTGCGGAAAGGAATTACACGTTCCTACTCTCGTGAAGATTGTTTAATTTAAATATAGAAAAAGGAGATTTTGTCCTCAGTTACCAGCTCTGTAATCATCATCATCATCATTATTCACATTGTACCTTTTTCTGTATCCCTCTAGATGGCTGAATGTCACACTCTCAGAGAACATGAGGAATGGCAGTGAAACCAATTAATAAATACTAAGCCAATGCACAAAGTATACATTCTTGCACAAATATGGAGTTAGGTACCTAAGAGACCTTTTTGAAATGCTTGGCTGTGGAGGCTCTGAATGGCTTCTGAATTGCTGGGTGTTATTTTTCAATTGCAATGGAAGTGTGATTCTTAGCTGAATGGGTGATGTTTTTCGAAAGTCTTTGGAAAAAATGATTGCATTATAAATCTTAAGACTTTCTGGTAGATGACTTTTTTGCTAAGGAGATATTTTGAATGTAGATGTGCGTCTCTTCTAGTGGTTGGAGGAGTGATTTCAGTGTAGCCTGAAATGATTGACCTATTTTCCAGAATGTTGAGGTAGGTCTCTCCTAGGTTCAGATACACTGAAACATGAGCCAGGTGCTTCTACTGGTGGGATTTCAGCACATTTGGACCCCCTTCAACTTGATATTAACCCCAAGGACTAATGCCTGACCCGGTTGTGGGAAAGTTCAAGTTGCCTGTGACCGTGGTGGAAAGGGGTAGCTACATGGCCACAGAACTTCTAGGGGCAAAGTGTTTGTGTTTCCTAAGGACGAGACCTGGCCAGGCAGGTGACAGAGTCATCTCGAGGTGAACATTTCCTGATAGTAATCACGGTTGGTGAAAAAAGTTTTAATCTTTATAAAGGGTTGTGATAAACACCTTAGCATGCTGTCTAAATTTTGCAAATCCAAGCTTTCTCTTTTATAAATGTGGGAATCAAGACCCAGTGAGTGCTTTCCCCAAGGCCACAAGTAGTATGACTTAGAAACTAAAACATCCAGCAGTAGAACAGCTAGAATTTCTGGGTGAGCTAGCAGCCTGCAGTGGCAGACCAAATCTAGGTCAACACCCGGTACCTACAACTTTCCATCACCATCTCATCATGCGCACAGGGATGCTTGTATCTTCAGCAAAAGACAGGTCCTGAGCACAGTCTAACAGAGTTAAGTGAGCAAAGGTGGCACTAGCTTCCCGCTGGCTGGGGATGCACTTTATCTTGTTTTGTTAATAGATGTGACAGATTTGTTTTGATTCTGTATTTATGACCATGTGCTAAGTCTAACTTTTGGACCAGGATGCCTGTCTGAAGCAATCTGATTGAAGTGACATGAAATGTAAGGTGAGGATTCATGACTTCTTGTTATATGTAGGAGCCTTTTCAAGTCTTTTCCTTGCTGCCACAACAAAACTGCCTTACATCGCACAAGAGGATGCATTTCATGATTACCCAGTCAATGTGAAGAGGGATCCAGAAAGAAAAGCCACCAAAGCCACATAGACCACTTTAAACACTCAGATCTTGGAATCGTAAGTTTCCAGAAGAATAGCGAATCATGTTTTCACTTCTAACGCAGACATACACTGTGTTTTGTGAGTTTACAGTCATCTGGATCAATCTTGCAAAGATATCCAAAAACTTTAAATGCATACATCGATTTGTCATTTACTTTCCAGATTCCTACACTTTTTCCTTTTCATCAACGTCTTTAGATTTGAAACACATCTTCTGATCCTTCAACTCATCCTTTGATACATGACAGAAGTGGTAGCAGAGAAGAGTTAAAGAATCTAATTTTCTAAAACAGAACCCTGTTTTATTCATAGGCAGTGGACCTTCTAAGAATAGCTGGATATACTTTTTAAAAGTCATAAATATTAAATCTGGAGAGATTGCAAAGGTAGTAAGTTAACAAACAAATGCTTCGCTATGTCATCCAGACCTTGCCTTTAGTCTTATGAGCATTTCCATGATAAAAACTTGATGTCTCTCTATTAAAGATCTACCTCCTTTCCTGTCCCCCACCTTTTCTTCCCGCTTTTCCATTGACCACGTGCATGTTAAATGCAAGTGCATGTCCTCCCCATCCAGAGTCAGCAGTATTACTGTGGATGGACATAGGGTGCATACTCTATGACCTGCTTTTCATCAAGCTGTTCTCTACTCAGCACATTAACTTATATTTAAATTTTTGCAAGACCAGGTCAGGTCACAAAGAGTAAAAGATATCCTGAGATGGCTTTTGTATTACGCTGGCCCCTAGTTTGTTTCTTTTTTTCTTCTAACTCAACAAAAATCCATGCAAATGGGAAGGCGCTTGCCTGCCACATGATTTATTACTCAGTCTTTGCAGGATCCCTACATTTCATTTGAATATTTGCAATCACATGCGAGTTGTGCCTGGGCTCTGTATCTGGAATGCAGGAACTTTACTGCACTAACTAAGACATATTACTCACCACTCTGGAGGTAGCAGAGGGATTGATTTATCCTGGTACATACTGCTAGCCCAGCAGCTGTTAGATTCAGAATCGTTTGCTTAGAAAATCCATCAGAATTAAAGAGCAAATTTCAAAATAAATTGTTATCATTTTCATCTACAACCCGGCTGCATACACCGTGGGAAGTACAAAGATCCTTTTGCCTAAATGTTTCTTTGAACCTGTTCTTAATAACAACGGTTATGAAAGCAAGTGCCTCGGGAGCTTTTCCAGTGACAACAGCCAATGTTTCCTCATGATGTTGAGGTGGGCTTTCAACTTCATCTGATTTATGTTAACGACAACCCATCTCATCCAGATGAGTCAGAACTCTTGAATCATTGTAGGCCTCCAGCTCTGAAGGAGCAAACAATCTAGAAATGGAAAATGGTTGCTCATCTACCCTGCAGAATACTGATAGGAGCCTGGCCCCATGCCCTCTCCCACCCAGTTAAGGCCAACCTTTTGGAAAGGGACTCCACTGCTGGGACTTTCCCTGTTGGAAATGTTGAGTGACTCTTATGTCCTGGTCCATTCAGCTGATGGGTCCCTTCCAAAGCATCCTTCAAGATGAGAATAGTTATCAGAGTCATTTAACAAAAAAACAAAACAAAACAAAAAAGCAGAGTCAGAGAAGAAGTCACCTCCAGCAATTTGGTGGCAAATATGAAGAAGCTAAATGGTCAGAACTCTGCTTAATCCAACCCTGTTGCTAGTTCATTGTGAATCACCTTGCCTTCCTAGATTTTATACAAATATATTTTTCTCAACCATGATATGCCTTCAGTGGCTTATCAGTTTTATTAAAATTGATGTGATATGCCTGATGATGTGATATGCCTTCAATGGCTTATGAATTTTTTTTAAAATCTTGACCCCAGGCTCACCCATCCTCTTCTTTTAGCTAAATACAGGCAGTATGCCTCGTGGTTAAGACCCTGGAGTTGGGAGTGAGATGCCTCAGATAATTTCTGCTCCACCATCTGCCCACGGTGTGATCTCAGGCACATTATCAGGTTGAACCATATGAAACTGCTATATCTGTAGGTCAAAAATGGTCAAATATTTGCAATTTCAGATAGCTCGACTGTAATTTTCCTAAATTCTAGTTTCTTCTTCCAGTAGAAAAGGAAAAGTAAAGGAACCTGCTTTGTGGAATTGCTATGACAATGGTATGAGATGATACTTGTCAACACTTAGCATAGTGCTTGGCACTATAGTGCTTGGATGTTTTTTGTTTTGTTTTGTTTTGGGTTTTGGGGGGTTTTGTTGTTGTTGTTGTTTGAATGTCAGATGTTTTTGTCATAGACAGTAGGAGTATTAATTGCGAGTCCCATTCTAGGTGTGCCAGACTGTAGTTGAGTCTGCTGAAGCAGTCATTGTCAGATTTTGGCGTTCATGTCTACTGTGCTGTTTTTCAATACGGAAATATATATTTGTAATGTTTGTGACATGTTAAAAACCTGTAATCTGAATTACAGGCTATACCTGGAGAACCCACCGTCGAGTTAAAATTTCAAATCAAACCCAGCTGTGATCATTTTTGTTTTTTGTTTTGGTGCTTTTTTAAATTTAAATTTTACTTAAATTTAGTAAAATTTAGTGCAATATTGGTTTCTGAAGTAGAGTTCAGTGATTCATCCCTTACATACAATACCAGTGCTTTTAGAAATCATTCTCACTATGTCCCTCTCACTAAAAACCTTTCAAAAATAAATTGATGTTGTTTTAAATTCCATTTACTGGGTGTTTGATGAGGTGGAGTATCTTCCCATACTTTTATTGGTTGGTTGTATTTCAACCAAAACTCTTTGGGGCCCAAATCCACCTGCTGCAGGAGGGGAGGTGAATGAGTTGCAGACTCTTTTGTAGACCTTCTAGAGTGTTGCCATTTCCCTTCTCTAAGGGCAAATCCCCTCTGCTCTCATCTGTCTTCCCCTCTCTCTGCAGGGCCTGATTCAGGCTCATAATGTAAACACCTTTCTTAAGGATCATTTATTTTCTTCCTGAACCACCATCACAGGTAAGACTCAAGCTGAGATGGCAAAGGAATCTTGGTCCTGGATCCTAGTTCTTCTCAGGCAGCATGGCATTCGAGCAGAAAACAACGGTGACCATATCTAACTTTAAAAATACCACTGTTAAGCAAAGTAAATAACAAAAGACCAGTATTACAGTTTTGCTCCAGTGTGCAAGTTAATGTGTAGCGTTGGTCCTGAGAAGTTTACATTCACACCCAAAGCAACAAAGTGATCATGGTGTTCAACCTCAAGTTTCTTGCCACATCTCAAAAACAAAAAACAAAAACGTCACGTAGCTCCTTTCCTCTAGAAAATACCTTGACAGTGGTAATTATAGGGTTGTGGGACATTTGTGTCAGCCGTGGTTCCAACATTGATTTCATAGAATTTGAAGAGACTGAACAACTAATAGTCAATGCTAAATTATGTGGTGTAACCTCTGAGCACTGTAAATGTTCAGTGAACATCTAAGGCGTGCTGGGCTTCACAGAAGAGCTGGTACCCCAGTGCTCTCCACTGGGTAATCCAGAAGATGCTGTCTTTTCTATGTTCTGCTTCTATTCTTGGCTCTCTTTTATGAAGCCTGGTCTCTTCTCAGAAACCTGTAGAAATACTGGCATTTTTAAATCATTTTTGTCTCGAAGCAAATGAAAACTCTCAATTTGGAATTTCAAGATGCTGGGCTATATTTACTTACCCTCCTCATGATACCAAATCATCCTCAGCCCCAGAGCTGGGTTCATGGCTCTAATCTAAGGGACCCTCGTTGACCTCATTCAGTCTCACCTTTTGTGCTCACAAAAGGGGCCTCCCTGACCCTCACCCCAGGCTAACCTCTGCTCCTTTTGTGAATACCACTGCTTCTCATCTTCCTTTTCCTCTTTCTTTTTTTCAAAATTTCCATCTAACTCCATTTCTGACTCCATCTAACTCCAGTCCCCCAATCCCTCAAACAGACCTAACACAGCTAACTATGTCAGCAGAATGGCAGTGTGGAATTTTTGCTTTGGCCTGGTGGAGTGGTTGTTTCTCTCATTTACTTCCTTACATGTTTTCATGTGTGTGCTCCTGACTGCCCCAGTAAATTTAAAACTCTTCAGGAGCAGGAGCAGTGCCTTCTCTTTGCTCTAATGTTCCCTGTAGAGCTCAGTGCTCTGCACACAGTGGGTGCCCCAGAGTTGCTGCTGACTGATGGATGTAATGAAAGCTTCAACAGCTTGATAAGCCAATGGACCACAGAGTGGTGTAATCATGCTGCTGATTGTCTCAACCCCCAAACTCTGGGCAGAAAGCCAAAGGCCACCCAAGATGTTGTAATGGTCTTATAATGACACAGTATTTGTTTACAAGGCTTCTTAAGAGAAAGTCAATTGGTAGCATCTGAAGCCTTCTAGACATATTGTCTGATTAGCCTTCCTATTATCGCTCTGGAGTGATCTAACCCTCTACAGAAAAGGAACAGCGACAGAGGATATGGAGCCTGCTTAATATGTGTCTTTGATGACATTCGTAATACCACTGAGAGAGAAATCTGTTATTCTCCTACTCCTGGAGGTCTTCTTTGATCTCTTTGGCCAAAGGTAATCATTCCATTTTTTATAAATTGCTGTTGTGTCTATTGCCTGGGGCATAGAAATTGGTCTTTGATATTTATAGCAATAAGTAGATAATGTCATTCAATAACAATGACTGATAATAACAAAGAAGTAGGAGATTCCTGCTAATTATCCTCTGAAGCAGAGTTCACAGATACCTTTCTAGTCTTTGCCTAAAATTAAATGTCCATTAGAAAGCAAGAATTCCCGTTCTTGTCCAGTCATAGACCACTGAGATGAAATAAGTTCACATCCTTTTAAGTCTGTGATGGTAGTTTGTCTTTTCTCTTCCCTTGGAAATACAAATTAGTTACATGGAAACACGGTAAGTTTCAGCCATTGGGTAGTGATGATATTAAGGCACTTAACTTGTTTTCGAAGATATGATGTTTCCATGGAAATAACAGTTGGAAGCCAACAACTGAGAAGTAAGAATTCTGGTTTTTCCTCAGCTTTGGGCTGCTGACAGAGAGCCGGATTTTCATACAACTGGAAGGTTCTCAGAATCTTTGATCCGGTGCATTTATCATATTCCATTAAAATAAAAATCACATAGTTCCTTTTTTGTGACCTTCTGTTAATCTTCAGGACTGTCGACTAATATTTAAGTCACCCCCACCGATTGAGGGGTTGGCCCAATGGAGTAAAGGAAACAGTCCTGGGCCTGTAGTCAGAATATCTGGGTTCAAATCTCACAAATCCTAGTGGTGGAAATTTGGACAAATTATCTGGACTCTCAGAGTCTCCATTTCTAAGGTAGAAAGCAAATTATTATTTACAGGGTGATAATGGCCATTAAATGAAAGAAAATATGGGAAACATTTCATGCAGGGTACACTATAATAAATGTCTCTTGGATCTTAGTGAAGAAACAGAAAAGCAAAATAGTAAGTATTTGTTTCCACCTCCACCCACCCTCATATTCACAGACTTTTCCTCATCAACCTGAGAGGCAACACTGTCTTTTAACATTTTGTTGTAATCTCTGACCTCAGAGAATTTCATGGTGTGTATTAGTTTCCTCTCACTGCTGTAACAAATTACTACAAACTTAGTGATTTAAACTATACAAATTTATTACCTTAGCATCTGTAGGTCAGAAGTTCTGCTGAACATTGCAGAATTTTCTGCTCAGAGTCTCACAAGGCTGAAATCAAAGGGGTGGCAAAGCTAAATACAGTTCACATCTGGGGCTCAGGGTCCTTTTTCAAGTCTACTGGTTGTTGGTTGAGTTCAATATCTTCTCACACTTTCCACATGGGTCCTTCCATCTCCAAGTCAGCAGCTGTGCCTCAAATCCTTCTCATGCTTTGAATCTCTCAGAGGTCTCCCTCACTAGGGTAGGAGAAAGCTCTGCTTTCCAGGGCTCATGGGACTACGCTGGGTCTAACTAATTCAGGATAATTTCCCATGTGAAGGCCAGTTGATTTGTAACTTCATGATATCTGCAAAGTCCCTTTGCCATGTAGTATAGCATATTCAAGTGTGAAACACCAGATGGTGAAGGTCATGGGGGTCAAAATTCTGCTGAATGCATGATATGTCATACAGAATAAGAATATAGGTTCATCCACTTTATATGTTTACCAATGGGGAATTGGAAAATGGTGTAAAATAACTATGGTCACCTAACCGTCCAGCACACATAACCAAATAGCCCAACTTCCCTCTAACTATTTCTTTTTTTTTTCTCAACATTTTTATTTATTTATTTGACAGAGAGAGAGAGAGATCACAGGTAGGCAGGGGTTGGGGGGGGGTGGTGAAGCAGGCTCCCTGCTGAGCAGAGAGCCCGATGCAGGGCTTGATCCCAGGACCCCAAGATCATGACCTGAGCCAAAGGCAGAGGCTTTAACCCACTGAGCCACCCAGGTGCCCCCCTCTAACTATTTCTGATAGCCTTGTGATCTCCACACAGAACATTCTGGATCCTCTTCTCTCCTCAATCATTTTTCCAACCTCAGCATCGGCCACCTGCTTTCTTACCTGCCGTCTTTTAATTCAATTCAATGGCAAGAAAAATAAAATTCAGGAAATAAATAAATAAAAATAAATTCAGGTGCCTGCTGTCAAGGCCAGCACATACTCTGGGTACACGACAGAGAGGGTGCAGAAGACCGGAGGACAAGGAATCTACTCCTCCATCGTGTCTCCTTGCTCTGCCACTTCTGTTCCAGAAGACGGCTCCCGAAGCCTGGCTGGAGCCAAGGCAAACCCAGACAGACAAGAGCCAGGACCTGCAGCAAGTGGTGCTAGTGCAGGGGCTTGGCTGCTGGGCTGGGGTGGCTCACCCCAGGCCCCTTCCGGCCAAAGCACTCATATCCCCAGCTGTAGCAGCTTTTCCCGACCCCTCATCTCACCCCCACTCCTGCCACCTCCTCCAGCAGCACTAGGTTCCTGGGAATCTGCGTGGAGCTCCCGTGGCTGCCAGGGATGTCGTGGTGTGTGATACTAAGCTGCCAAATATGGGGGTAATTCGTCATGTGGCCATAGATAGCCAATAGGATGACTTGACCTTGCATGGATTAACAATAAAGTACTCCTCCTTTTTTTAAAAAAAAGAAAAAAAATTCAGTTATTTTCTTAAATATGATTTTGTGACATAAATCAAATATCAAATCACCACATACAATTTTGTCAATTACACCTTGAGAAAATTGAAAAAAAAAATATGTACGTATTTTCTCTTCAGAGACTCACACTGGAGAGAGATTTCAGTGCTGTGACGGCGTCTGTGGCAGTGTTCTCAAACTGCTCGTCATGAAAATAGTTAAAGAAAATAAGCACGTTCTCTGGAATATTTTCTGAAAGCCATGCAGCCAAGGAAGCCACATTCCTGGTTCTTCTATCCACAACCAATGATAACTTCTGTTTAGCCAGTAAGAAGTCGAAGTGTAAAAAAAAATTGACAAACAGGCTAAAAGGGAAGATCTGGGCTAAACACGTGGAATCAAAGAGACCTGGCACTTCACCTCAACCATAAAGTTGATGTAGACATGTGTGTGCTAAGGAGGTTCCAGAAGCATGGAGACATTTATTTATTCATGAGAAGGAGAAGAACCCCTCCCTTTCAGCTCTGTGCTTCTTCAAAAAAAAAGATGGCAGGGGTTGGGGAGGGGCATGGGATTTCAGAGATGTTACAAATAAGGTGGAAAATTTCCCAGGAATGTTTACCTGATTTTTGAACGACCATCTTCTTTAGGTAGATCAGGAAACAAGGCCTACATTGAAAATGTGGACAGAGAAAGTGGCCCCTAAGTTCCCAGCATGGAGCCGGGTACACTGGCCTCAAACACTGACTCTACGGGTGAGCTGTGTGGTTCCTTCAAGGAAAGGGTCTTGGGCTATAAACCTGCTTCATGGAAGGTGCATTTTCTATCTTACCACTTGGAGTGCATGGCCATGCTGATGGACAAAGGCCAGACCAGCTCTCTCCGGTTTATTTTCTAACAATACTTTATTCTCTTGGAAAACAAACATCCTCAAAGCCCCCAAGAACATTTGCATTTTGGTTGATAATGTGGTCACTGAGGAATACTTTTGTTTACTTTACAAGTAATTGCTTTGACTCAGAGAACACCTGTCTCTAGAAAAAGACTGTCTTCTTCAGAATAGTGTCTGTGTTTCCCCAGGGCATTTGATAAACCAAGTCACGAAGGCTAGAGACCCGGTAGTATGATGTCCATTCCCCGTGGGAAAGAGCCATCCAATGTAAAGCAAAGCTTGGATTTACGAAAGTAGTTCTAGTAATGGTTCCTGAAGTTGGAGGTTGAATGAGGCAGCATTTACCAACTACCATTACAAACGAAAGATCGAAAACCAGTGGCATGTGAAAAGAAAAAGTTATATCTCATTCCTGCTCCAGGCTGAAATAGGAATTCCTTGTCAGGTATTTCTCCCGGACGCCTCTTCTTCAGTGACGACTCAGGGATCCAGCCTCTGCCTTGTCTTCACCAGCCTCTAAATCCTCAGAATTCTCCCTGTTCAGCTGGCAGGTGGAGGAAAACAGGAGAGCCATTGTTTCCAAATTATGTGCTCACATGCCCTAGTGTGTGCAGTGGCTTCACAGTGGGGGCCACAAGCTATTTAAAGATGTTTGGAGAAACCCAGCAAAAATCAGCCTGTGCCGGACACTGCAAAAATGACTAGCTCAAGGTTAATTGCAGTTTGATCATTAAATCGGGCTACACTCATTTCTACCATGCTACATTATTTTATTGAATATGATTGACCACAGAACATTGTGTGAGTTTAAGGTGTACAACGTATTGATTTGATACATTTATATATTGCAATCTGATTACCACTGTAGCATTAGCTAATACTACTATCACGTCTCATAGTTATTTTTTGTTGTGGAAATACTTAAGATCTAGTCTCTTAGCAACATTGCAGTTTATAAGAGAGGATTGTTGACTGTAATCGCTGTGCTATGCTTTAATTCCCTAACACTTATTTATCTACTGGTTCCCCAGTTTGTACCCTTAAACAACATATTCCCAATCCTTCCACCCCCTGCCCCAGTCCCTGGTAACCATCATTCTTATCTACTTTTGCAAGTTCAGCTTTTTTAGATTCCACACACAAGTGATATCATACAGTGTTTATTTTTCTCTGTCTGACTTATCTCACTTAGCATAATGCCCCATCCATGTTGCTGCAAATGGCAAGATTTCCTTCTTTCTTGTGGCTGAATAATATTCGTGTGCATGTACGTGTGTGTGTGTGTGGATACTGTAGATATTGATACTGATATTGATATCTATATATATATTACAACTTCTTTATCCATTCATCTATTGGCAATCGCTTAGTTCTTTCCGTAATTTGGCTATTGTGAATAATGCTGTGATAAACAAGGGAGTGCACATATTTCTTTTAGACTTCTGTTTTCATTTCATATCCAGAACAGGAATTGTTGAACCATATGGTAGTTCTATTTTTAATTTTTTAAGGAACTTCCGTATTGTTTTTCCACAGTTGCTGAACCAATTTACATTCCCATCAACAGTGTGCAAGGGTTCTCTTTCCCCATCTCCTCATCAACGCTTATCTCTTTTCTTCTTGATGATAGCTATTTTAACAAGTGTGAGATGACCTTTCATTGTGGTCTTGACTTGCATTTCCCTGATTAGTGAAGTTTAGCATGTTTTCATGTACCTATTGGCCATTTGGAGGTCATCTTTGGAAAAAATATTTAATTCCTCTGTCCAATTTTTTAATTGGATTTTTGTTTGTTACTAAGTTGTATGAGTTCTTCGTGGTTTGGGATATTAACCCCTTACCTGATACACGGTTTGCAAATATTTTCTCCATTCTATAGGCTATGTTTTCATTTTAAAAATTGTTTCTTCTGCTGTGCAGAAGCTTTTTAGTTTGATGTAGTTCTGTTTGTCGATTTTTGCATTGGTTGCTTGGACTTTTGGCGTCATATCCAAAAAGTCATTACCCAGTCCAGTGTCAAAGTTTCTTTCCTATGATTTCTTCTAGGGGTTTTATAATATCAAGTCTTATGTTTAAGTCTTTAATCCAACAGTAGTTAATTTTCATGAGTGGTGTAACAGAGGGGTCCAATTTCATTTTCCTGTATGTCAATGTCGTTTTCTCAACACAATTTATTGGAGAGATTATCTTTCCCTCATTGCTTTTTTGTTCCCTTGTCAAATATTAGTTGATCATATATGCAGGGATTTATTTCTGGGCTCTCAAGTATGTTTCATTGGCCTATGTGTCTATTTTTATGCTGTACCATACCATTTAAATTACTACCATTTTGTAGCATTGTTTGAAATCAGAAAGTGTGATGCCTGGCTGCTTCTAAAATTCTTTATTCTTGATTTGACAGTTTCATTGTCATGGGTCTTGGAAGATATTTTGCATTGAGATAATAGCGCAATCTATTAGCTTTGTAAACTCTGATATCCAATTCTTTTCCCAGGTTTGGGAAGTTCTCAGATATTAGTTCTTTAAGTAAATGGTCTCCTCCCTTCTCCCTATAAATTATAATACTGATTATTCAAATATTTGTTCTTTTTTTTTTTTCAAATATTTCTTCTTTTGATGGAATCTCATACATCATGTAGGTTTTCTTTGCTGCTTTTCATTCTTTTTCCTTTGTTCTCCTCTAACTGGGTCATTTCAAAATTCTTATCTTCTAATTCCCTAATTCTCTCTTCCATTTGCTCTATTCCCTGCAAATACTCTGTATTGCATATTTTTATTTCATTCATTGAGTTCTTCAGCTTTAGAATCTCTGTTTAGTTCTTTCTTATCATTTCTATTTCTTTGGAAAAACCTCATTTTGACCATGTATTCGTTTTAAAATTTCCTTGAATTATCATTCTGAGTTTTCTTATAGCTCATTGAATTTCTTCAAAAATGGGTATTTTGAATTCTTTATGAGCTAGAGCATAAAATTCTGTGGCTTTGAGCTCAGCTTTTGGAGAATTGTTATTTTCTTTTTGTGATAGCAAATTTCCTTGAGTTTTCATGTTCCTTATAGTTCTGCCTTGTTGCTTTTGCATTTGAAGTAGCAGACGCCTCCTTAAATCTTTGCTAGTTACCTTCAGACAGGGTATTCTATTCCATGATGTTGTTATTATCTGGGGTTTTATCTTTGTATGGTTATACCTGCCTCCACTTTCTCTTGCTTCCTCTTGTAGCAGGATTCTAAAGCATTATGTCTCTCTGGTTCTCACAAGTCACCAGGCTGGTTACTGGAATCCTCCCTTTTCTTGCCAGAAGGTGGCACTATAACTCAAATTTGTGGTTTCTCCATTGCCTGTTTTCAGAGCATGCCCTTCCTACCGGAACTCTCACCATCCCGCGTGGGGGCAGGCACAAGGAGTCAGCCACAGAGTGGGAGGAGGTGTGGGTTTAGCATCTGAGGTGTTGGAATGCCTGCAGACCCCACTGGGAGAACCCCCAGCATGGTTCTACCTGGGACTCATGGGTGGACTTTTGGCAGAGCACAGTCAGCTGGAACCACATCCTTATCTGCCTCATTCCCAATCACCCTCCCCCCATCCCCCGAGTTCCTGTCTCAGGACTCTGAGTGCTGCTGGGGAGAAATGGATTTCTCCAGCCATGACCAGCATAGCCGGGGTAACGAACCACTTATAACTATCCTTCTCCCTTGGAGGAGGGGTCACTATTACCAGATAAATCAACCATTTGCGGTGTTGCCTTGGGGTGAGGGGGACTGGTGAACTTTCTTTTACCAAAACCTTTGCTGCGATGAAATTCATATATTGTTTTGCTTGAATGTTTTGCTATACCTTTGGATGGCTGGGTTTCCGCAAATTCTCTCCTGCTTGTGTATCTGCCCAGGTCAGTACCCTTCTGGTTCTTTACAGACTGCAGCAGGAGGGATCAGGGTAGTTTTGCTGGCTCCCTTGAGTCTTTAGCCTGTACGGTGGTCTGTCTGCTTATGCCTGCGTGCACAGGTGGATGAGACTCCTCCCACATTCCTGGGCATATGGTGCTAGGTCCCACAACACCCACAAAGGCGCTTTTGTCTGTAGATGGATGTCTGTTTTGTTGTTAAAAGGGGGGGATAAAAAAAAAAGAAAAGGAAGGAGAAAAAAAAAAAAGGGGGGGATAAAAAAGGGGAACGTCGTCTGACTCCATGATGCTGATGTCACTGGCAATGCTATTCCTTTTTGAATCTAGGTTTTCAGCCATGGCTCTAATGAAAACCCAAGTACCACATGAAAATCAGTATGCAACAAGGAAATGAGGGTGCCCGTGTCTACTCTGATTCTCAGGTTTAAGAAGATGCAGTGCCCAAACAGGCATATACATTCCAATTAGTAAGTAAGTGTAATTAAGTATTAATTTATATTAATTGTATACATAGATAATTAAAATACATTATTTTACAAAATACCAAAAGTAATTAAGAATTAAAATTTGGCTTTGAATTCAGGTATACTAATTTTTTCAACATGAGGAAATTATGGAGACGTAAATACTTATTAAGTTGCTTGGGCCTAGCTACTTTATAACTGGATCCGTTACATATTTCTTCGACCAAGAAGTAGCATAAAAAATTTATTAAGACTTCAAGAGCACCATGAGCTGAAAGTAGAGGCTTATGCTAAAAAATATTTAAAGGTCAAGCCCAGAAGTGGTATGCATCACTTCCATCTGTATTCCACTGGCCAGAATTTACTCAGATAGCTACCTCTGAGAGCAAGGGAGGATGCAAAATGTAGTCTAGCTGTGTGCCCAGGAGAAAAAGGGAAACAATCTGATGAAAAACCTTTCATTCTCTACTGTGGAAATGAGTAAGCAGAGGCACAGAAGTGTTCCACATCTATAGTCTGAGTTGTCCTGAAAATTGACAGGGCCTGTGTCCTCAGTAAGTCAGCAGCCCCACTGTCCTTTCCATTCTACAACTCTTGGCATCCACAAAGCACATAAAAACCGTTGTTTCGCTTATTCCTCAGAACCTCGTGAGCTGGGCGGAGCAAGGATTATCTCCCATTCTGCAGAGTAAGAAATAAATTGCGAACAACTGGGTTCTTTTAGGCCATCTGGGTAGTGAGGAACAGAAGGCAGACCCAAACCTGAGTTTTATGCCACCTTAGAAGTTCTTCCACCGCAGTCAACCGTAGTGAGAAGTCAGTGGACAGGTTGGGGCTTGTGTTTAGGCATAGGGACATGAAATATTTGGGAGGGGACTGGGTTGAACAAGAATGGGCACGAGGATTGTCAGACGCAGTCCCTTTTCTGCACGTCGAAGATAGTCACGTCCTCAAGGGGACAGTTCTTGGGACATGAGATACTGTCATCCGAGGTACTATGTTCTTCAGCTCCTCCCTCACTGGGCAAGCTCACAGGAGGTGTCTGGCCTCACGCTCTCCTCAGCTCTGTGACTTGCACAGGCTTTGTTCCGTCAGCTCTCAATTCCAGTGACAATTGATCAGGGGAAGGAGAGAGAGCTGCCACTCGAATCTTATCTTCCAGTTGCATTGCCTTATGAGTTGAGCAAATTTGTCTTGAGGACTTTTTTCTAATATAATTGAGTTATATTAGAAGGGTCTCTCTCTTTTTTAAGCTCATCACTAGTAATGGGGGAAAAAAAATGAGGCTGGCCAAGAGCAGGGGAAAAAAACCTTACTGGGGTCTGGAATCTACCAGCGAGTAGCTCATGATGTGAATAATTTTTTCTATAGTCTATATATAAACCTTTGTCTGACAGAGGCGGTTGCTCGTCCTCTTCAATTCTCTTCTGCCCCTGTAAACAAGAGGTAAGAAGCCGGAGCACTGAACCTGAAGAAGTTGCAATCTATAGTTTTCTTGCTCTGAATGATGGGCTTGCGGCGAGAGGTAGATGAACTACTAAAGGTAGTCGAGGAGGAATTCTCTTGCATGGCCAATCTTTATGTTATTGTATCTTCTGTTCACATTTATTTTCTTCTTCAAGCTTCAAATGCAAGTCATTAGAGGCAGAGATTTCATCACCGGGTGTAGGTCAGAGGCCAATTGACTTTCCTTTTTTTGGCAGTCAGCTAAAAGATGCCAGTTTGGGGGCATATGCTAAGACATGATTTGAGACCACACTCTGGAAGAAAACTGAGTTCCCTTATGCTTATCAGTGATTTATTGTTACTTGAGCCAGAACTAGCTTGCCTGCAAAGATATACTCACAGCCAGACCATTGAGGCTGACAGGGCCAAAGCTAAAATTATTGATGAAAGACTAAGGACCACATGTGAGAAGTTTATTCTTTGGTTGGGATGTCTAGATGTGCGTGCAAGTGGCCCACACAGAACGTTTACACCCTGCAGCTTTCTCTTGTCAAAGACACAAGCGCTTTGGGCTGGTGTGTGGAGTGCAGTACAGAGAACTCCCAGTTTTCTTTCCCGCCATTAAAGAGAAATCTTGTAGACATTTTCATTCTTGTAAGGTACCTTCGCAGGACTTCAATGTGTGGTACTAGTGGTCCGCTCTGCTCT
>CM053605.1:121236966-121249757 GCA_028646535.1 Procyon lotor
TAGAAAATACAGACAGATGTAAATGGCTCCCTAAAGCCAGCATGTGACCCCAGCGCCCAAGGCAGGATTTATTAGGTTTATTTTCACTTAGCATAACGCCTTCAGCCCTAGAACATCAGTGCCAACCCCTTCCTCCCAAAGGGTAGTGGTCAGCAAAAAGCATTGCACAGAAAGACCATCCTGGTCTCCCCACAAAGGGGGGCACGAGGAGGCTGAACTCAAGCTGGGAGGCTGGCAACATAATCAACGTTGTTTTGACACTGGGACTTGGCTTGAATGTTGCTTTAGAACAGGTTGGGGGCTGCAGGGTGCCCGAGAGCAGCGCGGCCTCACGGGGCCCTGCCCCCAGCCCGCCAGTGCTTAGGGATCAAGGCTCTGCCCCCGCAAACTCTTAAGTTCTTAGTAATTGTATCTTTTAATTATTTTGTTTTACAGCTGATGGTTGACGGGTCAATGGAGCATTCGATGGAAGCTGGGAGTGTCAGCTGACCCAGGATCCCAACTGCCATGGCCTCCCATCTCCTGTCCCTTCGGCCTGCCTCCTCCTCTCCCGCTCTCCACTGGGGACTGCTACAGCCCCCACCCTGAGGGGCAGGTCGTGGAGGGGGGTGGATTGGGAGACATTGGGAGGGAAGGGAAGCCTGCTTTTGGCCCTTGGCCTCCACCCGGAGTGAGCATGTGGAGGGGAAGGGGGGGGGTAACTTGTCCCATTGCCGTCTTGTTCTTGGCCTCGTTGCGGGCGGTTCCTGCGGCTCTCGCGCCCTCTTCTCATACAGGTCACTAAATTTCCTAATTTGGTATCATCAGTGGTCAGAGGGGTCTGGTCTGAATGTTGTCTTCCTCTGACTGCCTGTCTGTCCCAGCAGTGATGGGCCTGTTTGCTCACTCACTCTCTATTCCCCCAACCCCACAGCCCCGAAGAGAAGTCTGTCATTCAGTGGAAGTACTAGGATCTTCATTTTAGAATGAGAAAACTGCACCTAGAAGTTAAATGGCATGTTCAGGCTCACGGAGGAGCAATGGCAGAGCCTAGACCTAAACCAGATCTCGTGAGTAATCCAAATTCCAAATCCAGCCGTCTTCCCACTGCAGCATCTGCTGAGGCCCTTGATGTTGAAAAATGATGTTGAAGCCTGGCTTCTGCCTGACCTCTCCTGTCTAAACATAATGACTGCATTTTACTCTCATTAACTTCTGCCGTTGGCACTTAGCCAGGATATGCACAGAAAATGGGAGACTGTGTATATCTGGCCATTGTGTCGTACGTAATAGAGTGTTGAGGGGTGGTCTCTGGCGTCTAACTGCCCGGGTTTGAATCCAGGCTCCGCCACTTACTGGGTGCCGTTGACCAAGTTGCTGAACCTCTCTGGCCTCAGTTTCCCCATCTATAAGGTGAGGGTGATGATAGTAGGTATTTTGCAGAAACGTTAGACTTGATGGCACTCAACAAATCTGTCAAACATGTTATTATCATTGTATCATAATATATAATTATCGCTCTAATACCATCTTCCGCTATTTCACAGCTTGGCACGGGGTGGGTGAATTCCCATATGTCCTCACCACATTTGAACATGGGCATTTCAGATGCTGAAATCTGACCTTGCCGCAATAACCTTCTGCTTGCTCTCCCCACACTCTTCCCCCTCATCCACCCCTGTATCTCTGCTTAGCCTCTAAAGTGATACCGTGTAAGAAGTGTAACGCCTTGGGATGGCCATACCATCAGGAAGCCTAGGCCATTTTGAGAAAGTATTTGAAGATGCTGTAGCCAACAGCCAGGGTCTGTCGCCAGCCGCGAGTGAAGATATTTCTAAATGATTCCAGCCAAGGGAGTGCTTTGTGCAACTACTTTTTGGGTGCGTTGTTAATGCAGCTGTGATACCCAGAACAGTGGTGTAGATACTGAAGTTATCAGACACATTAGACACATATTAAGCAGTGTAAAAAATAGATGGTGGGGGAGGGCAGGGGAGAAGTTCAGCCAAAAAACAAGAACTTAAGAAAAAGAATCACATGAAAAGTCTCGAACTGAAAAATAAATCACTGAAGTGTGCATATTAAATGGGGTGAGCAGCAGGAAAAATGCCTTGGAGGCTAGGATTAGCGAGTTAGGCAACAGGTCAGTAGGAAACACCCAGACTGACGTGTGGGACCAGAAAGGATGAGAAAGTACAGAAGAGCATGTGGGGGGGTGCATTTGGGACCAGTAAAAAGGTCTAATCTACCTACAACTGGCATGTGAGAAAGGGAGGAGGAGAGAATACTTGAAGAAGCAAATTTGGGAAGAAAAACAAAAGAACACTAACAAGAGGCTGCTCGTTTGACTTCTGTATTCAAGTTCAGTGTGGTGGGAAAACTGGGGCGTTCTCTAGACCTCAGGCAGTGACATCCAGAGTTCAGAAACGACCAAGAACTAACAAGGAGGGGGAGTTTATGATGTGAGAAAAGAATCTGGCATCCGAGGTATGCAGAGGAGACTGAGATAACTGAACTGTAGACCGAGACTGCCGAGGAGTGGGTCTAATTCATCTTTTAAAAAATATCAATGACATTTGGCGCCTGAGAAGAGATTCTCAGTTAAACATTTACTGAGAAAGGAGTGTCTGTTTCACAGAGAAGAGAAGGCTGTTGCTTGGAAGGCTGACTTTAGGCTGACTTTGGAAGAGCTGCCTGGGACATCTAGACATCCTCTAGATGCTGCCTTGTGGGTCGTCTCATTACCTGTAGACTTTTTTTTTTAAGATTGTATGTATGTATGTATGTATGTATGTATGTATTTCAGAGAGAGAGAGAGCATGAGCAGGGGAAGGAGCAGAGGGAGAGGGAGTGAGCGTGAATCCTAAGCAGACTCCCTGGTGAGTGCAGAGCCCTATGGGGGACTCAATCTCATGACCCTAAGATCATGATCTGAGCCGAAACCAAGACTCAGACCCCCTCGCTGACGGAGTCACCCAGGTGCCTCCCAGGACCTTTAGTCTTAATTTTTACTCTTTGCCAAAGATCGGACTTGAGAGGAAGATACAGAGTACTAGGATCTAGGAGAGCATGTTGACCAGATTCCTTTATTCTCCTTCCCTTCCTCCCATCCTCCTTCCTTACTTCTCTTATTAAATATTTGGGGGACAACTCCTCATTGCTGGTCGCTGTGCTGGGTCCCATGCCCACAATGATAAATAAGACAACAGCCGCTACAGTAGTGAGGGGAACACACAGGTACATAAATAACTATAATTCACGCTTTGAGTCACTGAAAGGGGCCCCACAGGGGCCCAGGAAAGGGGCTGACGGATTGATGGCCATGAGAATAAAGAAAGGTTCAGAGCTGTCGCCTCACGGAGGAGGAGCAGATCGGAGACACGGATGGGAGGGGATGCCCGGGCAGAGCAGCGCGCATGCTCAGAGGTGTGGACGCGCATGCGTACTCCGCACAGCAACAGCTGGTGTTTTGGTGTGAGTGGGGCGCAGCGTGGAGATGCCGCAGGGTGGAGATCTCAGGAGGAAAACGAACAAAAAGAAGGTGATGCCAGTAGCTATTTTGCACTTAATCTGTTGGTGCAGAGAAGTGATGTAAGGCTTTGGGAATGACATGACTATAACTGTGTTTTAGAAAATTGTCCTGCCCAACACTATGGAGGAGGTGGGGGGAAGCACGGAGGTGGAGATTGCTTAGGAAGAAGGGGCTGGGCTTGACCACGCTCACCTGCTGACCGAAGTTGACTGTTGTGCCATTGAAATTGTTTCTTAGCCATTTTAATGACCAGTTTTTGCGGTCATTGAGGCCAGTTGTGCAGCCGATGCAGAGTGGTTAAGTCATCTAGGAATGCAACGTGGCTGTCAATCTCATGTTGTAAGTAGCCAAACAATTTGGAAGAACAAGTGCTCAATAGTGCTGGTGTTAAGAGAATGGAAAGCTTTTATACTGGATCCTGAGTTTATTGGCTCGAGCAGAAAATGTATGTATGTATGTATTTTTTTTATTAAAAGATTTAATTTATTTGACAGAGGGAGAGAGATCACAAGTAGGCAGAGAGGCAGAGGGGGAAGCAGGTTCCCTGCCGAGCAGAGAGCTCAATTCGGGCTCAATCCCAGGACCCTGAGATCATGACCTGAGCCGAAGGCAGAGACTTTAACCCACTGAGCCACCCAGGCGTCCCTCGAGCAGAAAATTTAAAGAGGATTTCAGATTTCAGAAACGTGTGTGCATGTTAGAAGCCCAGCCCTAAATTGGTACTTGTAAGCCAAGTCAACAGAATGGCCAAGATTCAGGTGAAGGTCACACAGCTGTGCCTGGATAACGCCCAGTGGAGTTTGCTGCAGAGAAATCTTCCAGTTTGAGTTCTGCACACAAAAGTGGCATAAAAATCCTTAACAATATGGTTTTCCATAAGCTAAGCCTATAGCTCCCTCTGCTTTTGTCTCACTTCTGTTTAGAACCCGGTTTGTGGGAATTGGAAAACTTACTCCCTGTGCCCCTGGAAGCCCCCCAAGGGCACTGGCAGAGCCTGGGCCTGTTATGCTTATTATTTCTTCCCTTAACATTGTTGTGTTGGAATTTGACTCCTGGACCTGCTGTGACCGTTTTGCTAATGCCAAGAAGGTGAAGTCAACACATGAATGAGACCAGATCAGAAGCAGATTTGGAGCGTGATTCACCACTGGATTTCTTATTATGCAAAGAAACAAATTTCCTGATCTCCTGATTGTTGAAGGCACTTTGAGTTCAGGTTATCTGTTCTTTACGGCTAAAAGCATCCAAAGTTATACCCATCAAATACACATAGGCATACATGCACACAAAGTATCTCCTCCCTAACCAACCCTTGCTGTCTGAAATGCTTCTCCTTAGTGAGCCATTCTTTTCACTGGGGAATTTTCTCTCTACAATATCCACATATCTCTGGAAGATCCTCTTTAAATCTTTTTGTTTTTCTAAAAAATGGTTTAAATGTGGCTTACTCTTTTATTGCATCCTTACCAAAGGCTAGACCCTTGGGGCTGTGAGGATTTGAGGTTAAGGGAAGGGGCCAGTAGTTGGGGATGATCTTTAAAGACTTGGTTACAAAAAAATGAAGGAGAATTATCTAGGCCACTGTCTTCTTGGACTCCCCTTACTTTCACCACTAGGCTCGCCACAGGCTGATTGGCTCCACTCAGAGGAATGAAGAAAGCAGAGAAGTACCCAGTGGAGAGGGAGAGCAAGGTGAGTTTGGCTCACCTTGGCTGAGACTTAGTTCATTGCTGCTTGCCCACAATAAAGAGAAAGTGATCCATTGTCACTGTGATTAAGGTGTACTTTTTTTTTTGCCTTCCCCCTTTCTCTTCCACTTTAGAAAAGGGAAAGGTTGGAAGAGATAAACTCAGTCTCTAGAATGTGAAACCGGAGTTCAACAGGAGAAAAAACACTGAAATGTCAAATCCAAGTAGAATTAATTTAAAGATTAATGTGTCACCACTGAGAACAGGGCGTGCACTGAGCCCATGACCACTAAAATCTTGCCCAGATGTGCTTGTGGGTGTGGGGGATCGCATCAGAAAAGGTATGCATGAGCTGGAGGAGGCAAGCAGCTTCAAGGAAGATACTAGATGCCAATCTAGCTAAAGCTGAAGAGAAAAGAAGTATGACTTGCTACAGCCTCATCTGCGGTTTTTAACCATTAGATGAATGCTGGCATTAATTTCCTGAAAGTGAAGAAACAAATCTAGATATTTCTTAACCATTAATCCAGGCAAAGAAAAATGCATGAAAATGCGTTAATAAGACTATTGATAATCTTTGACAATTTGATGTAATACAGTTCATCATTATTTATCGTGGGAAGACTAAAGACTACAGTGCTATGTTCTGCAGAGCCGGATTGAGTGGGCTGGAGCGGCAGGTGCCTGGGAAAGTTGAAATGTAAGAAGATCAAGATGGAGAGAATATATTTACCTCTCCATATGCCAGGAAGGAACTCATTTTGGCCCCAATGGGCAGGTTCTTTTAACGAAAAGGAGACCATCAGCTATTTGGGGGGATTGTGATGAACTTGAAGAATCCTTTTACTGAGTGTGATATGCAAGTTTGGGCCAGATCGGAACTGTTCAGGATGGCCCAGAGGAGGCTTAACGCTGCCGCCAGCGGCCCCTCCTCTTCCCATTCACATACGTCACTCTCCTCTCCTAAACAACACTTGAACAGATGTTTTTAAATATTCATTTAAAGTGCAATAAATTGGTCTACCCCCTGTGGTGTGGGACCTACAGTCATGTAGAACCAAAGTATTAAACGACTCATTCCTTCCAGATGCACCAATGATCCCACAGATCTAAGTCCCCTATAAAAATGAGATTATGTCATATAGGACTTTTAAAAAGTAATTTAAAGGCTATAAACATTAATATTAACAATGCACAACAGATTCTGAGGGATTTGATTATAAAGCACAAACAAGAAATGTTTTCTAGCCATGTTTGCTTGTTTTCCTCTCTTTAGCCATGATGTTGGGCCAGAAACCTACCCGACTTTTCATTTCAGGAGATGCTGTCGCCATTATAACTTGCATAGATGGGTTTCTACATGCCAATATCTGAGGCTTAAATAAGAATTCCTAGGGGCGCCTGGATGGCTCTGTCCGTTAAGTGTCTGACTCTTGATTTCAGCTCAGGTCATGATCTCAGGGTCGTGAGATTAAGCCCCGTGTCAGGCTCCCTGCTCAGCCAGGAGTCTGTCTGTCTCCCTCTCCCTCTGCCCCTCCCACTGCTCTTCCTCCCTCTTAAATAAATAAATCTTTAGAAAAAAATAGGTTTTTTTTCTATTTTTCTAGGTTTCAAAAAAATAATTTCTATTTTTCTAGGTTTCAAAATAATAAAGTTTCTATTCTAAAAGAAAGCCTTTATCACCAACCCTTATATTACAAACAAAAATGTTCAGCTTTGAGTTCCTTTTGACAGTTGAGAAAAAACCCCACAAAACTTACTAACCAGCCCTGCTGTTTATAAGGATACCATCTTTGCCTGAGCAGCTTGCATGCTAAGGGAACATTTCAATTAACTTGTCTCTGTCTGTCAAGTTTACTCCCTTGTTGAGGGCAGAAAACAAGGTGAACAAGTTGTCAAGTCGTCTTTAAAAAAATTAACTCTGAACCTCTTGGGTTTAAGGCATTCAGGAAAACATTCTCCTTCTTTGAAACCGTCCTGCGTCGTCCTCTTGTCTTCTAAAAGCAGGGAGAGTGGTGAAAAGACAAATGTTAGGAGGGAATGTTGGATGCTAAACCTGGTTCCTGCAAGGTTGTAGCCCCTAATTCTGAACACAATCGAAGTTCAAGGCCATGACCAGTGAAAGGCAAGACCTGGGGGGGGTGGGGGGTGGGCGGTGGATGGGACATGGGACTTCTTCCCATTCTAAAAAGCCAGATTCTCCAGCTGATGTCCTTTCTGCAAGCCTCCAGGGCATCCTATTTTAAAAGCAGACAGGCCTTACGTTATGGGGCCCTAGATTCATTTAGTATCAAAAGCTGCAATGTCATTTCTCTTTCACAAACATTAGTCTTAATGCTGTTTACCATTGAATTCAATAGCAGTATAGCCATAGTCAGGAACATTTTGAAAAGAAGAAAAACATCTACAATCCCATTTCCCTACCACAGCAACATTCTCATACATGTCTATCCCCTCTGCGAGCTGTCTCATGCATTCACATTTTAAGAAAGTTGCAGATCTAGGGACTTTGTATCATTCAGTATTTTACTTGTTAGTTGTTTTCCCAGCCTCAACCTCTTCCTGGTAGCCTCCCTGTCCCTCCTTGGAAGCCATAAGTCCAAAGAGAAGGATATCGGGGTGACTGACCCCATTAATAAATGGGATTTGGAAAGCATAGTAGGTTGAATGGGGGCCTCAGAAAGATACGTCCACCTCCTGAACCCCAGAACCTGTGGATATGACTTTATTTAGGAAACAGGTTAGTGCAGATCTAAATAAACATCTTGAGAGGAGATCCTTTTCTATTATCTGTTATTATCTAGGAGGACCCTAAATCCAAGGACAGGTGTTCTTATAAGAAATACAGGCAAAGAAGATCCAGAGAGAAGAGAAGGTCACAGGAAGACAGAGGCATAGCCTGACATTAAGGAGCCACAGGCCTCATGGAGCCATCAGAGGCTAGAAAAGGCAAGGAAGGATTCTTCCTTAGGGCCCCAGCTGGTGCCTAGATTTTAAATTTCTTTTTTTTTTTTTTTTTTAATGATTATTTATTTGAGAGAGAGTGAAAGAGCACAAGCAGGAGGAGCATCAGGCAGAGAGAGAGGAAGAAGCAGTCTCCCCGCTGAGCAAAGAGCCCAACATGGGACTCAATCCCAGGACCCTGAGATCATGCCCTGAGCTGAAGGCAGACGCTTAATGGACTAACCCACCCAGGCGCCCCTAGATTTCTAATTCCAGAAATAAGTAAGAATAAGTTTCTGTTGCTTTAAGCCATCAAGTCTATGGTAATTTGTTACAACCCCTACAAGACATTAATTCAGTATATCAGCCTTTCATGCTGTCAGGGACAGGACTGCATGGTAGCTTCGAGACTCCTCACCGAGAGGGGAGCCCATCTGCCTGTCAGATCCATTCTGCTTCCCCGTGTCTTGGCACTGCCTACCTCCCCACCCAGGCAGCTGAAATCTGACCCTCCTCTGGGGTTCCTGCCAGTCCTTTTTCAGAGCTGAATCCTTGCTTTAGCCCCTGGTCACACACTAAAATCATATCCCTGACATGACCTGGAGTCTGACCCCAGGGTGCAATCCTCTTTCATTCCCATGGGCCAGATACTCCTCCCCACTCATGCATCACTGACCTGTGCCTGTACTTGGACGGGATTTGCCTTTTGGATCATGGGCCACTTGTGTTGGCTATTTTATAGGACAGAAGGGGGTGGAAGGTGTTACTGCTGTTCCCAGGGCATAGCTGATGCTCTGTGGTTTTCTCTTTTTTCCTCCTGTTGTTAGAGATAATGTCTCTCTGAGCTTTGGGATTTAGGCAAACTCCTCTAGAGACTCCCTCTCCTACTTAATGACTTATTTCCTCATTTAGGCATTTTTTTTTTTTTAAGATTTTATTTATTTGACAGAGAGAAACACAGGGAGAGAGGGAACACAAGCAGAGGGAATGGTAGCGGGAGAAGCAGGCCTCCCACCGAGCAGGGAGCCCAATGCGGGGCTCGATCCCAGGACCTTGGGATCATGACCTGAGCTGAAGGCAGACACTTAACCACTGAGCCACCCAAGCGCCCCTCATTTAGGCATTTTTGATAAGTCTCACTATTTGTGTTTCCCCTAGAGTTATGTGTAAACTTGTCTTTTTTACCTATTAGGATCTAGGATGTTTTCCTTCTAAATTTGAACACTACTTTTTTTTTTTTAAGATTCCAAGTTATTTTTTATTTTTTTATAGAAGGAGAGACAGAGAGGGAGAGGGGTGCAGAGGAAGGCGGAGAGAATCTCAAGCAGACTCCCTGCCCAGCACGGGCTCGAACTCAACAACCCTGAGATCATGACCTGAGCCGAAATCAGGAGTCAGACGCTTAACCGACTGAGCCACCCAGGCTCCCCCCAAATTATTTATCTTTTATTTTTCTAACAAATGTTTTTTTCCCTTTATAAAAAAATATAGTTGGTATACAATATCACAATGTTACATTCGCTTCAGCGGTACAAGATAGTGCTTTGACCAGTCTCTACGGTTCTGCCGTGCTCACCACAGGTGTGGCTCCCACCTGTGGCCATACAGCTCTATTACAGTATCATTGACTATATTCCCCATACAGTGCCTCTTATTCTAGTAACTTACTCATTCCAGAGCTGGAAGCCTGTGTGTCCTTTCATGCATTTTGCTTACCCCCTATCCCCCTCCCCTCTGGCAACCATCAGTTTGTTCTGTTTGTTGAATAATACATTACTTTAAACCTGACCTCTGTGTCCTCAGTGCAGGCTTCCCTGCCCAGAGAAGGCTTAAGGACACCACCTCAAAGTACGAGCACCTTCCCCCTGAGGTCACGGCTAGGGCCGCATGCCTCTGTCTGCTCCTGCTTCTGCAGGCTTCTCCATTCTACACCTCGCAGTGTTTGGGCAGATGCTGCCCTTCCACTGGCTCCCAGCAGAAAGGCAATACAAACAAACTCCTCAGGATGCTGGTCACTTTAGCAAAGATCTTAGGGTCACGGGTATGGTTCTGATGTCTCTTCCCTGCTGCCCTTCCTGCCATCACCCATGTGACTGCCCAACACCCCCGCCCCCCCCAGCATGCAGGCAGATCTCCTTGCTAGACACCAGCCCTGTGTGCCTCCCTAAGCAAAGCGCCATGAAGCTGGGCTGCCTCCCTCTGAGCTCTGAAACTTTGGGAAAGTAATGTTTTCTCCCTCTGGTTCCATGTTCCTTTTAACTCCTAATCCCTGAGCAAAAGCACACTTCCCCTTGGAAGGAAGAAGCAAATGCAAATCCTGTCATGGCCATCAGCAGAGCCAGGATGCTGTGGTGCAGGGTAGGGAGCAGAGAGGGAGAGACATCACGAGTAGAGGGTATAAGAAGGCACATAGCAGCCTGTTCTAATCCCAATGTGGTCTCATGAAAATCAACAGGCGACACAAACACTTCATACTTGATTGAGTCCAAATACGATTTCCTTCATGTTTCAATGAAACCAACCCTCACTGTGTTAGATACATTCAATAGCACCATTGCTTATGCTTCTATTATGGCATTCATTTACTCTAGTTTAGTTATGGTTTGGTTTTCAGATATTAATTACATTCTTGAACTCTATGTCCCTCGATAACTGTATAGGTCAAATACTTTTGTCTAAAAACTCATGTCCACCCAGAAACTGTGAATGTGACCTTATATGGAAATAAGAGTATTTGCAGATGTCATCATGGTAAGATGAGGTCATACTGTATTAGGGTACCCTCTAAATCCAATGACTAGTGTTCTTATGAAGAAAGGATGATTTGGGGACACACAGGCACGTGGGTAGGTGGGTCCATATGACAACAGAAGCAGAGAATGCATGTACGAGTCAAGGAACAAGACTGATGAACCCATCAGAATCCTAGGGAAGGATTCTTCCCTAAAACCTTCAGGAAGAGCGTGGTCTTATCGACTCCTTAATTTCAGATATCCAGGACTTTGAGAAAGCAAATTTCTGTTGTTTAAAGCCACTCAGTCTGTGTAGTTTTTGCGAATCCAGCCCCAGAGAATTAATTTAATATCTATCCTAGTGTCTCTTATAATGCATAGCACAGTGCCTTGCTCAATATGACCATGCATCGCAGCTATAGAAAAAAAGATAAAATATGTGCTTGACTCCGGGGACTTGGGGTGTAGCAAATGAGATGGGAAGATAATAATGGTGGCCCCCATTTGTTGAGCCTCTCCCATGTGCCAGTCCTCACAACCTGTCAATGCAGGTAGGTTACTCCTGCTTCACAAGGTAGGAAAACAAAATCCAAATGGGGACCACCTGCCCAAGATTACCAGGCAGCAGAGCTCAGACTCCAATCCTAGGTCTAGCTGACACCCAAATTTGTAATCTATCTTCCAAAAGATGTCTACAGTTTTAATGAGGAGCTTTCATTCTACCAACAGAAGATTTTTTTTTTTAAAGTGAAGCCCAGCGTGGGGCTTGAACTCACGACCCTGAGATCGAGACCTGAGCTGAGATCAAGAGTTGGCTGCTTAACCAGCTGAGCCACCCAGGCGACCCCCACCAACATAAGATTATTAAGATCTGATCTTTGAGAAAATGAAGCTTGTGCAGAATTCATAGAACAGGGTGGGGGATGGGTTTTTCCCAAGACAGTGACATACCATGATTTTAGGAATCTCATAAGAGAGCTTAAAATACCAATTTTTTTTTTTTTTTTAGGAGAAATTACTGTCTCTGGAGCCAGCCCTGATCCCCAGGTTCTTAGTTCTGGGTGCTACCAATGGAGTAAGTAACTTCTAGCTCATTCCTTTGTCAAAAAGAGGGGACATCTTCAAGTTTTCAAAACAGAAGATTCTACAGGATTTTTCTATAATCATTGAAAGCCAATAGCAATATAAATAATGCTATAACTGGTCCACATCTGATAATATCAAAGAGATTGTTACTACAAATGACTGGAGTACTGGTCAAGGAGCTCTGAAAAGAAAATAATCAGTCAGCAAAGGAGAGGGGAGGTGAGGGTAAATGATTAGGAAATAAAATTTTTCAATTACAGGAGTAGAAGAGTAGAGGTATCATAAAACTGTTACTAATCAAAAGGATAGATTTCTGTTTTATAGCTAAAATTTAATACTCACTGTGTACAAATTTTTTTATTGTAAAAAGTGACACAAGCCTAAATCATAATAATGTGAATCAATAACTAATTAGCATTTATAAATGCAGCTTCTGGGAAACATATTTCAATTTCATAGCAAGGAAGCTAGAAAATTGATTCACCAAGCCAAAAGTGAAGCTAGCCCATGCTTGGCCTGCCCCAAATGACTCCACGGGCTAAATGTGCAACTGTAAGCTGAGTCAGAGGTGTGTCCCCAAGGTGTATAAGTGGAACCCCATGCCACTGTCCCAAGCCAAATCAACAAGCAGACACAGAGAGACAGAATGAGATACGAGGTGTTCAGGTTTCCCCCGGAGTCCCTGGGGAAACAGGTCATCTTCCCTGGGAACTTTTCTACGATGGCCTGGTGGAAACAAATGAGACAAAAGGAAGCAGAAGGAGAGGGAGGAAGGCAACGCTACTGAACAGGAATTGCTGCACATGTAGTGTTTGGAAAGATGCCAGTGTG
>CM053605.1:121250257-121266583 GCA_028646535.1 Procyon lotor
ATGATGTCAGTTGATGCTCTGTTATCATGTTCTTTTAACCTTTTGGATGTTCACCTGTCCCAAGGTAGAGAGTCCCACTGGGGATTACATGGTGGGATAATTGGGGCGTTGGTTAGATGTAGGCACAGAGCTCTGGGTGTCCTCATTTCTAAAAGATAATCAGCTCTTCAGTGCATTGAGCTAAGTTCTTATCCAGAGAAAGCCATAAGCACTTGTAGAGGGAGGAGCGTGTCTCCTCTTCTAGAGGGCCACTGCCTCTTAAACATTAGGCAGTTAAGACCCTACCTGGAACTCTGCAGAAAATAAATCCACACACTTCATAGATTGGCGGTGGGGATTTACCAACTTTGGTTTGGGGAAATACAGATGAACATGACAAGGGATTGTCCTTCCCAGTTCTGCAACCTCAACTGGCAGTCATTAAAAATAAGCACCCATTTTGATGATCTGAAAATGAAGAGCGATGACGTTCATTCTGGCAGAGTTGAGAATAACAGTTTCCGCAACAGAGATCATCAACTCAATACCAAACGGTCCTTCTTCTGGTCTACAAGTTAAGGGCTCTCAAAAATTTTAGTCACTGGCCAATCACAGTTTTGAGTATTCAAATGGACTGATAAAGGACTCTTGAAATCTTTTTCAGGCTGGATGCAAATGGAACTTACCTGATGGGATGTCAGTGGCATTAATAGTGAGATGAGCAAAAGGCTGAGTATGAGGCTTGCCCCTCCTGGCCAGTTCTAACCATGAACCTTCCATCATAGCTGGAGAGGAGAGAAACCATGTTAGCCCCAAGAGCACTGACCCCATATGATTTCAAATACTCATGCAGACCCATGCTTACCTTTCTCTGCTCTGATGTGCTGTGATCTAACATGTTGTAATTCCTGAAATGAAAAGACAAAAATCTTATTTATATATTCACTCTTTCAGTCAAGCCATAAGAATTTAGGACTGTTGGACACAACAATAAATTCATCTTCTTTCCTTCAAAATGTGCCAGGCACACATAGTCAGTGAAATTCTTTGGTGCTCTAGGTAGTTATCAAGAGAAGTTCAATCTGGGGTGCCTGCATGTCCAAATCTTGGTTTCAGCTCCGGTCAGGGTCTCGGGGTGCCGAGAAGCCTTGTGTCAGGCTCTGTGCTCAGTGGGGAGTCTGCTTGAGTTTCTCTCCCTCTGCCCCTCCCCCCACTTGGTGGGCTCTCTCTCTCTGTCTCAAAAATAAATAAATAAATCTTAAAAAAAGAGAGAAGTTCATCCCAAAGAATTATGTCGATATGCTTTACACACATACCATCTAACAAAATACTTTGGACAATAAGAGGAAATAAAAAACAATTTAAATGATAAATGGAATAATTAAGCATACTTAAGAATTTGTAGCAGATATACAAATGAAGATGAACTAGGAAAATAACAGTTACCACAAAATATTTGACCCTCTTAAATCTTTAGGGAGGCTCTTTTTATGTCTATTTCATTAGTGAATTCCTGCTCCCACAATGAAGTTCAGCTCACAAGAAAGTGAATAATGCCTAGCTCCCAATGGTTTATTTTTTATTAAGAAAAAAATCAGTGTATTTAAAATACTATATGAGAGTCTAAGAGCTTTTAGAGTATCAGTACTTAAGTTAAAGTACTGCCACTAAGATAAAATACTGCCACAGACAGAGATTTAGAAACTCAAACCAGAATGGAGCGCCTGGGTGGCTCAGTCAGTTAAGCGTCTGCCTTTGGCTCAGGTCATGATCCCAGGAACCTGGGAGGGAGCCCTGCATTGGGCTCTCTGTTCAGCGGGGAGTCTCTTTTCCCTTTCCCTCTGCTCCTCTCCTTGGCTCCTGCTCTCTCTCTTTCTCAAATAAATAAATAAAATCTGGGAAGGAAGGGAAGGAGGGAAAGAAACTTAAACCAGAAAAGAACACAAGAACGAAAGAGCACAGGTAATTGAGTATCTCGAGTTGAGCCCTAAGAACAAAGGATCCAATAGGTAAGTAACTGCATACCCATATGAATCAAGACCTCACCTACCACTAACTATTAAGATGGAGTGGGTGAAACATCAGGTTTAAATTCAAATCCCTTATCAGCCACCTACCTGTACTAAATATATTAATAGCACCTCTATCATAAGGTGGGGGGTTATGATTAAATGCATATAGGCACTTAGCAGAGTGTCTGGTAATTCAAATACCTAGATCCCAGAAACACTCTCGGAGGGATTCCTAATTTCTCTATTATTGCAATGACCATCCATACTTAACCATTTCCCACCCCTGGCCCCCGGCCCCATCCTGTGATGTTTAAAAGATTAGCCATATAACTTAAGTTCTTTAAGTGCTTCAAGAGAAGTGCTTTGAGATAGATGATAGATGATAGATAGATAGATAGATAGATAGATAGATAGATAGATAGATAGATAGATAGAGGCAAACACAACTTCAACTGTTAACAGTTGGAAGGATTCTAGAGATCCCATTGATTTTTCTCTCTGCCTTCAGGACTCCCAAGAGACATAAGAATCTATTCTATTTTTAAAGACCCTTGGAGAAGATAGCACAACTGTTTTCTGTTACCAAGAGAAGTCACAGTGTGACTACCTTTTACAAAGAAACCTTGGGCGCTCATCCAGGGCGGCCTTCTGCTCTCGCCTTGGCCCAGGGCACTGCTCTGCAGAACTCTGGAGCACTGTTTGTAGGAAATCTAGGCAAATTGTGGCAGGCCCTTTTGAGTGGTGCAATGCAATGGCACTTTCCAGGCCTTATTCTTCCCTCTCCATCCAAGATTTATTTTTCTTCCCTGCTGACGTCCAATCTCCCAACTCTCTTCTTATGACTTCTGGATTCCCAATGGTACCCTGATTTCTGGAATTTCCTGGTTTAGTCTTCCCTGTATTTATAACAGAGATTTATAGATGCATAGTGTGTCTTTATACATTGTGCGTATCCTTATACATTTGTATATACAGTATATCTATATATATGTATATATTTACAGCTTTATATAAGTATATGTATATACATGTACAAAGTAAATATATATTCATTATAAATGCATTTATAATAGAGACATACATTCTACATGTATTTATACATTTACAATATGTCTTTTTTTTTTTAAGATTTTATTTATTTATTTGACAGAGAGAGACAAGGCGAGAGAGTGAGCACAAGCAGGGGGAGTGGAAGAGGGAGAAGCAGGCTCCCCAGTGAGCAGGGAGCCCGATGTGGGACTCGATCCCAGGACCCTGAGATCATGACCTGAGCCGAAGGCGGATGCTTAACGACTTAGCCACCCAGGTGCCACTACAATATAGTATGTCTTTATACATAGTGACTCTCTTATATATACAATGTTTCTTTACCTGATTACTATCTTTTAAAATATTGGAATGGGATCCTTGATGATAGAGTAATTGAGGAATTTAAAGTTGCCCTTCATTTTCCCTCCAGCCCTGATTTGCCTCATCCTCAGAGGGGAGAAGGAGGAGGGGAAAGGAAGCAAAGCTGAGTATGACATATGTCTACAAATGTCTGCTTCGTGCTCTTCTATGGAGAAAAACACAGCTTTTATTGAGAAAAACAAGGGAAGAGCTTATGTGCTAGCTCAGTAGTCCTCAGACTTGTATGCATCGCAGTCTCCCGGAGGGCGCATTGAAACCGAGTTGCTGCCTCAGTAGGTTCTCGGGGTGGGCCTGAGAATTTGCATTTCTAGCAGGTGAGCTAGAGCTGCTGGCCTAGGGCCTCAATCTGAGAACAGCAATCCCTCTGACATCCCAGAAGATTTCAGAGATGGGCCAATCTGACAGTTGTTTGAAGGTTGAGACCGAGGCAAAAGAAGCAGCAGACTAAGTCACTGGCTAAGTGGGCAGGGAAAGTTTGTTCTTTCCCACCTGGGAACAAACTTTCCCTGCCCATTTAATCAGTGGCTCCCAGGTCAGAGCTGTCACAGACACTTTTCATTACAAGAAAATTCAATAACCAACACCATTCAGAAGCACGTTCAATGACTGCTAAAAAACCAAAACAAAACAAATAAAACCAAACACAACAAAAACCCCGAATACCAAAAAAAACAAAACAAAACAAAACCAAAGAAACCCTAAGGTGTCCTGACCCAGGATGAATTAGAACTCTAGCTGGAGACCCATCATGTAGTGCTGCTTTCATGTTATACCCATTCTTAGGTACCCCAAAGTTGTAACTCCTCTCAGAAACCCTACAGAGAAGTTTCCATGTGCAAAGGCAGTACATGGTATGTCTACGACCTGAGGCTACCAAAAAAATGTACCGTTATTATCCGTTCCTGTATCCCTACCTCACCCCCAATTTTTTGACCTCTAAACGATGTGCACAGATGTCAACCATAAACAGAACATTTTTCTAGGACTACATCTTGGGTGCCCAGGCCCCAAGTCCACTTAGTCTGATACTGACTTGGTGTTTTTTTTAAGGGACTCTTTCCAGGTGGTTCTCATATAGGGCCAGCACTGACAAACATTGTTACTAATTGAGTTCTCCCATGAAATGGCTGTTTGGTGATGTCTGTATGTGACATAGATTTATCCTATTCTCCCAACTTATATACATTCCACATATTCGTGCTGAAAATTATATAATCCCTTACACGCATAGCTAACGAGTATTTTCCCCGGTATTAACATATTTGACTCGTATTAGAATCGGAGGCTGGGTAGCTATCACTACGCTCCTTTTTCCGATGGGGAAATGGAGGCTGAGAGTTAAGGGCTCTCTCCTAATAAAGCTGAGACTTCAACCTCTGTCCCTGACTCCCCTCTCAGAGCTGCACATCCCTCTTCCTTTACACAAGTCACCAAACACACGCCTGAAAGCTGCCAGAGGAGTTTCAATGGTCCATCATGGGGTTCAGAATGTGCTACCCCAAAATACAAGGCCTTAGCCTACTGAATACTTAAAGCTGAAGGAATTTAAGGAATGGCAGTGCAGGAAGGACCCTCTGACTCATCTTTCTCCTCTGAAGCGGGTCGGTCATAAGACCCTCATGGGAAAGGTGCTCTCCTCCTAACTGGCGGAAACGAGCATCCTTAACTCCAAGATGGAAGGATGCTAAGAAGAACTGGAAGGAACAGACCTCGTTATTAGCTCGGACCCTTTTGTCCTGTCACATTTTCCCGCACCTTTCCATTCTCCATCAAACCCAGTACAAAAACCAGTCAGGCTAACCATTCCTTCAGGTCTTCATTTCTTTAGGAAACGTACATTCAAATATAAGCAAATGCTCTTCTTTTATTCATCTTTCTCTCATCAGTCTAATTTATAAAGCCCCAACTGGAGAACCTAAGTGGGGAGGGGGGAAAAGATCTGTCTTCCCCCTGGTGCCTGGGTGGTTCAGTAGGTTAAGTATCTGCCTTCAGTTCTGGTCATGATCCCAGGGTTCTGGGATCGAGTCCCGCATCGGGCTTCCTGCTCAGGGGAAGAGTCAGCTTCTCCTTCTATCCCTCGCCCCTGCTCGTGGTCTCTCTCACACTCTCTCAAATAAATAAAATCTTTAAAAAAAAAAAAGATCTTTTTTTTTTCTTCCTCTATGCTTGTCAAGAAATCCTTAGGGTTTTGTTTTTTTTTTTCCTCCCTGAAGTAGAAAGTCTGAAAGGGGGCTTATCTTCACTCGGGATCTGACTGCCAAGTCCCTGCAGGTTGCCTGGAAAATCTGACAAAAAAGAGCCTTGACATCAGGAAATAAGGTCTCGGAACTCCCGGGGTGTTCAGAAAACAGGCTCAGAGCCCATGTTCAGGGCCTGGCTGGTGAAGGGCTCAAACCAGGGCCTGCAGACCCCAAGCATGATGGGCGTCGCGTCTCCAACTGTGACTCTGCTGAGTCCACCGCACACGGCAGGAGCTATCCTGGTTTGTCATTTTTCTCAAAGAACAGATACTTGGCTATGTATATGCCAAGCACGGATCTTTCTTGCATGCCCCCCTAATATTTTTAATTTTCAAGATTATAGGAAAGCCCTTCTAAAGGAGTACTGCAACTTCACCCCAACTGACAATCCCATTTATTTTCTAAGCAGCACATTTGCATTTATTTCCATCCACTCTAGTCCTCTACTTCTGTCACACTAATTAGAGCGTCTTAAAATGTATGGTTCTTTATTCCCAGATCTTATCATTCAAACATTGCTTCTGGTTTCTTTGAATTCAAAAAGTTCTGATCATCTAATCTGGGGAAAACATTTACAAAGAATATCCCAGCTTCTTTCCTCTGAACCAATTATTCAGATGAAAGAGATATTTTTTAGAATATTATGTGTGTTTATCTTATTTTAAATCCAGCTGTAAGTTAAAAAAAAAAAAAAAAGAGTTCATCCTGTGCATATGTGGCCTGCCCGATCATAAAGAAGGACAGGTAGCTTTGACACACCTCCCAGCAAAAGGCCTTTAGCAGGAGCCAGAAACAGTTTCCAAGGTGAAAAGCTGGGCAGAGTCCTCCATGCAATTTTCTCGAAGGTCTTTGCCAAGAGCCACAAAAGACAACCCGATGTCTGCTTCTCAGGAAGACCAGCTATCTGCCGTCTCAGAGTAGAGCATGCTTAGCATCTGTTACATGCAGGGGACAAAAAGAATTGTCCCCTGGTTTCTAACTACCCATGACAACTGGGATCATTACCTAGAAGTTACTAAGAAAACTCACGTGAATGAATGAATTCATTTTATTGTCACGTTGTAACAAGTAGGCTTTTCAGCAAAATGATGCATTTTTAGATAAGCATAATGTGGGCCTCAATTATGATAGCTTCATTTAACCCTTCAAAACAGAAAGGAAAGGCGAACTACTGGTAGGCAGCCAAAGAAATTGCTGTCAATGCAAGGAAAAAAGAAACCCTCTGACGTACTGCCACCTAGTGGACGCCATCCAGCATTGACTAGGCTGGGATGCCACCGCCCTGCTTTGCAGATTGCTGATTGCTATCCCCCCACTCCAAAGTCTAAAAACAATAGAGTGGAGGAAATTTCACAACATTTTTTAATCTTCTCATTGTGGTATTTTCCTATTTAGACTGCACTAGCGTTTCATCTTTGCTCTCAGAGTACATCTGAACAGATAAAACAACCGATATAATTTTTTTTTTAATTTCGACTTTTATTTCACTCATAGAAAAATGTTGTGATTTCACAATTTCTCCACCAAGAAAGAAAGCACACCAAAGATCGATGTGATTGTGTAACTGTGGTCTCTAGGACTGCTTCTTTTCCACTTCTCCCGAACTCAACATTCAAGAAGCCCAATACCCAGAGTGTGATAGGGTGAAATTTGAAGGGTACAGACCGGGGTCTTCAGTCTGTTGGCACAGGCTCTTTCAAACGTCTTCTAAAATATTTTAGGGTCTTTCACCAAACATGGGGAGGTGGGAGACATCTCAGAACTGGCTCAATCTTGTTAAATCAAAGCCACTTAGGAGAGATTGTACGCTATAAGAATAAATACAAACACCTATGAGTATTTTCAGCTCCTCGGGGGAGCTAGGAAAATTTTGCTCCGGGTAATTTCAACATTGACAGCAAATGTTAAGCCTGCTTTTTGCAAATTCGGCTGGACTACTGCCCCAAGCCAGACTTCGATAGCATCCGGATTCGAGAGCGAATATTAAAATGGTCTTATTTGCTTGATGGCCGTGTTTTATCTTCTTACGAAATGACAGGAGTGGATCGAAGCTCCCACTGAGGACATTCCTGGCTATAAAGATTTCCCGAGAAGGTCAAGTTGCTGGAGGTTGAGCTTCTGAGACTGAAAATCCCACCTGGGCGTGGTGGTGACATGAATTGTGAGATCCGGGCCTGCCTGTCAGTCGGAGCCTAGAAGAAGCAATTTGTACGGCCAGATGCTTTGGAAACCACTGGCACCCGCTCATAGCTGGGGTCTCAGGTGACTTCCTCCCTCTGCAGTACCCGCGGCAGCTGCAGGGACATCTGGCTGGTTGAAGGAGGATTTAACACCCCGTTTGCCAGATATAATACAGGGTTCATACACTTGTTAACATATGTAATGCATTCATTTTAACATCTTAATGATACCCTTCATGTAATTCTTCTCCAACCAAGTTACAAGAATAGTGTATTCATCAGCCAAGTTAGCACATGAATGCCTCACAAGGGTTGTTGCTGAAAATGAATAGCCAGTTTCGCATTCTTGCAGAGAAGTCCTGCAGGCTTGCACCACGTAAACAGCAGCACGGAGAGCCCTCCCCTCCTCTCCGCCAAGTGCCACTGCCTCCCTTCAAGCTCTCGTCTTTTCTCATTAGGATTACGGTAATAGCCTCCTCCCAGCTCCGCCAGTCTCTTGCTGGCCTCAGACGGGCCCGTTGCTGCTGGAGTACACGGAGGACAGGGTCCTTCTCTGAAAATCCTCCAGGAGCCGCCCACGGGCTTCAGGAGCAAGTCCACATTCTCCCCTGGGCTTAGAAGGCCCTGCAAGGTGTCCTGTTTACTGCTTCAGGCTCCCTTGCTATCCCTCCTGAGCCCCCAAAGCCCCGCTCCTGAGGCCACTTGTGGGACACCCCAGGTGCCGGCCACGCAGAGCTACTCATGGTTGGTCCCCAAGGCAAGTATCCTGCCCTCCTCTTCATACGGCCGTGGTCCCCGAGTGCTCTCTCAGAGACACGTCTTACTACCTTATCAGTAGCTCCTCTTTATTTGTAAAGATTTTATTTGCCTGGTATTCTTGGTCTGGAAGGCACAGAGAGCCTACCCACCCACAGAAAGAACACCCAGATGTGGTGCAACAACTAAAGGGACAGCATTGATATAGATGTCTCCGCCCCTTGCTTTTCTTCCTCCTTCTAATCCACAGGATATGGGGGAACCGTTTATAGGCACCTGGATGAAGAAGGGGGCCCATAGTTCCTTACGCACTGTGGTAACGGTTCGAAATAACCTCAAAGCAAAGAACTTGAAGAACGGGATCCAATGAGCATGCTGTCGGCTAAATCCACGTTAGGAAGGCTGAGCTGGTGTTTCTCAGCCCACATGCCCTGGGGGCACCAGGACAGGAGGGGGCGGGGGTGGCTGGGTGGCTCCTGGCCATCACCCTCCCCACCCCGGAGGGGGGCATAGGTGAGAGACAAGGGGAGGAGGACCGGATCCAGGGGCCCAGCTAGCAGCAGGGAGCCCATGGATAGGGCATTGGGGTCACCAATCCTGAAATCAAAAAACAAATCCATCTCTGATTCATTTACAACTCTACATTTTGATCCCTAAAATTCCTTATTTCTTAATATAAACTACTGATTCACAGAATTCACCCAGAGCCAAAGTTTTCTCAACACAGATTCTATCCACAGCCCCACACCCCCAGCACCCTACATCTTAACCTCTTAATTTGTTTGCCTCCTTAACTAAATCAGCCACCACCATCCCACGACCACTTGTGGAAACTTTTCAGTGAAGAACTTTACCAAGATGTGCATTGGTCTCCCACCCAGGCACAGTCACCAGGGGCTCATTTCTCCCAAAAGAAGTCTGCTGATTGGAAAAGACACATTTTTGCAAACAGAAAATGTACTCTCCCCACCAAAGGGCTGAAGAAGAGCGTGCCCTTGTTTTCCTAGAACCGAGTGGTGCTTTCCTGGCAGCGTGCTGGCTATGCTGGGAAGAGAAAATTAGTTTTTATTGTTTAACCTTCATGGTTTAAATGAGGAACCTTCTGCCACAGTTAAGGGTCCCCTAGAGTTTTCATAAAGTAGCCTTCTGACAGCAATATTAGTCTTCATAAAGAGCCCGATCTCAGAATGTCTTGCACTACAATACTCGGTTAAAAAGTTAAATCTAAGGGCCTGGCGGAGTAACTGCAGGGTGCATCTTAGGGGAGGTGTGCTATTTACCCTGTCTCTGATTTCTTCTGCCATTTGAAATAGTAACGCCCCCTTACAGTGGCAGAGGCCTGACATTGACAGAGCCTTGTGGTCTGAAGGAGGCTTACCCTCACAAACCCTCCCCAGAGTATTGAACTGCTAGGAATATGATGCTAAGGGGGACAGAGGTACCAGGCCAGCCCCTGCGGACAAATGAGGCCAGGGAGGAAGGGGCAGGGTGGCCAGTCAGGGTCCTCCAACCTCAAGATCCTTTCATGTGTTCATGCCCCAAAAGCAGAAACTCCCTCCTCCAAGAAGCAGGACAAGCACCACACTTGGGAGTGACCTCCAGCCCTTTGGGAATCTTTCTGAGCATGTATAATGTGGCTAGCTTCTGGCAATAGCAAACAACCATCTGAAGACATCAAGAACAGGGATGAGCAGAGCTTGCTCACTGATCAAACCGGTTCTTCTAACTTGCACTGAGCACCTACTGTGTGCCTGTCACTGGAGAGAGAAACTAAACATCATCCAGTCCTGAAAGGCTCACGTTTGAGTGCATCAGCCCTACACCAAGCTCCAGCAATGGATGCCCTGAATGACAGGACTGAATAAAGAAGCTCTGGGCACACACAGGAGAAGCTTTTAACACAAAGGTAAGCAGGTAAGCATTGGGGGCTCCTCCTTTGAGAGGTAATGCCTTAGCTGAATTTTGAAAGACGGAGAACCAAGGACACAAGAAAGGCCTGAAATAACATATGAAGAATCACACACAAATGCCCCTTTTTCATTCACCCATCCATCCATTCCACAAAGTTTACTGATGGCTGCTGGGGGGGAAGGCAGGCATCCTATGAGGGTGCTGAAGGGGCTGTGTTTCCAGGAGAGAAATCATCTGTGTCCTCCCTGTGCTTTGGGTCACAGCAGAGAAGCAGAGTGGGGAAGGGCATAGACAGGTTAGAAAATTTCTAGCATTTTACCATGGAAGGGCCACTGGCACAAGCTTGGTGGGAGATGGAATGGCACACAAGGTAATGAGCCTGGAGAGGCAGAGGTTGGAATGAGGGCTTCCAGAGCACAAGAGACTGTGTTACATGTTCAGCAGCTCAGACTTCTTCCTGTTGGTTACCAGGGTCCACCGAAGGATTATTTTTAAGCAAGAAAGTAAAGAACATGTCCAGATTTACATTTTAGAAGTCACTCAGCTGTGCAGAGGATGGACTAGAGGCAGTGAGACCATACACGGGGTGGCCATCTGCAGTAACCCAGGCAAGAAACGATGCTGGTGACTCGTGCATTAAGGTGACAACAGTAGGGACTAGGTACAAGTAGTTGAAGGTTTTGTGAGGATGTAGAGTTCACAGGATGAGGGCCAAGTAAAGAATTAGTGATGGAGAGTGTAAGACGATCTTCTGACTTCTGGTTGGGGTGATGGAGATGAAGTTATGGTCCTTCACCATGAAAGGGTTCGAGCAGATAAGAAGCAGGCATAGGCACTGGGAGAAAGAGGTTCTGAGCTCACCAAAACTTTCGATGAATAAGAGCCCCCTGATTTATAGTCATCGTTATCATATTTACCACCACCTAATGTTCTCAAAGGGCAAAGATTAGGGGCCAGGGCAGCAACCCAGTGATAAGGAACAGACGTGAGAACAGAACTCTCTCAGACCCTGAAACTCAAAGGTTCAAACAAACATGGGTCTCATCAGCTGAGCTGTAGACCCCTCTCTGCAACTTTCAAAACCCACTTCTCCGGACCACAGGCCTGCTCCTACTGGAGCTCACCAAAGGCGTCCCTGCACCCCACTGGTCTCACATCTCCTTAGGGTGCTTAGTACACCTCCGTGGTCCCAGGTGATGGCTCCATCCCGCCCTGAAGCCTTCCTTTAAAGATAGACCAGTCCTTCTTGGAGAGGATTTCTAAAACCACAAAGTCTACTCCTGAATTACCAAATCTTTGTGACCCATCTGGTTTATTTATTTTTTTTTTAAAAGCCAAGTTCCAGAGGCATTCTTAAGATGAAGCCGGTTTGGGAAACACCGATCTAGGGAACATCTCTCTCCAGTCCCACAGGTCCTATTGCCCCTAAGATGAGCCACTCTGTGGGAAGCAATCCAATCTATCCTTTGCCACTTTCCCTTTCAGCCAAGGACCCCGAGTTTTATTCATGCCTAAAATTATAGGTCAAGATCCCAAACCGCACAGTTGGATGCTCTCTTCCAGGTATGTCTTTCCTTATCTCTGTTTCTTTAAGAATGTCAATCCAAAATATCTTTTCTTCCACCCTAGGATACTTCTAGCACACGGATAAGCCCACTTTTGATGATGCCTCTCACTGTTATTTCCCTCTTGCAAACCCTTCTTCCTTGTGTCTGGGGTCTTCCTAAGATTAAGCATATCGTAGCCAATAGCCTATTATTGGGCCAAAGGCAGTAGATGGCCTTGGTTTGGTAGGAAAATTCTGTGGATCTTACTTCAGCTTTCCCATAAAGACAGTTTTCATAAATGCTAAATATGATTGGGGTTGATTGAATTGCAGTTCCCAAAACTGTTATGGTGCAGATGAAATCCCATTGGAAAACCACTACATGACTAACATCTTGATTTGGGAACACCAGTGCCCCTAAACCCCAAGTTTCTTTGTGGGTTTACAAGAAACTTGCTTGGGCTACATATGTATATACAAAGGCAAAGCGATAATGAATGGGGTTTAATTTTTCCCCTTGTTTTTGTTTTGTGTATATTTAATTTAAAAGAAAGTTAAATGGTATGTAACAACTCTAGAGAAATGCCTCTAATGATTACAATTCTATAAGCAGTCAAGATCTACTCAAATTTTAGTTGATTTCTTACGTACTTTAATTTTAAAAATGGGAATACTCTCCTTATAATAACATGAGAATTCTAAAGGACCAGCTCTCTGTATGGAGAACACAACCCCTTAATCTGATAAACTTTTTGGCTTTAAATTAATGTTCTTGAATCCATAAAACCTACTAAAAACTGGGTAGGTGACAATCAAGGTTCAATCAGAGATCCCATATGTGACTCTAAACAAACCTCTAAAAGTTCCTTCATAAAATGCGTGCTGTTAAATCTACTTTTAAACTTCTTTCTCTCTCAGAATCCAAATAATCCTGAAGTACTTTAACTCTTAGGAAACAAAATCTTAGCCATTCCAATTATTCATAGACTTCTGTATTCGCAGAGTTAACTCTGCTCATATAGTGAGCCTGCTTTCCTGCCTAAGCAGGGTTCGGTGAGTATTGGAGACTGGTCACCGTCCCCTGGAATGCAGCCTCTCCTCTGCTCAGTGAGTTACAGGCAACCTCCTTCCCCAAGCCTTGGTGCACATGGCTCCTCAGCCTAGAGATAACATTGCGCTGCCTCCCTTACGGCCAGGTGTGGTCTTATGAGGATCTTCCAGCCCCGAGGATGCTACTAGAATCAGTGAGATTTCAGCGCCCAGGTACCACTCTTGGGCTTTCCTCTCCCTTGCCTCCATCTGGAAATGGCAACAAATGGAAAAGCCAACTTGGGCCAAGAGATGGAGGCGCCTCCTTGCTAGCCCTGGACTGCTCAGCCCCGGATTATTGCACGAGAGAGGAAAAAACTCTGTCTTCCTTAGTTCACGACTGAGGGTTCTCTCGTTAGAGCAGTAGACTGTGACTAATTCCTTAGGGATCAAAGCATCAAATATCTTTGGGTACACCATTCTTCATAGAAGGAGATAGTTTTAATGTACACTGTGAATCCTACAGAAGATGAGACCAAATATGTACTGGTCCCTGGGGAATAAAACAAGTATTCCAGGTAAGAATTAATTGTTCACTCATTAGTGAACAATAGCTCTGGTTTTCCTCCCCATTTTCCAGTAAGTCTTTGGAGGCTCAGAGGCTTCCTGAATCCAGGTAATGGGGAGTCAAGAATATGCCAACGAAAAATAGTTATTTGTAGTCATTATCATCTTTGGCTTTTCATATTCTGTAGTGAAATTGCAGAGACCAGAGGAAAACATGCCTAAAGGGAGAAGTCTGGATGGAGATCACTTTCAATGCAAATCATCTGTGCTTTTGTATCTGTACTGAGGCCTGAGTGCCTCAGGTTACAATATTAATAATTATCAATCATAACATTGGTTAAGATATCAGATAAACGAGAAGCAGGCTACTAACACTCAGGCTCTATGAGTTGGTAGATGACCCGATGCTTCTTTAAAAATATTAGTTCACAGAGTTCCGTAAGTCATCATTTATTTGTTCTTTTCCTTAACTTTTTTAAAAGATTTTATTTATTAATTTGACATAGAGAGACAGCGAGAGCAGGCGGAATGGGAGAGAGAGAGAAGCAGACTCCCCACTGAGCAGGGAGCCCGATGCCAGGCTTGATCCCAGGACCCTAGGATCATGACCTGAGCTGAGGGCAGCCGCTTAACAACTGAGCCACCCAGGCGCCCCCTTTTCCTTCACTCTTGAGACTGTGTTATGTGTGACATATTCAAGTGTGAGCACAACAGCTGTAGTTCTCGTCCTGATGGGAGTTTGCAGATTCATTCTGTGACCTCTGTGATTGTATAGTTCTTTCAGGGAAAAAGTTTTAATGCTCCCAAACATACATATTTATTAACTGCAGTATTAAATAAGACATTCCTGTATATGAAGTACGTTATAGAAGAGTCACAAAAATATTTTAAAAGTTACTATTAAAAAATCCACATACATGTAAATCTTCATGCCGCCTTCCCACATCCCGGGAGGGGGGGCGGGTCATCTTGAATGCACTGAGCATTCCCTATTAATCTCTCTCCTCTACATCCTTCTTTGAAATACTTTTCATAGTAAATTCAAGAAGTTCTTCACCAACAGGTACTCCATGTGAAATCAACAACGGGGCATAGTAAAATCATGCCTAGTCACAGCCCGGAGTGCTCAGAATGTATATTGAGTGCCTAAACACATGGTTTTCCACCGAGACTGCCCGGGAGCTCTAAGGGCCAAGTGCCCCTAGCTCGGCCTGAGCTCACCACTCCACGCCTCAGGCTAGCAGAGGCCAGAGAGGCTGCCAAAGCTGGAAACAAGAATTGCTTTATAAATTGGACACCATATTTGTGCTAGTGTTTTCTTTATTGTCATAGACTGTTATGATAGACTTTGTAAATTGTGGTTGGTAAAACTGGATCACTAAGAGGCTTTCAGAGTTCTGTGCTAAAGGGGAAAAAAAACCAAGAAAGCCCAGCCACAAACAAAAAAGGGGGAAAAACAGCCTTACTTGTCTGACCAAAGACAGGCTGGGTAAACAGCACTTTTTGCACACATATAATGTAATATTGTGCTTATGTCTAGCATTTGTTACCACTGGATGGGTTTGATCTTTCAATAATGATTGCAACCTCACATGTAATTTTGTTTTACGGGTTCACTGGATATCTATATTAGAACTAACACTAAGATACAGACCTACTTATGAATGCCAGATACATCCATTCTATTTTCAGCATTGGCAAGAGAAATGAGAAATCTGATTATTTTGGCAAGATGTAGAGAATGTCCTATTAACCAATAATTCTCATCAAAGGATAACACAGCTGGCAAATCACTATTTGGCGAGGGTAAGAGAAGAGTAAGTCCTTGGGTATAGGAGAAGTGATGGCAACATGCCTAGCACGGTAAGTGCGCTTAATAAACACAGTTTGATTCTAATGATAAGGTATGGATAATGCTCGTCTCCTTCCTAAAGATCCTCTTGTCTGGGGGTTAGAAATGACATCTTCTACCTCCGAACACACATGGGTACATTATTACAGCTCCTTACTCTTGGAAAAGGATTGCCTGTATGTAATGTTATTACCAATGAATAATGGGTAAAATCTTATAGCCCAACAACAAAAAAAGTGCTATTAGCAAAATGAAGTTCTACACATCCTGTGAGTCATACTAACCTGTAAATATAATTAAAACTGTGTGCCTTTAATAGAGAAGAGTTGATTATTCTTATCTGCCCACAAATCTTTCTCCTTTGGCTGGCCAGGTACTGAATCTCTTATAATAGTGTTGCTTACTTGGAACCAGGCACCAAGTCTACAATGTGCTCCTAAAATGGTGAAAATTCTGCCGTTATTGCTCATTTTAAATACAAACTGTCCTATCAGCCTATCTAGACAGTCACTTAGAAAGCCCAAAGGAGGGGCACCTGGGTGGCTCAGTGGGTTAAGCCTCTGCCTTCGGCTCAGGTCATGATCTCAGGGTCCTGGGATCAAGCCCCGAGTCGGGCTCTCTGCTCGGCAGAGAGTCTGCTTCCCCCCATCTCTCTGCCTGCCTCTCTGCCTACTTGTGATCTCTCTCCTCTCTGTCAAATAAATAAATAAAATCTTAAAAAAAAAAAAAAAGAAAGAAAGCCCAAAGGAAATGGGACAAAGACCAGGTGTTAAGTTCTGATCAGGCAGGTAGGGGCAGGAACTGAGGCAAGAGAAGTGGTCAGAGTAGAGCAGTGATTGGCCAC
>CM053605.1:121267083-121373748 GCA_028646535.1 Procyon lotor
AAAATTATAAGACAAAAAGATCAAATTAAGCCCACACTTTAAAATATGTATCTACTGCATAAAGCTAAGCACCTATACACTAAATTATAACAAAAATGTAATATTTATAACCAGTATGCACTTATAGATATTAGAGCTACATGTATTTCATTGATTCTCTGATGCATTTTTTATGTTTTACTAAATCTGAATTTAAGATGCAAACAGAATCTATGATGATCATGTTTAATATATTTTTTTTACAATTTTATTTATTTATTCATTAGAAACAGAGAGAGGCAGAGGGAGAGAGAGGAGCAGACTCCCCACTGAGCAGGGAGCCTGATGAGGGACTCTATCCCAGGATCCAGGGATCATGACCTGAGGCGAAGGCAGTCACCTAACTGACTAAGCCACCCAGGTGCCCCTGTGTTTAATATTTTCCTTAACACTTCTTTCTTTTTTTGTGACGCATGAAATACTGACCTAAGTTGAAAATTGGTGGTATCTTAGATTTGACCAAATACAGCAAATAACAACTTTATATACAAAACAGCTTCATCTGCCTACCTCTACCTCTGGCACATATCCTCTTTTTAAAAATATGCTATTATTATCTGTGGATTTTTAAAAAAATTGACTAAATTAAAATGCAATTTAGATTTATGGAGTTTGACAACTTTAGGATTTACCCTAAGCTGATCGGAGATAGCCCTGGGAGTTGCAAACCAGAGGCTGGGATAAAGAACCCAGCCTCTGGGTCGATGCAAGAACCCACACACCATGTGTGGGGGCAGACACGCACCGGAGTCACTGGGTTTTACCCAGTTTTTGGTGGTGTCAGTAAGGAAAATAATTCCACGGCTGCAAAATTCTCAGGTGACGTTATTCAGAAAAGCAGAACACGCAGTTATTAATTGCAGTGTTTCTCACTTGGAGCTGTCAGTGTGAGAGAAGTCACTGGTCTCCCCCATCCCCATCTCCCCTCTTCTGACTCAGCTCCCCTGGAAAATGAGAAGATGGACACACTCCGCCTTGCCCACCACATCACTTCCTGCTCTGCTTGCTTACCTCCTCACCACGGGGGACGACGGACCAGTTACAATTATTCTTAACAGAGTCCTGGACCAACACATGTGGAATAGGAGATCCTATCCTTACAAAACCCAACGTCAAGGAAATAGCAGTGAGTCCTATAGAGGGAATGGTTTCTAGGTCAGGGAATTCACACCGGCAAACTGACCCACTGAATACCACAAACTATCTTTGTTCTCTCTCTGTGTATGAAGTTAAATGACTCCTCTTTAAAAAAAAAAAAAAGAAAGAAAGAAAGAATAAGAAAAAGAAAAGAAAAGAAAATATTCTACAAGAATATGTGCATGAAAGTCCCTGGTCACCGTAATAAGCCACTACCAACTTCAAAAGAATTCTACTAATCTCTTTAAAAATATTCTCTTTAGCTCTTGTTTTTCTTTTTTCTTTTTTTTTTCTCTTTAGCTCTTTTACCAATTTATTAAAATGAAAAAGAACAGAGGCAACAGCACTCAGCCAGTATTAATTTTTGGTATTAGCAGGGTCACTGCGGGCCCTTGACTTATATCCCCACATGGACTCACCTTTTGTACGGCTGCTCGGAAGGCCTGTTTAATGCTCTTACACGAATCAGGTATTAATTTTGTGTCTTGACTCTCCAGAGTTGTGTCTTGCAAATCTGCGTTTTCGTGGAGTTTGAAAATTCTATTAATGCAGTGGGTGTCATCTTCTGATATTCTATTAGGATCCATCTGAGGGAAAAAAAAATCAGGACACAGAGTAATTATCATTGATCATTCTGCTATTTAATAAAGCGTGACTGACTTAAGGACAAAAGAATTCATTCTTGCAAGAGTCTTAATGTCCTCAACAATTAATAGTGAGTATAATTACCCTCAAGTTGGTGAAACTTTGACTTCTAATTCATTTTTATGAATAGTAATGATTCACAACACAAGTGTACACGTGTGAATCATGGGGGAAATGATCAAAATCATCTGCCAATGTGTAATCCTCATGGGAGGAGGTGGGGGGAGGATAATCACATGTGGTCAGTGCAGGTAGAGGAAGCTTTTTCTCTTTAAGTCATACCCAGGGGCACTTGGGTGCATCAGGGGGTTAAAGCCTCTGCCTTCGGCTCAGGTCATGATCTCAGGGTCCTAGGATCGAGCCCCGCATCAGGCTCTCTGCTTGGTGGGGAACCTGCTTCCCCCTCTCTCTCTGCCTGCCTCTCTGCCTACTTGTGATCTCTCTCTCTCTCTGTCAAGTAAATAAATAGAATCTTTAAAAAAAAAAAAAAGTCATACCCAACATGCTAGATAGGATGATGACATTCACTTGGATATTCAAAGCATGAAGCCTACAAAAACCAGGTGAAATAAACACCATCTTTAGCCACCATGTTTGTCTGGCCTTTTTTCCTTAATCAACGTATATTTGAATCAGCCAAAGAAGGGAGAGAGCAATCCATTTCCTAGGGAGCCCCCAAAACCTAAAGTCGAAAGCATAATTTCCCTTTTTGTTGAAACTCTCATCAGTGTTTCTTAACTTGGAGTGGTACGTCTATCGGGGGTGATAGCTAGAGTTACATGGGATGAAGAGGGCTGCGTGGAGTGAGTAGGCTATACGGACAGATACAGGGGTTGGGGGGATGAGATATGAAAATTCCTCTAACGAGGGATTGCCCCACCCAAAATATCCCCAGTGTGTTGTTAGCTGATTGTCTGCAAACACATCTTTTTAAGTATTACTCTTGAAATGTCTGCCCCCTCCTCTTAGGTTTCTGACAAGCCCCTGTAGCAGTTTCACCTGCCAAGTAAAGGGTAGAGATAACTATCAATTGTCTTAATAACGCTTGTTTAACTTATTGTCCTCTTCTTTCAAAAATTCAAGGTACCTCCTGTGTATGTGCTCATTAGTAGGTACAGACTGGATGAAGAAAGGAACGATTACAGAAGTTTATAATACAAGCTCAGTGAATTAATACCGGCTCTCTCAGTGCCTGGGTTACCTTCTTAAAAATAATCAAAAAAGATGTGCGGATTTATTAGCCAACCATCAGAAATAAGCTAGAAAGTACTCTATCCACATCTGAGATTCTCGAAATGAATGATAACCTTTCAACACACGTGTGCCCACGAATACGGATTCTCCTATTTCAGTCTTGCATGTGGGAGAGGCGTCTTCACGAACAAAACTATCTGCAATCCATATTTATTTTTCATATTTTCTTTAAAATAATCAGTATAAATCAGAACATGTGAATTTTTATATAAGGAAAGATTTTCAATCAGGATTTTTTTTTTTTATAACAACAACAACAACAAAAAAAAGCTCACTTAAGCCATTAAGTTTCCCACAAAATCAGAGAAGCCTGGGCAGCTGATATAAAGGGTCATTGGGTTCAGACCTCAAGAAGGAAGAAGCATGCCAAGGCCTCATTTGGCTCACCACCAGAAACTGCTAAGCTACAGGAACAATGCGGAGTTCGTAGGAAAATGCCTGGGGACCCTGAAATCGGTTGAGCTCCAGGCCTGCTGACAGACTAAGCGCCATCAACCAGAAGCTGTCTTGTCCGCCATGTTGTTGCTACTAGAAGTACAGTCTGAACACTTGTAGCTTCACAGGCTCACCCGGAACTTCTTGGAAATGCAGTCTCTCAGGTCCTTGGCACGCCGCCTGGGAATCTGCATCCTAACTACATCCCCGGTCCTCCCCACGTACCTGAACGTTTGAGAAGAAACGCTTTCAAATATTAAATATACAAATATAGATTTTCTGCTAGTAAAATGTCTCAAAATTTCCTTGGACACCAATTTTAATATTTTTTTCACAAGCAATAGCAGTTAGTACAAAAATCTTGTGACGATAATAATGACTATTGATGTGATGCAAAAAAAATGTAATGCAAAGATTTTGTCCCCTCTCTCTTAAAAAGTCTCCACACCCAGATGCCACCCCCAGCCAACAGAACCCGCATTCCTGAGGGTAGGCGCCAACTAAATCTCTCTCCCCAAAGGTCTTAAAATGTGCGCTGAGAACCACTGTTTAGGAAGGTAACATGACAACTAAAATGTATATAAAACTCAGGAATTGTTTTCCCAAAAGAAATCATGAAAGCATGGCAGTGTTAATTTCAATAAGGTAATTTATTTTGTTTACTTAAAGCCCATACCTTAGAAATGTCTTGTTAACCTGCAACCAAATGTCTTCCTTGCTCCAGCGTCTTGTAGCTCCCCCTTCCCAAAAATGAAGACCAGGAGAAAAGAGAGGAGTTGAGGAGTGGGAACCGGCAGACCACACACACCAGTGGGGATGGGGTGGGGTGGGGACGCTCTGCTCCGGTGGTCTCCATGCTGGCAAGACCCCAGGGCAAGGTGTGGGGCACTCCACAGTGCTGGTCCAGTGGCCGAACCAAGTACTCTCCTGTCCCACACCCTCTCTCTAGACACCAGAATCTGGAGAGAGAATTTGCATGACTGAAAAAAATGCTACTTTTTAGTCTAGTTTAGCTACTCATTAGATCACTTCCATGCTGCAAATTTCTAGTGTTGTGAATCATTTGAAAGGCTTCTTCAGTAAATTGAACATGCCAGGCCCTGGGCTTGATGCTGCCCATGATGTAATGAGCAAAACGGGCAATCCTTCCGTCCTTAAACTTACTGTACTCCACAGAAAAACACAGAAGCTCATAAAAAAAAAAAATCACTGTAAACTGAGTTACAAATGAATTCATTGTACCTAGAAATGTCTGAACATATTCTATAAACCTTGAATATCTGATTTAAAAGACTTTAAAAATGCATTTATCAGATGATGTAGTTCATACGAAATGAAAGTCTTTAAAACAAAAAGGCTTCCTTGACATGTAATCATGGGTAGGGTTAAATGAGGCAGGATGCTTGACATTTGTGCTACTTGGTTATTTGTTTTTTTCCTGCAGGCAGCCTGCACACCTCCACATCAGAGTCAAAGTGGTAACTGCTCTCTGGTCCGGGAACAAACAGCCAGGGAGGTTGGTGTGCATACTGGGGGTTTGGGGGAAGGAGTTCAAAGGGCAACAGAGATTGAGTTTTCCGAAAGCTTATCTTGTAGCTAAACTCCAAACTTTGAATATGGTTATACGGATGTTAAAAAAGAAACAAAAAAAAAAGAAGAAGAAAGAAAAAAGAGAGAACACACACGCATACATTTTACAAGCAACTTTTTGGAAGGTTTTTTTTTTTTTCCTTTCCTCTTTCTTCTTTGCAAACCAAAGTATGAATACTATGTGGTAAATATATAGCACAAACCACATGCTATTTTTTTCTTTGGCAAGGTTGGTGGAGGAAAAGCCAATCTACTTTAGATCTAGTACTTTTTTTTCTTTTCAATCTGGGCACAGGCGATCAGCAAACATTCGGGAGGCTGATTCATTTCTAACTATTCAAAGAGGAGTTGAGAAGGGGAAATATTTTTTAAAGTCACTATACTTTTTACACTATTCTGAGCATTCTTCTAAATGCATATAAAACTAAATTAACTTTTTTCCTTGAAAAATTATATAGCAACCCCCTCTTAAACAAAAACAATAAAACTGGCTCCTTTTTCTTATTTGTTTACTATAAACTGCAAACATGTTACTTGATTCTAAATGATTTCATTCTAATTTAGATGCATTTAGAAACCCCAAGTAGTTGACACAACTTTAGTGGAACTAAAAACAAAAAAATCTCTTATTTGGTACCAAGTTCTAATCTAAAGGAGTTTGATATGAGCAAAAATGTTATATTAGTAATAGGTCAAAATGAGTCTATTCACTTAGCTAGAAGAACTTTGAAAGACGCATACATAAAAGTAGAAAGATATTGAGGAGGGCATGTATTGCAGGGATCACTGGGTGTGGTGCATGAACAATTAATCTTGTATCACTGAAAAAATAAAATAAACATATTTGGGGGGGAAAAAGTAGAAAGAATTGTAGAATGAACTCCCACAAACCATCACCAAGCTTCAACAATTATCAACCCACGGCCCATCTATAAGCAAGCACTTTCCTACCCCGAACCCTCCCCACCTATTATTTTGAAACAAATTCCAGACATCAGAGCATTTCACTTGTACCTACTTCAGAAGGTATCTCTGAATGATTAGGACTCCTTTAAGTATCAAAGGTAGATACGATATAGTCAGTAAAATGCAGCCAAATCTAGTGGTGTCTTCCTATGAACACATTGCTCCTGATATAACTTCTTCCCTAAAGAAGATGCCTCTTTTAAAATGCAGTACAACAATGGGGCTCAGGAGTCATGGTTAATATATTTGGCATAAGCCTTAGAGAAACCCATTCTTCATGGCATTGAGGAAAACTGTACCTCCAAATCTGATTAACATTAAACCTACAAATGAAAATTTTCCAGCGAGGCTTACTAATTGGCCTGTTTACTTTGGAAAAAAGTGTTGAGCGCTTCACTACTACTCATGTAATGTCAAGACTGCTAAATTATGATAAGTGATCATCAGACCCCCCCCCCCAGCCTACCAGACCATTAATATTGGTGCCGTGGAGAAGCAGAACGTCTGTCCTAAGAGCCCAGCATGCCACTCTTTTCTACATGGCCACACCCGTTTCCATGGTTCCCACCAATCTAAGCTGTTCATCTTGCCTAGAGCTCATTCATTCCCCACTGCTCTTTCGCTGCTGAACACTCACTTCACTATCACTGCTACGAAAATGCCACATCCCTAAGGTGTTAGAAAAGATAAAAAGAAGTAAAGAATGATTGCATCTTCTGTCCTTTTTCTGAATGCTGCTCTCTTGTTTGACTAAGAATTTTACATCTTTTGTTATAGGTTCCCTCCATTACCTGGCACTACCTGGCACCGTGTGATGCACATAGTAGGCAGACATTGTATGCTGAATTCATGATTCTTAACTCACATCCCAAAGCACTTAATAGTCTCATCTGCAGTGTAGACCCTCAATATATAGACTTTACATGGGAGGAGAAAACCAAATGGGAAAATGAATGAATCACTCATTCTTGACGGCAGCATCCTCTGATGAAAGAAAAACATTTCATCATTTTCATACAGATGTCTGTAATCGTTGTTGCAAAAGTTGTTTTTTTTCAGAAAAAATCTCAATAAATAAAGATTATTTTTATTAAGATGCAAATACAAGTGGCCTAAGTATTGCTCATAGTATTTCTACCTTTTTAAAAAATAGATAATCAGACTTGCTCTATAAAACACAAAACCGTGGACAATGAATATTTAACAAAAAGCCTATGATTACAAATAATGGAGTTCCAAACTCTGGCACGTGTCAAAAGCCCATACAATCCAAGTAATGCCATGTTTTGATGCATCCAATTTGGTTTAGAAATCACCTTTGAATCTGAAAACCAGTGAAGTCCAAACCCAACTCTCTTTTCCCATAAAAAAAAAAATTGCACAGTCAGCCCTCCACTTCCTCTGAGAAAGAATTCACAGCACCAGACAAGAACATTTGAATGAATCCAACCAACTGCACTGCAATTTCCAAGAAAACACAAGAGCATAAACCACCAGAAAGCATAATATTACAGATTTACCCCTTCCTTTCGACTATCTTTCCCTGCAGTTCCCAGCCCTCTTTCTCATCTTTTAGCAGTTTACTTATTTGCTAGATCGCAGCGAGGCTGTGTCAGGGGTGAGAACTTCACCACCACCACACACACCTTGCTTCCTTCTTCTGCCCACCACTGTGGGCAGGCACTGGGTCCTTCCATCTTCTTTCACCCCGCGCGAGCGGAACCCCTGACCCACACTTCTCGGGTTGCGCTGTGTCACTCGGCCCATCTGGCGCCCTGGGCATCTATCTCCACTCGGTGCCCCAGCGGCTGCCTGCAGTGCAAGCACCACAAGCGACCTTCCCCTCCCGCGAAGCACCCCGGAGCACGCCCTGCAAAGCAGCCCCAGGGTCGCTACCTAAGCGCTCGATTTTTTCCCTAAGTGGACGTTCAGTTCATTCTTAGCTCCAAATTAGAAATGGAAGGGTTTGTAGGTGGAATGTGCGATCATCCATTTGAGGTGAGCGGCCAATGCTGCGTCGCGGGGTAAATTCAAACGCAACAGGCCAGGCGAACCCAGCCTCCTCGCGCTGCGGGGAAGGGGCGGGAGCGGAGGCGCCGGTCCCCGCCGGGCTGCCCCCGAGCCGGACGCACCCTCGTTTTCCCCTCCCGCATCTGCAAGACCCGGGGAGCCGAGCCGGGTGGCCAGACTCAGTTTCCCCCCCGCGTGGGCGGGACGAGGTGGGTGGACCCCCGGGGAGGCGGGCACTCACCTGCGCTCTGAAGTAGAGGAACAGGGCGACGCTGCAGACCACCTGGCCCAGCCCCAGTCCCAGAAAGGCCACGAACATGGAGCGGGAGGCTGCGGCGGGCTGGTGCGGCGCGGGCGGCGCGGGCGGCGGGGGCGCGTGCAGGGGGCCCTCGTGCGGGGCGCCGGAGCCGCCGCTGCCCATCTCCTCCGAGCCGCGCAGGTACTTGGTGTAGTCTCGGCTGGCGCGGCGCATGGCGCTCGGCCGGCTGGCTGCGGCACTCGCCTCCCTGGCTGGCTCCCTCCCCTGCCTTTGCCCGCCACCAACTCCAAAGACGGCGCGGAGCCGGCGCGGGGCCAGGAGGGCCTCGACGTGGGGCGCTCGGAGCCGGGCGCTGCTTGGGGGCGCGCGGGCGAGCGGGCAGGGCGCCCGGCTACCCCAACTCTTATAAACCGCTGGCGAGGTCTGGCCTCGGGAGCCAATCAGCCCTGGGCGAGGCTGCCTCTTCCACTCCCACCTCTGGCTCCCCTTCCTTCCTTTCTCCTCCCTCGCTTTTTTACTCTCACTGAACGGCCTCCTCCCCATCAGCGCTCTCAGAGGAGAGGGCTGTGGGTCGTTTGAGCGGAGCCAGACGCCACTCGCTCATCCTCAAGCTGCCAAGAGATGACCAGGGGGAGATGCAGAGGGGCCTCGGTTAAGGATAAGGATAAAGGTGACATCACAGACATTGCCCCGGGCAGTCAGCATCCTCGAGCTTCAGTTTCTCCTATAGGATTGAGAAAGTTGGACTTGGTGATCTCTTCGGGATCCCTTCTTCCTCTCCATCACCCCGAAAGAAATTCAGCAAGGAATATCCTTGGGGATCCTGAGGGTGCAGCCTCTATCATGGTTCCAAATATAGGTTCCGAATTATCGTGGCAGCCTTAGAAAACCACAACTCCGTCCCAAATCCCTGTTTCTGCACCCTCAAAGTGGCTTTGAGTAGGGCAGGTTTTGAATGTGGGAGCAGAGAACCGGTAGTCACCAACTCTGAGCTAGGAAAAGGAGACAGTACAGGGCTCCAGTAGCTTCCTATATAGGACCATATATTACATTGCGACAGGTTCCTCACATGCCATTCCTACTGCTTGGCGGTTATTTTCCTTCAGTATCCTAGAGATAAGAGGGGTATACATCAAGATGTAGGGAGCCCTAGGAGAGCTCATAACTGTGAATGGAGAAGATGAATGTTAGCAAGGTTGAAGGTGTAAGTTACATGTTAGTTTCATCAGGAAAGAAAATTTTCATGGGTTTTTAGAAAGTCCCTATTCAGAATTGTGCCCCTCGGTGGAAAAGAAAATATGGACTAGGCTCACAAATTCTGATACATCTTCAGCAGGAAGTAAGGGATATGGGTGCTGGATAATTGAGACCCCTACAAAAATTCCACCTTGGTGGAGGTTCTACATTTCATGAATCCTTTTTAACTTTGTGTCCTCTTTCTGCATCCTTCTCTAATGGGCCCTTCTCCAGGCAAGATTTCTCACAAATGACACATCCCTAGGTTAGTAAAGTTCCAGCACTCAGGGGAACACTTAGAACACAGCACCTGGCGAAGAAGAGAAACCAGGCTGGATTTTAAAAAGCATCTGTACAAAAGAAATGGTTTGGGGCACCTGGGTGGCTCAGTCGTTAAGCGTCTGTCTTCGGCCCAGGTCAGATCCCAGGGGCCTGGGATCAAGCCCCGCATCGGGCTCTCTGCTCTGCAGGAAGCCTGCTTCTCCCGCTACCATTCCCTCTGCTTGTGTTCCCTCTCTCGCTGTGTTTCTCTCTGTCAAATAAATAAAATCTTTAAAAAAAAAAAAAGAAATGGTTTGTTCAAATTTAAAAAAAATGCTTTTAGCATTTATATGTGTATATATAACAAGTTTCGTAGGAAAAGAGGGGGAAAGTTTTTCAAACTCCAGTATAGAAATAAACATTATTCTTCTACTCCATGCAGACCTGGTCCTCGCCCTGCTTTTTGTTTGTTAACTTTGAGGATACAATTCTCTCTCTTTTTTTAAAGATTTTATTTATTTGACACAGAGAGAGAGATCACAAGTAGGCAGAGAGGCAGGCAGAGGGAGAGGGGGAAGCAGGCCACCCACTAAGCATAGAGCCTGATGTGGGCTCGATCCCAGGACCCTGAGATCCTGACCTGAGCCGAAGGCAGAGGCTTAACCCACTGAGCCCCCAGGCACCCCTGGAAAACAATTCTTTCATCTATTTTGTAAACCTTTATTAGGATCAAAGAAGTTTAAAATGCATTATAACAACTAAACCCCTGGGCACATGGGTGGCTCCTTGATTTCAGCTCAGGTCATGATCTCAGGGTCCTGAGACAGAGCCCTGTGTCGGGCTATGCAAACAGAGTGGAGCCTGCTTGGGATTTTCTCTCTCTCTCCCTCTCCCTCTGCCCCTCCCACCACCTCGGGAGCATGCTCACTCTCTCTCTCTAAAATAATAATAATAGTAACAACAACAACAACAACTAAACCCACAATGACCTCTCTGTAATCCCTTCCATTTTTTCCAGTGTTTTACACATGTTTTTATTCCTTGCCATCGTGATCCTCAGATTACAAGAGGGTCCCTCAAATCTCTGAATCACATTCAGGTATGTTTGACCCAGTAGCTCCATATATTAGGCCACATGTTATATTTGTACACAGAATTCTTCATGTGACGTTCCTACGGCTTGGCACTTATGTTCCTTTAGTACCCTAAAGGTTCCATCTGATTGTATTCTGGCATGCATAGGCTGGGTTGGAAAGCGCTGTCATTCCCCTTGTTGCTTCTTTGCGGGTAACGAACATTTCCAGCCTCTTTATTTGCTAATTTATTCATCAGCATCCCACCCCTTGATCAATATATAAAGTCCATATGTCCAAGAACTTTATCTGTACTATTCATCTCTATATCTGCATGTCCTAGAATGTTGCCTGGTACATAGTAGGTGCCCAGTAAATATGTGTTGAATAAAAATGTGACTGAAGGAGACCCTGCCACCATTCCAGTCCAAGTCAAATTGTTTGTTTTTTCCTCTGTAATCATGTCACCTTAACTGGTCCCACTTCCCCCAGATTTGCTTGCCCCTGAACAGTTCTGTATACACTGAATGGGATTCCCTTTTAAAACAAAAAGATAGATCATTTCCCTACTTCCAACCCTCTAATAGCTTCCAAGTGTCGTTAGTATAAAGCCTAAACTCTTGAGATATAAACCGCTGATGGTCCTTCACAATCTGGCTCAAGACTCCTATTCTATACCAGTTTTGAATAGTACCCTTCACTGCAGTGTGCGTCTTTCCCTTCTCTCCACGGCTGGATGATTCTCTCACTCATCCTTTCTCTTTCCGCTCTGGTATCATTTCTCCAGCAGTCCTCTCCACTCCCCTGACCTGGGTGGGCTCCTTCTGTTTTATGCCCCCACAATACTCTTAACTCCTCCCATCATGACACTCATGCACTCACGGATACATGACTGGAAACCCGCCATACACCACGCACCAGACTGGATCCCAGTGACACAGTGATCAGGATAAGCATGCACCTTACAGTCTGGTGGGAAAGAAACATATCATTAAATAACAGATCATTAAATAATTAACTAAAACTATGATGAAGGTTCCAAAGCCAAAGTGTAAGAATGATGAGAACATTTTAGTAATGGGGGGGGGGCTAACATATATCTCGAGAGTCAGAACAGACTTCCTAGGCAAAGATAATGTTTAAAACTAATCCCTGAATAATAGCTACCGAGGGAGAGAGTGACCAGGCGTCTGTCTTGGGCAGAGAATCATTATGTTATTATAATTCTTTGTTTACTACATCTTCCCAATTGAACATGTCAGTCTTACTGTAAATTCATAAATAGATTTGTTATTACCTTAACATATCAATTAAGCAGTTACTTTTTTATTAAATTGCAAAATAATTAAGTCAGAGCCCTAGTGAACTAAGGTATTATGAGATGTCAAAACCAAAAAGACTATTGAAGATTCAAGTTTATGTCAATACTCAGCTACAAACAACATGATGATTAGATCAACATTTCTCGCGCTGCATTTCCTGGTACCCTGGTGGATTAAGATGAAAATCCTTTGGAGTCAAGGGACAATTTATTGGTGCATGTAGTTGAAAAAAGAAGCATTAGGTCTAGATTCAGGCATGGTTGGACACAGTTCTTCATCAGATGCCTTTCCCTTGAGCAAGGGGATTGAGTTAACTCAATCAGAACCTATGGGCTGAGAGAAGACAAGAGATGATGCCCAAAGGAAAATTAAAGTGCAGAGATCAAAGAAAAAGAATTGATGCCCGGCTGCTGGGCAGGCAAAAATACCAGTTACTCACGACCAGTGCCTCTGCTAGGTCAGTAGTGTTCACACTCTTTGGCTTCAAGACTGCTTTCTGGGGCGCCTGGGTGGCTCAGTCCTTAAGCGTCTGCCTTCGGCTCAGGTCATGATCCCAGGGTCCTGGGATCAAGCCCCACATCAGGTTCCCTGCTCAGCAGGAGGCCTGCTTCTCCCGCTACCATTCCCTCTGCTTGTGCTCCCTCTCTCACTGTGTTTCTCTCTGTCAGATAAATAAAATCTTTAAAAAAAAAAAAAAAAAAGACTGCTTTCTATTCCTAAGAATTAATGAGGACCCCAAAGGACTTTTGTTCATATGAGTTATATTTATGAATATTTGGCATAGTAGAAATCTACACTGAGAGTTTTTTTTAACCTATTAGCATGTTAACATAGTAGAGTTTTATTTAAAAAAACCATTTATATTTTTTTAAGTAGGGAGAAAAGTGACACTGTTTTACATTTTTTTAAAATCCCATTATTATCCAGCTTAATATATCCTCATATCCATTTCTGTATTTAGTATGTTATAGTACTGGACATCCAATGAATCATGGAACACAACATCAAAAACTAATGATGTACTTTGTGGTGACTAACATTAAAAAAAATACTAGACATCACACAGCCTCTAGAAAACTCCACTCTACCTTCTTGGGAGAATGAGAAGAGAAAAAGACCATAATGCTAGGAAATATTACTAGGAAATATTTCTCTCTCTCTCTTTAAGATTTTATTTATTTATTTGAGAGAGGGAGAGAGCATGAGCAAGGGGGGACATGGAGAAACAGACTCCCCACTGAGGGGGAGCCCAACATGGGGCTCGATCCTGGACCTGGGATCATGACCTGAGCCAAAGGCAGATGCTTAACCAACTGAGCCACCCAGGCGCCCCACTAGGAAATACTTCTGACTTCACAGAACCCCTGAGAGAATCTCAGAGACTCTTAGGCATTCCCCAACTACACTCTGAAAATGACTGCTCTAGATGTTACTTGACATTTACTTAAATAAGGGAAGTGGTCTCATGGTCAGATTAGCTTAGAAATGAAATCGATTGGTTTTTGTTTAATGCAGATCTTATCAGTGGCAGTAAATTACAAAAGCATATTGTAAATCTCCAGAAAAGGGATTTGATACTCACTGATTTTCTGATTTTCTAGTTTAGGGGGAGGAGGAGGGGTGGGGTGGAGCGCTACATATATCAAGGGCTTAATGAACAAGATGTGGTAAAAACTCGATGAGAGACACCTGTAGGACACAAATGGTCAATACAACCCAAATGGCCTAAGTGTCAGTACAATGGTCGACAGGCAGGGGAATATGCAGAGACTGATGGAACAGGATAAAGAGAGACAAGACACAAGACCACAGAGAATGCAGAAGACTGGCAAACTGGAGAACAGCATTCCTATTCATGTAAGGCAGCCTGCTGCCTATACAAAGCATTCCCACAGACTTGAGGCTTTCAGTCCTTGCCAGGGCTTCGTGGAGCCCCCTTAAACTTCACTGGCCAATCAGATGACTCTTAAGCTCCTTCCCGTGTATCTAGCAATTTCTGTTCCTACTTCCCTCATTGACTCTTTTCAACCTCCGGCTTTTCACCTTTATGCCCCAGCAACACAGAATTGTTTGCACCCTCGCCTTTCTTACTTCTCTACCTTGGCTCATTCAGTCTTTTCTGCCAGGATTGGCCTTCCCTGAATTTTTCATCTGATGACTGGCTTGTCTTCAAACACACAATCAAGGCCCCTTGTCTTTATGAAGCTTTTTCTTAATACCTTCCCAGAGGCTGGGCACCACTTCTCTATGATTCTTTGTTACACTACGTGTATATGCTGTCATAGCTCTGAAACTTTTTTATAATCTTTAATTTACTTCTCTAACCTATGAGGCTGTTAGCTCCTGAAGGAAGTTATCTTGGTATAACTTAACATGGTGCTTAAAGAATGTTTGTAAAATGAATGAAGAAATAAAGACAAATACCATACGATTTCATTCATATGTGGAATTTAAGAAGCTAAACAAGTGAATAAAATGAAAAAGAAACAAACAAAAATAATAGACTCTTGGGGCACCTGGGTGGCTCAGTGAGTTAAAGCCTCTGCCTTCGGCTCAGGTCATGATCTCAGGGTCCTGGGATCACCCGCATTGGGCTCTCTGCTCAGCGGGGAGCCTGCTTCTCCCCCCGCGCCCCTGCGTGCCTCTCTGCCTACTTGTGATCTCTCTCTCTCTCTCTCTGTCAAATAAATAAATAAATAAAATCATTAAAAAAAAAACAACGGACTCTTAACTATAGAGAACTAATTGGTGGTTGCCTGAGAGGTGGGTGGGGGATGGGTGAAATAGGTAAAAGGGATGATATGCCCTAAGTAATGTATAGAATTGTTGAATGACTATATTGTATACCTGAAACTAATATAACTCTGTGTGTTAATGATACCGAAATTTTAAAATCATAATTTAAAAAATAAAATAAATTAAAAACACAAGAATATGCAAATGATTCTGGCATTCTTTTTTATTTTTTTTAAAGATTTTATTTACGTATTTGACAGAGAGAGAGAGACACAGCGAGAGAGGGAACACAAGCAGGTGGAGCGTGAGAGGGAGAAGCAAGCTTCCTGTGAAGTAGGGAGCCCGATGTGGGGCTTGATCCCAGAACCTGGGTTCATGACCCAAGCAGAAGACAGATGCTTGTCAGCTGGGCCACCCAGGCGCCCCTGATTCTGGCACTCTAATAACAGAGGACTGCCCTGGGGAGAAGACAGAGTGTTAAAGAGGAAAGTACCCAATAATGTCACCCTCTAAATCTCTCAACATTCTGATGGCCTAATTAGGAAAATATATACAGTAAACTTTCAGGCATAATATGCCTGCACAATAATGAGGAATATATTTTTTACTGCTAATTTTGTAAAATCTTTATACCAAGCTTGTAGAACATAACAAAACTTGAACTTGAGTGACTTTCAGATTTTATGTAATTATATAGCAGCAATTCTCAAACATTTTAGTCTCAGGATCTTTTTACTCTCTTAAAAACCAGAGACCCCCCCAAAAGTTGAATTTATTTATTTTTTAATAAAGAGAATGCACACATGATGGGGGGAGGTAGGGGGAGGAGAAAGAGAATCTGAAGCAGGCTCCACACTCAGGGCTCAATATTGAGAGCCCTTGAAGGCTATATTTGCTTTCTCACAACACTGGGGCTCAGTCTCACAACACTGAGATCATGACCTGAACCGAAATCAAGAGTCAGAGTCTTAACCAATTAAGCCACCCAGGTGCCCCAAAGACCTGAATATTTTAATGTGGATCATAGTTATTAGTATTTACCATATTAGATATTCAAAGAGAGACTTTTTTTACACTGTGTGATAACAATATGTAACATATTTTATGAAAAATAACTATCACTTTAAAAATAAAAGTATTGGCGAATAGAGTTGCATTGTTTATGTTTACAGATTCCTTTAATGGAAGACAACCTTATTCTGTATGCTTTTGTATTCACTGTGATGTGACGCATTGTTTTTCTTGAAGTTTATGAAGAAAATATAGCACCACACAAACATATAATTAGAAAAAGGAGGAATATTTTCATTGCCTTTCCTGATAATTGCAGAGTTCTCCTTTTCTACTGTAGTAAAACTCAACAAGTGGTCATTTTTTAGCCATTATTTGCACTGTGGCATCTAAAACCTTCAGTGAAGTTTTCCTCCTCCATTACAATAATACCCATTGGTCTATCTTTTTCTCTGAACACATCTCTTCCCCAGGGAATACTTTGTAGTATCAGGCGTGGTCGTTTGGAAAATATTCATTCACTGAATTCTGCAGATCTTCCCAATGTTTACATATTTCATTATATAATACCCCAAACTCACATTCAACTGATATCACCACTTATGTCATCAGGACATTTTTAGTATTGGAAAGCCATAAAGTTCACAGAGGTTATTGGGACTTTTTCAAACTATTACTGGAGAGAGAGATTTACAATAACCCCTAGAAAGCAAATATAGCCTTCAAGGTATTTGAAACAAAAGTTGCACTGAAACTAAAGGTACAACCCAGCTTGATTTTGGATTGGAAAAATCACCTTAGCTGCCTGTTAATATCTACATTGGTTCTTTTATACATAATGCCTATTATGCAATTTAAAAAATTATGTGACATGATAGGAAGCTAGAATTTGGATTCATAATCAAGAAGGGGTGGAAAGTGTTCAACAGAAGTAGACAAAGAGATGACCCAAATATTGGAAATAGTAGGCAAAAGGATTTTTAAATAAATATAATAATTATGATAAAGAAAATGGAGGAAAGGGTAAAGAAAATACATAAAAAGATAGGTGTGGTGCATAAACAATGAATCTAGGAACACTGAAAGAATAAAATTAAATTTTAAAAAAGAGGAATGGAATGGTTTAAAAATAATCAAGTGAATATTCTAGAAAATCAAAATAAGACATCTGAAATTAAGAATTTGTTGGGTGAGCTTGATATAGCATACTAGATACAAAAAAGGGGAAAAAAAGAGATTTCCAAGGCTATTCAACAGAAGATTTCCAAACTGAGGCATATAAAGGAAAAATAATTAGAAAATAAAACAATATAACATTAGAAATACGTGGAACATCATCAAATGGTCTAACATATGTGTAATTGGTGTTCCAGAAGAAAAGGAAAGAATAGGGAAGAAGCACCATATGAGGAGATTATGTTGAGAATTTTCCAAATTGAATAAAGACAGAAACTCATGGATTGAAAAAGTCAGAAAATCTCGAATAGGACATATACAAAGAAATCCACATTTAGGCACACAACAATCAAAGTGCTAAAACCAAAATATAAAGCCAGTCAGTAATCCGTATTTCTCTTTTCTTTTTCCCTGGAAGCCTCAGGTGAGTCTCCTCATTTCCTTGTTAACACTTACATAATAAAAAGAACACACTCAGTTTGCTAATTAAATGAAAGAATTGGTCTACTAGTAAACTTTTTGACACCATTTAAAGTTGAATCTTCTTCCCTCCTTCTGTTGAGAGCTACCAGTCTGGAAAAATGGCCACGGGCCCAAGGGGCTGCTGTGTGGACTGAGGTGGACTGAGAAGTGGGAAAGGATAGGAAAGGTCTTATCTGGTACAGTTACAACTTGGGCTGTTACAAAGTTACAAAGTTACAGCTTTGGGCTTGATGCATGAATGTTCAGAGCTAATTATTTCATGGGGCGCCTTGATGTTTCCTTGAAAAAATTCCCACCAAAAACATCTGACGGAAGCTCCCTCTCCCTTAGGTAACTACCGCCTCGGTTTCTGCAGCTAATAGTGTACCCTCTTTTCTTTCTTCTGGCCACAGCCTGTCTCTGGCTAGAAGCCCTCTTGGATGAAATCTCTTCAAGTATTATCCTCAGACTGTCTCCTCCTTGGCTGCCCACATCTTGTCCCCAGTACACACTTCTGTCTTGTTGTCAATGAAAACATATTTTGCCCCTGCGACGGCCTCCTCTCTCAGCTCTGCCCCCTGACAGGCAGCTCCAGCCACAATCATTTACTTTTAGTCTTCTCAGGGATCCCAGGCTCTGTCATCTCATCCTTTGGAACAAATATCAAACTCTCCAACGGGTCCCTCTCAAACCCTTTCTCATAAAATCTCTTAAAAAAGAAGAAAAAAAAATCCCTTGATTACTTCATCCTCAATCATTTATATCCTAATCTGGTTTCCAGAGCCCTTCTCTACAAGTATCTTCTCTCAACTATGCGAGTGTTTGCCACCTAGTGTTTTGGTCCCACTTTACCATGCTCTTACTCAAGGAAACAGCCACTTAACCATAGAGTGTAATTAGGAAAATGTGCTCTGGGGGCACAGAAGACAAGTTCTTAACCTAGACTAGGGAGTTCAGGAGAGACTTTTTTGGGAGAAGCCGTATTTAAGATGAGACTTGTGGGATGAGTAATAGTTATCCAAAACTAGTGAAAACACACATAGAAAGGCCCAGAAACAAAACAGGATGTATTCAAGGAACTGCAAAAAGTTCAGTATAGCTTGATCAGAGTTTGAGGAAGAGATGGGTAATGATGAGACTAGAAAAATAAGCAGAGATTGAATCACCAAGCTTTTGCCAGTCACGATAAAATTTTACATTCTATTCTAAGAGCAAGGGAGAGCCACTGTAAGTCTCCCCACCCCCCCACCCCCAACCAGAGCAATGGCATATTCTGATCTGCAATTTAGTTGTTTTGGCTGCGATGTGGAGAATGAATTTGTAGGAGGGTAGTGGAAAGAGATGGACAGAGCTGGCCCAGAGGCAGGGAGCTGGCTGAGAGACCACTGCCAAATATAAGCAAGAAGCAACCACGGTAGTGGCCGAAGTGGTGGAGAGGAGTGATGGGTCCCAGAAGCATTTAGGAAGTGGGTGCATTGGGCATGGTGGCTGGCTGGCTGTGGTGAGGAAGAGGAAAGGAAAGAGTGAGGAAGAGGAAGGGGTCCATGATGCCCCACAGGTTTTCATGTTCTGCAACTGAGGGGCACCCTTCACTGAAGGGAGAAATCCTGGAGGAGGAGCAGGTTGGATGAGCTCCAGGTCACACCGCACGTCCAAGTGCACCTGCGAAGTTTTCTCCGCCACTTCTGTTTGTCCTGTTGACTCTTATGCAACCGTCAAGTCTCAGCCCAGGTAATATCGCCTCCTGGCTTTTCCCGCATCCCTGGATTTTTCTAAGAGCCTTTCCTCTCATATTCCTCACTCACCTTTAGCCAGTCACCTTCTCCATTACTTCATTTCTTCAGTGATTTCATCTGTTTACAAATGACTGTCCTCCCAGTGGACCACAGGAGGACATTATTGTATTCATTATTGCATACTTATCACCTAGCAAAACACCTGGCACACATTAGGCACTTAGTGTTATTGGATAAAGTGGCCCTTTTAATCTTAAAACGTTGAAACAGCAGCACAGATGCAAAAATACTTACGATGAGATGTTTCAGGGTGAATACATTTCAGAAATGACTAGTATGGCGGATATCATCTTCATCACCGCCGTGATAAAGACGTATTGGAGTCTTGGAACACTGAAAAAATAAAAAAAATTAAATTTAAATTTAAAAAAGGTGTATTGGATACTGATATACAAATTAGGCACTATTAGCCTTCTGGGAAAGGTGGAACAAAAGAACTAAAAACTAAAGATACTCAAATGGGACTTTGTTCAAACTAATATGTATTGAATGCCTGAACAAATGTCATATCCATTCTGAGTGTAGACCTTATGTTCTTTGTTAGACTAAACTGACTCTCATAAAACAGTATATGGGATTTGCCAAAGGTCCCCATGCAAAATAGAGGATAGAAATAAGTGATTATTTAACGTGCATACATCCATGCTGTATAATAAAGTGGAAACCTTAGAACTCTGTCCTAAAACGAAATGGTTAAAAGAGGGATTAAATTCAGGCTTTTCCTTTTACAGGCTGGGGGACCAAAGTTTCTTATGCCTTCCTTAAGCCATTTAAAAAATGAAGAAAGCAATGTCTGCCTTTTGTGTTGTTATGAGTACAATTTGAGTCATTGTATGCAAATCCTTAGAATGGTGCATACTGTATGCATGTTACATTCTTTTCATTCTTCTTTTTGTTGTTGTTAATACTATGACTACTGCCCAGCATCACTTATCAGCCATTCGGATTACTGTCAACAGGTATGCACTTTACTTAATAGTAATTAGAAATCTTAGAAGAATAGTCATTTCAGATTCTTGTCTTTAAACAAATCCAGTGTGCATGAAAAGAGACAGAAGATGGGCCCCTGAGGGGTTCAGTTGGTTAATCCTCTGCCTTCGGCTCAGGTCATGATCTCAGGATCCTTGGATCAAGCTCCACATTGGGCTCCCTGCTCAGCAGGGAGCCTGCTTCTCCCTCTGCCTCTGCCTGCCGCTCCCCCTGCTTGTGCGCTCTCTCTCTCTTTGCCAAATAAATAAAATCTTAAAAGAAAGAAAGAAAGAGAGAGAGAGAGAGAGAGAGAGAAAGAAAGAAAGAAAGAAAGAAAGAAAGAAAGAAAGAAAGAAAGAAAGAAAGAAAGAAAGAAAGAAAGGAAGAAAGAATTGAAGCAGTAAAGAATATCCTCCAGTAAAGAACACCCAACTGCAGCTTGGGGTGCTCAGCAAGAGCAGTCAAAAGAATTACCAAACAAGGAAGGAACACACAGTAGAGTGACAATAAGGTCACACACTGGGGGGGCTGCAGGATCACACAGCCGGTGCACCTCAGTGGTACAATGACCCGACTCAGTACCATGGTGCTGGCAATGCCAAGACCTTTAGAAAAGGTTGGAGTGCATCAATATGCCTGCTTACTCAAGCGGAGATACTCTACCAAAGTATTTCTGTCATGATTGATTATAATTCTTGACCAGAGGGTGTTATAAAAAGTAAACTTCATTACTTATCTGGAAAATTTGCTCATTTTTCAATGGTTGAAATATTTTGGAGAAAGAAAATCACTGAGAAACACTTAAGATACTTTCAGGAAAGAAGTCATCTATTTGGCGGTGTTAATCCATCCAAACTTAATTTTTATTTATTTTTATTTTTTTAAAGATTTTATTTATTTACTTGACATAGGGAGACACAGCGAGAGAGGGAACAAAGGCAGGGGGAGTGGAAGAGGGAGAAGCAGGCTCCTCACAGAGCAGGGAGACCAACGTGGGGCTCCATCCCAGGACCCTGGGATCAGGACCTGAGCCGAAAGCAGAGGCCTAAGGACTGAGCCACCGGGCGTCGCCAGACTTAATTTTTAAATTATTGTTAGCAGACTGCAGGACAAATGGGCAGATGACCCAGAGCTTCATTTTATCTTTGACATTTGCATTTACATTTGACATTTACTCTTTCTATACACAATTCTAATGGAAATTGTGTGACTCGTCTGCAAAGGCATTTGTAAGACTTTGGAATTTCTTAATATTTTCAAAAAACCTTGTGCTAAATTTTACCAACCATTTTGGACTGGGGGAATTCACTGAGAACGTCCACTGCCTTCAAAGATGAACGTCTGTTGCTGGCATTGTCGAACCCAATATAGACAGAGGCTTGGTGGAGATGTTGTGGAGTGGATTATCAGATAAGTAGTTAATCTGGATAATCTTCAGGGTTGTTTCCAGTCCTAAGATACACACATTAGCAACCTTAACAGGCCTTTCCAGGTGTCATATGCTGCAGTTTGCAAAACACTTTAGAATGAAAATTATTCCACATGAAACCATATGTATTCGTTCATTATCTACATCAGCACTGTCCAAGAGAACATTCTACCATAAGAATGTTCTATACAGGTGTTGTGCAATATGGTAACTAGGCATGTATAACTATGGAACACTTGAAATATGGGTAATGCAGCTGGAGGACTGAATTTCCTCAGTTCTTCATCTGTCACTGAGGCTGGCGGCTACCATATTGGAAAGCACAGATCTATACGTACTTTTCTTTATTCCTGATTCATACCTGCTCATTAGTATTTTGCATTAAAACATTGTTTTAGAGAAACAGAATCAGCATTGCCCAAACACTCCAGAGGCAGCCTCAGTGAGTAGAGCTCTTGATAGAACTGAGAGGAAAATTCAGTTTCACTCCAATCCCAGAGCCTAACGCAGTGCCTGGCACAGAGTAGCAGCCAACAAATGTTGTGCAAATATATTTGAATTCCTTGCATCTCTTAATTTGAAATCAAACATTCACTTCATTCAATCTCATAGGATTCTTTTCAAAACAGTGCCAGTTTCTTATTTCATTCTCACTGTGCCAAAAGTCCAAGGATAATAAAAGTTCAAGAACTTCATGAACCAGCTCAGCACATGAACTCAAAGATTAGTCAACAGCTTAAACAAACAAGCCTGACCAGCTGGTCCCTGCTCTATTTTACCACAGTCTGGGGCAGGGACAAAAGACATTTAGGAGAGGACTTGTGAGTGTTTCTCTTACCTCATCACCCATCCCCCTCATTCCTAACCCACCAGTTTAATCTGCACAGTACTTGGTTAATGATAAATGAGATGGCAGCTGGTGCTGGGGACCCATGACTGTACTCAGGATAATTTCTCTCTAGGGGACCCAGGTGAGCCCACATCATGCAGGGCACCTCCCAGGGACACTCAGCATGTGTGCCTCACTCTGCTGCCCCCCACAGACCTGAGCCACGGGGGAGATGACTACAGTTGCATGGGCTCTCACATTTTTTGTTGTTTAATGTCCAAGGGGGGCAGCTCTGCAATACCAAGAAGAGTTTAGACAAATAAACACGATCAGGACACACTATAATTAATGGGCTCCACCACACAGCCAAACTGCCCAGCTTCATAGTTTCAGACTATTTTGGATTCACCATACAATTTTGCCTTTTTGGCAACTGCTCCATTTAGGAAGAGAATGAGGTCCAGTCTGGGCTGGGATTGAGGAGGTAGCTCACCCAGTACCTTTTGGAAGAGCGGAGTCTTGCATGCAATGTTTGCCTGTTGATTGTTTCTACCCTCTCTCACTGGTTGAAAGAGTTGGGGACCCCAGACCTACAGGCAGGAAAGAGTGGAGAATACACCTATGCCAGACCAAGCCATAATCAGAAATAAGCAGGCTTTGTTATGGTTGAATTGTGCACCGCCCAAAATTCCTATTTTTTTGAAGTCCCAACCCCCAATATCTCAGAATGTGACTGTATTTGGAGACAGAGTCTTTACGGAAGTTTTTAAGTTAGAGTGAGGTCTCATATGACTGAGATACTTATAAGAGGAAATTTGGACACCAACACATATAAAGAAAAGACATTGTGAAGACACAGGGGAAAAACCACCAATACAAGACAAGGAAAGATACTTCCCTCGAGGCCTCCAGAAGGAACTAACCTTCCTAACACTCTGATCTTGGACTTTGAGCTTCCAAAACTGTGAAAAAACAAATTTCTGTTTTTAAACCTAGTCTATGGTACTTTGTTATAGCATCCCTAAGCAAACTAATACAGGCTTCTTCCAGCTCCTTCTCTGTAGGGCCACGAACTTCTTGGAAGGGGTATGATCTCTTTGCCTGGTAAGTTCTTTTACTATCTTGAACATAGAGTGGGAAGAAACATCAGGGCACTCCTCTGTCCCTGGTTGGAGTAATTTTTCCTCCCCTAGATACTTTTATACAAAATATAACAAGTAAGTTATAGCAATTAATGTATCTCTCTCTTTCTCTCTCTGCTCCCTCTTTTCCCATTGTCCAGAATGAATTGGTCTTTAGAGCCCCAGAAACCATTTCCAGGATCTAGCCTGCCCCTGAGGAGGACAGGGAAGCTCAGAGGGGTTCCCAAAGTATACAAAGTTGACTTAGGAAAACCCAGCTGCCATGGAAAGTAGCTCTTAGCAGATGCTTCTGACCCAAATAGTATTTTGTCAGTATCCATGGAAATGAAATACCTTCTCTATAAACACATTTTTCTGTGTACTGCACCCAAATAGCCAAAATTATTAGTGAAATGAACAGTATTGCCTTTAATTTTACTCAGAAGATGAGATGTCTTTATTTTCTTTCCCATCACAAGTATGTGATCCCTTTTGCTATTCACTATTGTCATATTATTACTACTGTATTAGAGTTTGCCATATATCAAGAGCCCCAAAGGCCACTACAGACCACTCCTGCTCTTTCCTGGGGCCTATCCCTTGGACCTCATGAATTGAGACTAAGGGTCAGAATCAAGTGCAAGGTAAGAAAATGCTCATTTAGATTAATTCCAGCTTTGTTAGCTAAGTATGTCATTGAATCCACCAGCACAGAGCTAAATACTGCGGGACCCAAGCACAATGTATAGGAGGCCATGGAAAGAGTAGATCAACTCCAGCCTTCAGGGGTTCCACTGTCTGTAGTGGGGGGCCATTCTGAAAAGGGACTTGAATGGGTAGGGGTGTGAAAATAGGGAATTATTAAGAGAGGTGGGCCCTCGGGACAGATATTCGAGCACCTCCTTGGTAAAGCACTTGCCAGAAAAACTATGGCCATTCCAGCACTTTACTGTTCTTGCTCCGTCTCCATAATTTATCAGCTATTTAGAAGACAAGAGGTAGTCTGTGGTCCAGATGACCCATTCTTCAAATTCACTAACCCTTCAAGGATAAAGGGGAGCACCTTTCCACATGACTGCCAGCAGCCACACATTTTACGTGAGGAGCTCTTTTTGAGGATTTGAAAGCAGTTTTCATCAATCAGTTCTTCTTATTGTGTATGGTGACAAGTGTTCACTAGACTTATTGTGGTGCTCGTTTCACAATATATAAATATATACAAATATCAATTTATGATGCAATATACTTGAAACTAATATAATGTTATATGTCAGTTACACTTCAATTAAAAAAAAACTGTCAAGGTCATCAAAAACAAGGAGAGTGGGAAATGGTTACAGCAAAGAGTATCCTAAAGAGATATATAACACTAAATATAGTGTGGTATCCTGGATGGGATCCCCAAACAAAAGAAGGATGATAAGTAAAAACTAAGAAAATCTGAATAAACCATGGGCTTTAATGAATAATATTGTATTGATGTTGATTCATTAATTATAACAAATGTGTCATGCTAATGTAAGATGCTAATAATAGGGGAAATTGAGTGAGGGGTATATGGGAACTCCCTACTATCTTCTCAATTTTTCTGCAAATTTAGAACTTTTCTAAAAATAAAGTCTATTTCCAAAGAACACATCCAGATGGCTAACAGACCATGAAAAGATGCTCAACATCACTCATCATCAGGGAAATACAAGTCAAAACCATGATGAACTACCACTTCACACCTGTCAGAATGGCTAAAATCAACAATACAAGAAACAAGAGGTATTGGTGAGGATGTGGAGAAAGGGGAACCCTCCTGCACTGTTGGTGGGAATGCAAGCTGGTGCAGCCACTCTGGAGAACAGAATGGAGCTTCCATAAAAAGTTAAAAATAGAACTACCCTACCACCCAGTAATTGCATTACTAGATATTTACCCAAAGGATACCAAAATACTGATTCAAAGAGATACATGCACCCCGCTGTTTATAGCAGCATTATCAACACTAGCCAACTTATGGAAAGAGCCCAAATGTCCATTGACTGATGAACGCATAAAGAAATGTAGCATATATATACAACGGGATATTACTCAGACATCAAAAAGAATGAAATTTTGTCATTTGCAGCAAGATGAATGGAGCTAGAGGGTATGATGCTAAGCAAAATAAGTCAGTCAGAGAAAGACAAATACCAAATGATTTCACTCATATGTGGAATTTAAGAAACAAAACAGACAAACATAGGGAAAAAAAGGAAAACGAGGGGCAAACTAGAAGACAGACTCTTAACAATAGAGAACAAAGGGAGGGTTGCTGGATGGGAGGCCAGCAGGGAGTGGGTCTAAATGAGTGATGGATAATAAGCAGGGCACTTGTGACGAGCACTGAATGTTGTATATAAGTGAAGAATCACTAAATTCTACTCCTGAACCAATATTACACTGTATGTTAACTGACTAGAACTTAAATAAAAACTTGAAACAAACAAAAAAAAATAAAAACAACATAAATATATACATATATAGATATATCACATAATTTTAATTACTTTTTGATATTTTTATTATAATTTTTTAATTCAATATAAAAGCAATATATACCTATATAAAATATATCAAAATATAAATGCTAAATTTTATATATTAAAATAGTATTATATGATGAAAATCAGTCTAAATAATTTAGCACAAAAATTATAGACATAGATACATAAATTTTATGTACCTATTTATATAATATGTTTATATTATTTAGATCACACTGTACATGCACATTTGTGTCCTTTTTTACTTGATATTATTTAATATTCCTCTTCATCAATAAATACTCTTTACAAATATCACCCTTATAAGTAAAGGTTTGACCCTATTTTTTTTTAGTTGTCATGTTCATTTTAACACACAGCTATTTGGTGACAGTGAAAAGAAATCATTAATCTTTCATTTTAAGTTACAAATTATTTGCGCATCAGATAGCTTTATCCTACCCTTAAAACCCACCTAGTTGCTAAAGTTCCTAGGGTGATGGTCAGAGATAGGAAGAAGTAGGGTTCCAGGGACAATACATGTGTTAAATATATCACTTTTTTCTTTAACTTATGAATCTGGTGGTTTATTCTTTAGGGACATTAAATATCCACAGAATCAAAACAACCACAACAAAGTATCCTACTTTCCATTTTAATAAATGTACCCCCATAATTTACTTAGCCATTGCCCATTGCTGGACATTAAAGTTGTTTCCAACTTTTGGCTCTCATATGCAATAATATGATGAGTTTTACTGGCTATGGACCTTTTGCCAATTTCTGTGTTATAACTTTAGGCTATATTCTTAGAAGAATTACTAGATGAAAAGGTAGAATTTCAGGCTCTTGATTTGTATATTAAGCTATAATTTATACTCCTTCAGCCAACATCATCTTCAAAGAGCATAACCTTTCATAATCTTAAAATGTGCCATTCAACTTTCTCCTCAGCAAATCCAGTAACTTCAGTTTCTTTAAACTTTAAGCTTCTCTCAAAGGAGTGATAAAATCCTATACTCCCAAGGAATGTATCATCTGTCTTGGATGGAGAAGCTTGCATACTATAACCCTCTTCAAATATGATGGAAGAGCCTTTAGACTCTATTCTCCAAGGAAATCACACACAGTCTTCATAGGCTGATCTCAGATATATTCTCTCCCCAGAACTTGGAAGGTTGCTGTACCTATTTTAACAAGAAAGAAGGAAGGAAAGAGAGAAAGAAAGAAGGAGAGAAAGAGAGAGAGAGAGAGAGAGACAGAGAGAAAGAAAGAAAGAAAGAAAGAAAGAAAGAAAGAAAGAAAGAAAGAAAGGAGGAAAGACAAACACAAAGTAACCATAGACTAAAAAAAAAAACTGGCATGGTTGTATACAAATATACATATGAATACAGTGGGACTGAATATTTTAAATCCAGACCATACCAACCCCTATGTATTTATGTCTATAAGTAGACATTTATTTATTATTCAACAAATACACACTAAGAGTCTGATATGTGCCCGGCACTGCAGTAGATATGGAATATACAGTGGCAAACGGCATAGATATAGCTTTTAGCCACATGGAGTTTATTTTCTGCGAGTAAGTATGTGTGAGAGGCACCATCATGAAGTCCGACAGGGAAGCCTGTGGATAGCACAGTGCAACCTGACTTTCCTATTGCCAACCCAACGCAACGAGCCTCACTCCCAAGCCCTCCCACACCGTCAGGAGAGAAGTCTTTGGGAGTTTATCTCACTTTTCTGTGCTTTGCATGCTGCAGAGAACAATCAGAGACCTGTCCAGCTGGGCAGACGGTAAACAGGTAAACAGGAAAACTCATCACCACCCCGACCTACTATCTGCAAGGCCAGACTGGCAGGTTTCCTGTGCACATAAAGCCTCCTTGCTGTGTGTCTCGGGTGGGTTTTCTTTGCAGAGCAACTGACCAAATCCTGGAGCTCTGGTACAAGCCCAGACCTTCATGGACCCCAGTGATCCTGAGCATGTCTGCTCCTAATGCTCGTGCATCCACGGGTGTTTTCTGTATATTTCTTTGCTTGTCTGTTTGTCTATTCATTTGTCCTCCCTCCAAATCTTTAGCAATTCAACAATAAACATCAGAAACCTAACTCCACTCAAAACATTCACAAATGCACTGCAACCATGCTAATGGCATTGAAGTGAAGGAAGTGGGGCGGGGGGAAGCAGGGTGTTGGTGGGTGTTCCCAGTTCCTATGGTCACAGTCGTAGCCACAGCCTTAAAACACACAGTATCGGGTTCTCAGCTAGCCCCCTCGGCGGGAAGAGCTGGGAGTTTCTGACCTCCTTTGGGGTTAGGGCTGCTGGTCTCAGTCTGTGCGTAAGCGAGTGGTCACAGTCCTTAATTGCAAAGAGGAAGTGGTCAGAAAACACACTCTGTCCTAGTGAGATTGATAACTTGTAAGATATCTTGGAAAGGCGCCAGGAAGTAACAATGAGGTTGTATGTGAAACTAAATATACATGCATCACTTGCATATTTGCTTATAATTTCCAACATAGTGTGAAAAGAAAAAACAGCAGAAGAAAAGGAGTTTGAGACGGAGCCCATAACAGAAGCCAATAATATTCTCTGCCGTTTCCTTTCTTTGGTGAAAAGAACACTTCGAAATAGTAACAGTTAACGTTAAATCCAGCCCTGACGATGTCCTGGTTACTGGACAATGCACTTTCTATGCATTGACTCGGTTAATTTATCATAACAGTCCTTCAAAATGGCCCTTTGTCCCCATTTTACAGACAATAAAACTGAGGCCCAGAAAGTTAAGTCACATCCCAAACCCCTAACACCTAATAAGGCGTTAGGATTTGTCCCCAGCCAGATGATTCCTGGTACCATGCACTTAACAATTACACCTCGTTGCCATTTAGAGCTGAATAATTTCCATTGCGTTCAAAAGGAATTTAACCATGGGGAAATGGGACGTAAATTTTGGATCATGCTGCTGACGAAGTTGTTGCTGTCAAGATCCCGGTACAATGGTCAGGACTGGTGTTACACTGGAAGCATACTTCTTTTGTGCTGCCTTCACGTTTCTTAAGAAGAAAGCAATTTAGAGAAAAGAAATAGTCTCTGACCATCTGCATCTTCCAGTCTGCAATCGTGTGTTGCTTCTGTTTGGGGCACCATGTTACCTGTGCTGTCTTTTCGTCACCTGACACAAGGCAGAGGAATTATTGCTGGTTGTGCAGGAACATGCTGTATTATCAACTCCTAGAGTTCAAAGCAGCTCAGTCGAGAAACAAAATAAAGCCTTATAAGTGAGTAGACAATGACATTGAGACCACAAAGCACACTTAGCGATCATAGGCCCACGCTTTGTCTTCCAGGAAAAACATAAGAAAGAGTTTCTCTGCCTTTATGAGCTGGCTCTGTTTAAAATGAAAGCCGAGGACAAGGCTCCTGTTCTTTGCTTCTCATTCCTGAAGGTTAATGGGGGGTTTTTTGGAGCCTGTATGGAAGGCTTCATTGAGGTATCCTGGAGACTGCATTAGAGTCTAACAAAAACTCAGTGAACACCGACCCTATAAAGAAGATCATTCTAGATGTTGTTGGAGGACACATAGAAATGGAAAAGACAAAATCCCAATCTCCCAAGAGCTCACGGGGATAACAGTCATAATTATCTCCATTTGAAGGCAGGCTGGGAAATAGGCCTTGGGACTTCAAGTGAGAGGAGAAATAATTCTCCTTGGAGGGAAGGGAGACCTGTCTTTGGGGAATGTGGGCTCTGACGTGGACTTGCAAGTGAGGAGGATGTTAGCAGACAAGGGGGAAAAAAGGTAGTTTCAGGTCGAGGAAACACCCAGAGTAAAAGCCCAGGTGTGAGGGAATACTCGGCCAAACCTGCCTGAAGGGGGCGAGCCAGGCTGGGGGTGAGCCCGGCGAGAGTCTGTGAGCACACGTGCCTGCGTGCGGGGAGAAAGGGCCTGGCGAAAACAGGCTGGGGCGACGCCGTGCAAGGTATTGGATTAGCGACTTTCTTTTGCACGTCCGGACAGTCGGTGGGATAGTCAAACAAATTTCTGAGCAGGGGAATGACTCAATCGGGACTTTAGGGAGCTTTGAAATGGCTTCGGAAAGTGCACCCCATTTACAGTCATGGTGACCCTAAGCATCAGGCCCAGAGGATGACTCAGGCAAACGTGTCCCTGAAGTCCGTTGTTGGCTCTAGGGGGAGGCTACTGCAGACTGCAGGACGGCTGGACAGGCTCAGTCTGGCCCTGGCTGCTCCCTGGGGGGCAATAATATATTCAGTATTTCACCAAGGGGCGCCCGGGTGGCTCAGTGGGTTAAGCGTCTGACTCTTGATTTCAGCTCAGGTCATGATCTCAGGGTTGGGAGCTCGAGCCCTGCGTTTGGGCTCCATGCTGCATGTGGAGCCTGCTTAGGATTCTCTCCCTTTCCTTCTTCTCCTTCACTCGGCTCTCTCTCTCTCTCTCCAAAAAAAGAAAAAAGAAAAGGGAAAAAGGAAATTCTTAAAGGATTATTTCACCAATACACCAATAGTACGAAGTGGTGGACAAGTAGTTACTGTGTGATATTATCAAAATCATCTAGCAACCACTAAGCGCAGGTGATGGACCCATCCAGTTTCATGGAGCAAGAAGCCCAGGTAGAGATTCTATTATGACTCAATAGGGGCTGTTGGGCATGGTGTTAAGCAGTGGTGTTAATCAACACCACTTGTTAATCAAGCACGGTGTTAATCAACACCAAAGTTGATGCCTGAGCTACGGACCCCATTTTCTGGATGATCCTTGGCAAACTGCATGACTTGAGTGACGTTGTCTGCTAGGACTACCACCACGAGTACCACAGACTAGGGCAGCTGAAACATAGACATGTATCGTCTCACAGTTCTGGAAGTCCCAGATCAAAGCGTCAGCAGGGTTCTTTTTTTTTTTTTTTTTTCTTTTCCTGAGGGCTGTAAGGGAGGAACCTTCTCCAGGCCCCTCTCTTTGGTTTATAGATGGCGGTGCTCACGTTCCCACGGCATTTTCCCCGCACACCTATCCCCATGTTCAGAGTCCAGGTTTCCCCTTCTTACAAGGACGCCGGGTTATTGGATTGGGCCCCACCCTACTGGTCTTGTTTTAACTTGTTTACCTCTTTAAAGACCCTGTTTCCAAATGCAGTCACGTTCTGAGGTCCTGAGGGTAGGACATTAACGTGGGATTTGGGAGGGGGGAGGACACAAACACATAACTCGGTTTCCTCATTTGTGAGAAGTCACTAGTAATATCACCCATTGTATGTGTTATGAGAAGTGGCTCGAGCTTCTGAATTGTCACAGTTCACGGCACTTAGTGCTCAGTAAATTACAGCCGCTCTTACACAAGTTGACAGAAGGACGCAGAATGTTCTACGCCCCTGCCCCTCTGCCGGCTGGCTCATACCTTGCTCCCGAGGGGAAGCTGGGCTGATGGATGTGTGAGCAAGCCATCAGAATTCCATGACAGTTCCATACAAAGGAGGCCACGGTGACTTAAGTCCGTTTTGAAGGTATACCTTCTTCACAGAGCAAAATTCCCAGTATCAAATGACAAAAAGCATCAGGAAATACTTTTTACATCTCTCCCCCGGGAAAATATCAACCTCAGTGCACTTTGAAGTGCAGACTGACGATAGTCTGATGGATGAGCTTCTCCGGCCAAGGCCAGTCGGAGTCGCCATCTGTGGCCCTCGCCCCCTGAGCATCCGCGGGGCTGGCCGGGAGAGCCAGGGCCGCCCTGGGAAACAGACTGTGTGTCCCTGCCAGTGCCGAGTCAGCAGCAAGCGTGCAAGGATGGTTATTTGTGGGAGGCATGAAGAGTGGCTATTATTTTAAAAGAAATTCTCATAGAAAGAATGTTGGATTTAAAATAAATAGATGTGCTCACAGGAGCCGGAGAAAACTGTAATGTCAGTCAAATGCCGAGCCTTAGACCACGTTCAGCCACTACTCAGGAAAACACCTCTTCCAAGTTCTGTGCTCCCAGTCCTTTCTGGATTCACATGGAGATGACTATAGTGAAACAGGATGCTTCTAAAAGAACAGTTCATATAATGGGTGATGCCTACTTTATAATTTCTGCAACATAGCTTGGGCGTGGCACACCGCTGATGTTATGGAAAGGTAAGATGCACCTATGTGCTTTGTCAAATTCCTTTTGACATTTTCACATTTCCGAAATTGATATGTATCTTATAATTGATGTGATAGAAAAGCAGAGTCATAGTTCGATCAGCGGCACGTTTTTATTTCTTAGTGGTACATAAATAGCGCTGGGCTAACAATCAACGGTGACACAAATTTCATAGAACTGGATGGTGATTGTAAACTTTGAGTTTCCTTTGGGAATAGCAACATGACTTGCTCCAGCCTCTTTATATCTTCCTGCTTTTCTCCTTCTTGACCTGTACTGTGGCATTAAAACATCTTCAAGATGCAGATGCAAAAAAAAAAAAAAAAAAAAGGACCCAAAGAGATTAGTGATCTGAATGGTATCACATTGCTGATCAGGAGAATTTAGATAATTTTTATTTAGTAATTTAGATGCAAAGACAGTGGAATGGCTCACTTATATCAAGTACATAAGGAAAACGAGATTGTAAAGGAATAGCCACTAAATTGCTTGTGTGTGTGTGTGTGCTGTAGAACCATGACATAGCCTGGGAGTGGGAAAAGAGAAGAAAGCTGAAGTGATATGAGCAAGAAGTCCCAGATGTAAGAAGCTTTGTCCCCAGAGGTCAGCTCCACAAAGGGGACCACGCACTTTCCGTTCCTCTTTCCTTCCGTTCCGTTCCTTCCATCCTGAAGAAGTGGATATCTACCCAGTGCTTACCATCTCTTTTCTTGAGAAAACTTTGTAACATATTCCTATTACGATGTCTATCACAGGCTGGTGGAGAAGGAAAAAGAAGGTGGATACATTTTCATCCCAAAGCCCAAGGGACATTCCCCCAGCAGAACTAAGGCATCCAACATCATGGAAGGTCAAAAGAAAAAATTTAACTTGTTCACAGAAATTGAGAAATGACCAGTCCTATACGTATTGTTGCTTCCTTTAAGTGAGTGACTTTTGACTCTTTAAATCTCTAACAATGTAAGACAGACACAAATCTAATTAAGATCAAAAAAGGAAACAAGCATATTTTAAAACAGAGAAAGGATCGAATAGATTTGCCACATGACCGAAGGGAATGCATGCTTTGTGTTCTTTCTCCCACTACGTAAAATGGAAATAACAGTAATCATTTAAGAAGACGTCTTAATGTTAGCCTAAGAAGGACATTATTGCAGAAGAAATATTTTAAAAGAAAATAACGTAAGTTCATTTGTTGCCACCTTTCCTCATTTTTCACATTTTTCTCCTTCCTATTTCCCATCTGTGGAGGAGGCTTCCCACCCATTTCCATATTGTGTTAGTCACCACACACGGATCAGCAGATATTCATGGGAACAGCAAAGGCTAAGCACTGTGCTAGGCTCTAGGGATATAATGCTGACGAAAACAGACACAGTCTTTGCAATCATGAAGCCTAAACCAGGTGCTAGGACCATAGCCCAGTTCCCCTGTCTGGCTCTTCTGTGAATTTTCTTAGTGAGCATTTCTCTTTGAGTTTGTAAAGCAGACAAGAGTGTGGCCCCTGGTATTTACAATAGAAATCCTAGTAAAACAGAATTTTCAGTGAAGAAAATTCTCTCTACTCTTTGCCTGGGGCCTAGAGTTTTCTCTTAGCAAACTTCAGGGGTCCCTGTGATGCAGTTATGGGGATAAAAGTGCCTTATGACCCATCGAAATCTGTAGCAATTCCCATTGTTATTATTGTGATTATTATCGTGATTATTATCTACATCTCCAGCACAGTCTTGTCAAGACTGGAAGAGTTCATGTTTTCATTATTCTTTGGTATAGCACACTTTCTGAAGCTCTCATCTGGACACAAATGGGCGATTTCAACAGCCTGGGGACTGAGAGGGAAGAAAAACAAAATGCAAACATGAGTTTAAGTGGAACCATGTGGAGAAGGAGGTCTTAGTTAAATGTGAGATGTGAGGTCTTGCGTCAGGAGCAATCTATTGAGTGATGCACACTTTTACTGACATGTTCACATCCTGTAAATTCCATGGATTGTCTTAAGAAATGTGATTTGCAATGAGAAGGAAGGACCAGGATAAGCGGTCTATTATTTTATATGTCATTACAGACTTGGGATAGAACCACAAACCAGAGATGGAGGAGCCAGACGAGTTCACGACCCATCAGCCATACCGCTATCAGCCCTTATCATTAACTATACTTTCTCTTGCCTACTGCCAAAAATCCTACTAAAGGAGAGTTTGCCTGAAAAATCGCGCAATGAGTTAGCTTTTCTGTTTTGCTACTGTTTGACTTTTAAATTTAAGAAATGTTTTTTATCATCAGCTAAAAAAGCTGGAGCCCCTGGCAGCCCTGTGGCTGAGACGTGATTGGAAAGTGAAGGTTTCCTTGGAACAAAACACGGGGGCATTCTCCTCATCTTAGAGGGGTTCCACAAAGAGAACTTTGGGTGCTATCTTTTCAGCAGCTTGGTATTCCTTCAAGAGACCTCTTTACCCACAAAAAGGGTGGGAGGGTTAATGGTGGGTTGCTAGAAAGGGAGATGGGTTGAAAGATAAATAACTGGAAGAAAAGATGCAGTATTTTAGAGATCCTGGGGTGGGGGTTGGGAAACCAGGCTCAGCAGACTCATGGGGACTTATGTCCACAAAAAGTGAAGGGAAAAGGATGGAAGAAGGAAAGGAAAGAAGAGACAGAGGGAGGGAAAAAGGCGATCGACATTAATTAGTAACCCACTAGTGTAAAACCACAAGTGATTAATGTTAAAACACACCCCTGTGCTGCTACTACTGCCTTTGGGAGCAGGAGCCCATCTCATTCTGAGCAGTCAGAGAAGTCTTGCCCAAGGAAGAGAGGCTTGCACTGATCAAAGGACATGATGCTTTAACCAGGAGAACGGGGGGAGAGAGTCTCAGGCAGAGAAATAGCATGTGCAAAGGCCATGTGGCTGAATGAATCACAGCCCACCTGTGAATAAAAGAAGAACAAGGTTGTCAGAGCCCAAGGGAGTGAATGGGGCAGAGGAGTCTGCAGAGCGACTTGAGCGCACAGAGCCAGGTCAGGTCATAGGGGATTTTGTCTTCATCCTAAAGAAATGGGAAGTCCCAAGGGGTTTTAAGCACAGCACAGACATTTTTATTTTAAAGTTCCCTGTGGTGAGGAGGAGAAGAATGGGGGGAGAGAGAGGTACTGGCTCAGAAGGGGATTTTTTTTTTTTTTAAAGATTTTATTTATTTATTTGACAGAGAGAGAGAGATCACAAGTAGGCAGAGAGGCAGCAGAGAGAGAGGGGGAAGCAGACTCTCCGCTGAGCAGAGAGCCCGAGGTGGGGCTCGATCCCAGGACCCTGAGATCGTGACCTGAGCCGAAGGCAGAGGCTTTAACCCACTGAGCTACCCAGGCGCCCCTCAGAAGGGGATTTCAAACAGATTCAGTCTAGACCAGCAACTCTTCCCCCCAGGGAACATGGGGCAGTATCTGGAAATATTTTGGCTTGTTACAACTAGGAGAGGGGCGTGGTGCTACTGGTATCTAGCAAGTAGAGCCCAAGGATGTTGTTAAACATCCTACAATGCACAGATCTGTCCTATAGCAAGAATTATGGAATCCCAAATACCAATAATGTTGAAGTTTAAAAACTCTAGTCTGGATACACCCTGTTCCTTGTTAGCCCCACTGAAGGTGGACAGATCCTCACCCTCATGTCACCCTGAGGAGGAAACCAAGTCATGGGGTGGGCATTGTCCACAGGAAAGCAGCAAGAAGGACTAGTCAATGGCGACCCAGCATCCACTGAGCTCCCAGCTTGGGCAAAGGAAGCTCCTGGTTACAGGTAGGGGCATTCTGCTCCTTCCACCCTCCTCCCTCCCCTTCCTAGCTCTATGCATCTGTCCCAAAGTTTATGAGAGCTGGGAAGACTTGCCCACCTTCTGCTTCCAGAAGCTTGTCTCTCATTAGCCCTTGTCCAGTGTCTATAGCCTTTGATTCTGGGGCCACAGCCAGTGGCTAACAAATGACTATAGCTTCAGGCTTGGGGAATGGGGTGCCTTCAGGATCTAAGCTAAGGGATTTGTGAAGTGCAGAGGTGTGAGAAACTTACTAACTAGTATTTTGCATAATTATCCTAATATATTACTTCTAGCAAAACAATAGTTCTTTTTCTTTCTTTCTTTCTTTCTTTTTTTTTTTGCTGGCTTCATGGTACTTGGCAATACCTTACACCAGTCCCTGGAATCAGGGTGAGGACCAAACCTCAAATCCCTGGTTCTCTGGCCCTTTTCCCTTTTGCTCCCCCTCTCCTCTCCACCAGACAACACTTACCTTCTCTCAGTTCCCTGAAAAGTTAACTCCCAACCAGCTCTCATAGACGGTTGGTTAGGCCTTCTCCTGAAAGCTGAGTCATGTAAACCTTTCCTAAACTTCTCAGCCTGTCCTTCCTCTAGGGCAGACTTCCTTCCTCAGTCTCCCCGAGAGGATTGGCTGTCTCACCTGTTTCTGTTTCCAGGCATGGAGCCACAACCTCTCCTCTTGCAGTGTACGATATCCGTGATCTCACAAGGCAGATCAAAAATTGGAGCAAAGAGCAGGTGAATAGGCACGAATGAATGAAGATAAGTGATTGTCAAAACACTAACAATAAAAAAGAAATGTAGTAACTCTGTTCTATCAGTGAATACAATTTTTCTACATTTTCAGGCAGAGAAAACACTGTTCTTTTAATAATAGCCTGCCTTGTGGAAACCAAACCATTTGATATTTTATCATATCCCAGGTGGAGTTCATTTCTCTTCCAAAGTCCACCTTGACCCTACATTATCATTGTTCTACCATTTCTGAGACGATGTGATATGACTTTCATAAGAACTATGATGACCCTGGAAGATTTATTGTTGACAGACTTCTGCATGAAAAGCTAAAAAAGAAAAAGACTTTGAGTTTTGGACTGATTGATTTTTCTGCCCTAATGTAATAGGTAGAAGATCGTCTTTCCTTCAGGAAGTTTCAGAGAAATATTTTATTTTGTTGCCTTTCAGACTCTTAAGGAAACAATGATTCATGTTTACCTTGCTGTTCTGATGATTATGATGAACAGGTGAATTACATCAACAACATTTGACATTCACAGCAGGTGCCCAGAGCAATATGAAGACTATTTTTATTTATATGTGATTTCCAGACCAAGAGAAATGTGTATGGTATGGGCCAATAGCTAAAGGCATTTCCACATGCCTCAAGTCCCATGAAGAGCTTCAGGAGGAAATAAATCCAAATCTGTATAAGCCCAGGGCCCATCTCACAAACAGGCAGCTGCCTATTGAAGTGATTTCAAAGTCACTAGGAAATAACCTCTCCACCCTCAACTGGCTCTCTGATGGGATTAAATGTTCACATTGCTCACTTTTTCAAGTTGAGCCCTTGTTGAAACGCGCGAGTGTTAACTGAGGAACATTTAACAGTGAGGAAGCTAAGATATTTAGCCATTACGCATATTAATTCTGTATTAATTGGGGTTCTTCAGGAAGCAGAACCAAAAGAATGCATATATTGGGGAGGGATTATTTTAAGGAATTGGTTCACGTAATTACGGGGGAATGGCGGGTCTGAAATTTGCAGGGCAGGCCAACAGGCTGCAAATTCTCACTGGAGTCAATGTTGTAGTCTTCAGTCCAAAAATAATCTGGAGGCAGAGTTCCTTCTTCCTTAGAAGTTTCTTTTTTTTTTTTTTCCTTAAGGCTTTTGACTGATTGGATGAGGCCAACCAACGCATATTATGGAGAGCAACCTGCCTTACTCAAAAGTCTGATTTAAATGTTAATCACATTTTTAAAGTACCTTCACAGAAACATCTAGGCTATTGTTTTATGAAACGATTGGGCACCAGAGTCTAGCCAAGTTGGCACATAAAATCAACCATCGCAAATACCTTGACTTGAATTAATTCACTCTACTTGTCAGTTTCCTGGCAGGTTAGTACTCGGGAAAGACTGGTTTTGACAAGGCATAAAGGAGGAGAAGGGAGAAAAGAACAAGAGGCTAGGACTACCTCATAACCAGAAGCCTAAGTCAAACATTGCAGGGGAGGGAAGTCTAAGGGCAGGAAGGGGACACTGAGGGCCCAGGGTGCTGGGGATGTCACTGTGTAAAGGAAAGCCAGGGATTTGAAAGTAAGTGCCCCCAAAAGTTGGAGTATGAGAAGGAATACGGTTGTAATATAAAACAGAATTAGCCTAGAGCTTCTAAACTCATCTGTAGAGGCCCTTGGGCCTCTCTTGAGCTAGTGCTTTGTTGGATCTTAGTCTCTATTTAAGATTAATATGAGAAATGACAAGAAGTTTTGCTAATTAATACTCACCACGTGCTAGACACTACTCTAATTTCCTATGTCTTAACTCATTTAATCTTCCCAACAATGAAATGAAAATGGTTCTATTCTTGTCCCTGTTTTACAAACAAGAAAACAAAGACCTAGAGAGATTAAGCTTGCCCAGGGTCACACAAGTAGAAATGGGCAAAACTGGGATTTGAACCTATGCAACCTGACATCAGAGCTTGTGCTCATGAACGCTCTTCAATTGTCTCCAAAATTGCCGTTGAAGATACTATCCAGTACATGGTTCTGTGTTCCTTGCGTTAGGACATATACGTATACAATATGTTCCTTTTAGTACCAGGAAAAAGATTGTATCTCCCAAGGAACTGGTTTATTTAGATGTATCAGATAATGTAACTCATTTGGTTTTCTCTTTCTACATAGTCTATGATTTTCTTTTTCCGTTTCAAATGACCCCAAACCCTATGTGTAAGGATATAAATCCTAAAAGAAAAAAATTTGTAGCATTGTACACATCCTTTCTTTGCTTAAAATAGCCAAATAGCTACGGGCTTTGAGAAATTTCGTATTTTTGAGGAAGTCCTATTAGCCCAGAAAACAAAGCTTTTAAAGTAATTTCTCTGAAAGGAACAGCTGAGGCTCAAACAAACACCAAGATTTCAAGAACTCACATTGCAATATTAAGTGGGGGTAGATGGGGATAATCTACTGGAAATTTCAGGCTTTGGAAGAATAGGTCCCAGCTCCTTCTTCAGCATTCAGAAGAAACACATGTCCCATATTAGCCTTCTAGGAGTCCACCTAGAGAATACTGAAGTGCACACAAGGTTGTTGAGGAAAATAACTCAGAAAGGTAGGGCCTGAGACCTCTAAGGTGTCGAACAATTCTAGGCAGGGAATTAAGGGAAAAAAATCCATGGTGTCCTGGCAAAGCAACAAGTCACTGGCTGGTCCCTGGTTCTGCTTCAGGTTATGTTTGTGTCTATTGCTTTTCCAACCCTGATTTGCCTCGTTGACCAAGCCTAGTTTGTGCTATCTGCTCCCTAGCCTTGATTTTTGTGTATAGAGTCTCGTCCATATCCCGCCAGGGGCCTCCATCTGGCACCAAGTCATCATTCCACCTCCACCAGTAAATACGTCCACTCCAGCTCCTGCCCCATAGTGCTTTATCTTAGTTCCGGTCCACTGAGACTCAACCTGCTAACACCATAGCTAAAACACTGCCTTGATCCCAGCCCTTCACAGTGGGATGGCAGTTCCCACACTCTCCACGATGCAGGATAGAAGACCATGAACACAAACCTGGTCTATTACCTGCTACCCCATGGCCAGAGCTTCCAGAACCATCGCAGTAGAACTTTAAGGTTCCAGCTTTGGTCTCTCTCTGCAAGTGCCTGGGTCAAATGCAATAGGACATAGCAATGTTCAGTTCATTCCCTGGCTCAGGCTGAAGCATTCATGGAGCCTGTAGACAAGGCACGTCTTTCCTCCACACAGAATGAGCTTTCACGTGAGCCACGTAATTGGGCAGGGCTGCCAATAGGCCACATCCTTCATGTGCTTTGAACCAGCAACAGCAGGAAAAAACAGGTCAGAAAACGCTAAGGCCGAAGTTATGAGATGATATGGAAAGTCCAGAGGACTTTCCTGGGGGGTACCTTGTAAACCACACACGTATTCTAAGCAATAAAAATTTAGCCACATGGTGGACCTGGCAATAGACTGAAGAATGCTTAAGACACAGGAGTCTCAGATGCTTTCGGTGACCACCAGAAATCACTGTTCTCGTTGATTAATTGGCAACTTCTTCAAGACCTCAATCAACACCCCCCCCCCCATTTTTTTCATGGTCCTTGGAATCCTATATCTAGGAATCACACTATTGCTTGACATCCCATGAATCTTAACTCTGAGTTTGAATGCTGAGCCATTCTTAAGGACTACTGGGCCCACTCACAACAAAACTGTCTATTTGGAAACATCTCTTGGACAATCTTAATCTAAAAAGTGCTGTGATTAATAGAGGGTGTCTGGCTTTTTTTTTTTTTTTTAATATAAGAGTGGGGAAGTGTGTGTGCACATGGGCGTGAGAGAGGGAGAGAGAGAAAATCTCAAGCAGACTCCCCACTGAGCACAGAGCCAGATGTGGCGCTGGATCTCATGACCTCGAGATCACGACCTGAGCCACAATCAAGAGCTTGCCGCTTAACCTACTGGGCCACTTAGGCACCCTAGAAAGTATCTGGCTTTTAAGGGCTTCCTGCGTCATTCTTAAGTTCATGCCATCAGCCTCGTCTTGTGCCTTCTCCCCATGCTCTCAACCAGAAAGCATGACCTTTATGTACTTACTTGAGAAAAAAATGTACAGCTATGACATTTTTATGGAGCCTGAGATACCCTTGTTCAAAAGCTGTACATGGATAGAAAATTGGATAATGAGGCAGACTCTGTGAAATCCTATGTCAGCAAATGACCCATCTGTTTGCAAAAGATGAAGATCCACATCAATCCAGCTTAAATGAAAAAGGGATTTGCTGATTCACATAATGAGAAAATCTAACAGTAGCCTTGATGGCTTCAGGTTCAGCTAGATTTAGGGCCCACACAATGTCATTAGGATTTGGTTTTTCTCCTTCCCTTCATTTTGCAACTTCATCTTCCTCCACGTGGAATTTGGACACAAGGTACATATGTTAATAAGATGGTGGCAGTGCATTGAGTCCTTATATCTTTTCATGTCCAACCAGAAATATTGACTCCACTTTTCCAACTACCCAAATAACCATTCTGAGATTCATTATCCTGGTCTTCCTAGACCTAATGTAGGTCACGTGCCATCCCTGAACCAATCCCAGTGACCGGGAGATAGAATGCACTGATGGACTTAGCTTATTGTACAAGTTGCACCCTAGATCCTAGGGAGGAGTCAGGCTCGGCTTTCTGGAACCACACATACAAGGAGTGAAGGAGGAGTGAGTCTCTTAATGGAACTAAAGTGCTGCAATCACAAGAAAGGGGACTGAGTGCTGGGTAGGAACAATAGCAAAAGTCTACCCCAGATTCCTAGGGCTGCCTTAAAATGACAGGTTTCTGCCATACTTGTTTCTGTGTCTTTTTTTTTTTTTTAATTGAGGTAAAATTGGTATATAACATTATATAAGTTTTAGGCATACAACATTATAATTCAGTATTTGTGTTACTACAAAGTGATCACCACTGTAAGTCTAGTTATTGCCCACCACCATACACCTGAGCAACTCACTCATTTCACCCACCTCCAACCCTTCTCTCTCTGATAACCACCAATCCGTTCTCTGTACCTGTAAGTTTGCTATTGTTTTGTTTTGTTTGTTTTGCTTTTAAGAGGACACATATGACTGAAATCATGTGGTATTTGCCTTTTCTGTCTGTCTTCTTTCCCTCACCATAATAACCTCAAGTTCCATCCATGTTATTGCAAATGGCAAGATTTCTTTCTTTGTTATGGTGAGTAATATTCCGTTGTATCACATACCACATCTTCTTTATCCATTTATCCATTGCTGGACACTTATTTTTTTTCATATCTTGGCTATGTAAACAGTGCTACAATGAACGCAGGGGTGCATATATCTTTTTGAATTACAATTTTTGCATTTTTTACCTAAATACCCAGAAGTGAAATAGATGAAACATATGGTAATTCTATTTTTAATTTTTTGATGAATCTCCATATTATTTTCCATAATGGCTGCACCAATTTACACTCCCCATAACAGTGTATAAGGGTTGCCTCTTTTCCACATTCTCTCCAACACTTGTTATTTCCTGTGTTTTTGATAGTAGCCATTCTAACAGGTGTGAGGTGGTATCTCATGATGGTTTTTTTTTTTTTTTTTAAAGATTTATTTATTTATTTAATAGAGAGAGAGAGATCACAAGTAGGCAGAGAGGCAGGCAGAGAGAAGGGGAAGCAGGCTCCCTGCTGAGCAGAGAGCCCGATGCGGGGCTCGATCCCAGGACCCTGAGATCATGACCTGAGATGAAGGCAGAGGCTTTAACCCACTGAGCCACCCAGGTGCCCCTCATGATGGTTTTGATTTGCACTTCCCTGATAATTAGTGATGTTAAACATCTTTTCATGTGCTTCTTGGCCATTTGCATATGTCTTTTTTGGAAAACCATTTATTCAGATACTCTGCCCTGTTTTTAGTCAGGTTTTTTTTGTTGTTGTTAAGCTGTATGAATTCTATATATATTTTTGGATATTAACCATTTATCAGATATATGATTTGCAAATATCTTCTCTTGTAGGTTGCTTTTTAATTTTGTTGGTGGTTTCGTTTGCTGTTCAGAAGCTTTTTAATTTGATAGGGTCCCACTTTTTTTATTTTTGTTTCCCTTGCCTTTGGAGTCAGTTCCCCCCAGATCACTAAGAATGTCAAGGAGCTTACCACCTATGTTTTCTTTTAGGAATTTAATGGTTTCAGTTTTTACATGAAAGTCTTTAATACCTTCTGAGTTAATTTTTGTATAGGGTGTAAGCCCGTGGTCCAGTTTCATTCTTTTGCATGTAGCTATCCAGTTTCTCCAGCACCATTTATTGAAGAGACTGTCCTTTCCCTCTTGCATATTCTCCTTTGTCATAAATTAATTAACCAAACACATATGGGTTTATTTCCAGCTCTCTTTTCTATTCCATTGATCTATGTTTTTACTTCAGTGCTATAATGTTTCGATTACTATAGCTTTGCCATGTAGTTTGAAATCAGGAAGCATGATCTCTCCGGTTTTGTTCTTCTTTCTTAAGATCACTTTGTCTATTGGGTTTTTTTTTGTAGTTCCATACAAATTTTAGAATTGTTTATTCTAGTTCTGTTAAAAATGCTAGTGGAATTTTGATAAAGATTGCACTGAATCTGTAGATTGCTTTGGGTCATATGGACATTTGAACAATGTTACTTTTTTCAGTCCATGAGCATGGAATATCTTTCCACTTATTTGTGTGTTCTTCAGTTTCCTTCATTAATGTCATAGTTTTCAGTGTACTGGTCTTTCACCTCCATGGTTAAGATTATCCCTGGGTGTTTTATTCTTTTTGATGCAATTGTAAATGGGATTGTTTTCTTAATTTCTTTCTTATAGTTCATTATTATTTTATAGAAATGCAACAGGTTTCTATATATTTATTTTGTATCCTGCAACTTTACTGAATGCATTTATTAGTTCTAACAGTTTTTTGTAACGTCTTTAGGGTTTTATATATATAGTATCATATCATCTGCAAATAGTAACAATTTTACTTCTTCCTTTTTGATTTGGATGGCTTTTTTTCTTTTTTCTTGCCTAATTGCTATGACTAGGATTTCCAATACTATGTTAAATAAAAGTGATGAGAGTGGACATTCTTGTCTTGTCCTTGATCTCAGGGGAAAAGGTATTAGCTTTTCACTGTTGAGTATGATGTTAGCTGTGGGTTTGTCATATATGGCCTTTATTATGCTGAGGTATGTTCCTTCTATAGCCAGTTGTTTTTTTTTTAAGATTTTATTTATTTATTTGACAGAGAGAGAGATTGCAAGGCAGAGAGGCAGGCAGAGAGAGGGGAGGAAGCAGGCTCCCCGCCGAACAGAGAGCCCCATGTGGGGCTCAATCCCAGGACCCCGAGATCATGACCCGAGCCGAAGGCAGAGGCCTTAACCCACTGAGCCACCCAGGCACTCCTCTATAGCCAGTTTGTTGGGAATTTTTAATTATAAATGAGTGTTGAATTTTGTCAAGTTTTTTCTGCATTTATTGAGATGATCATATAATTTTGTTCATGTGGTGTCTCACATTGATTTGCAGATGTGGAACCATCTTTGTATCTCTGGAATAAACCCCACTTGATTGTGGTATATGCTCTTTTTAAGGTACTGTTGAATTCAGTCTGCTAATATTTTGTTGAGGATTTTGTATTTACTTTTATTAAGGATATTGGCTTGTAATTTTCTTTTTGTGTGTGGTCTTTTCTGGTTTTGGTATCAGGTAATGCTGGCCTTGTAAAGTGAATTTGGAATTCCTTCCTCTTCAGTTTTTTTTTTTTTCAAAGCATTTGAGAAGGATAGGTATTAAATCTTCTTTGAATGTTTGGTACAATTCACCAGTGAGGTAGAAAAAAAAAATCACCTGTGAAGCTGTCTGGTCCTGGACTTTGTTTTTTGGGGAGCTTTTGAGTGCTGAGTCAATCTTTTTCTTAGCAATCAGTCTTTTCAGATTTTCTATTTTTTCCTGATTCAGTCTTGAAAAACTATATGTTCCTAGTGATTTTTCCATTTCTTCTAGGTTATCACAATTTATTGGCCTGTAATTGTTTCTAGTAGTATCTCATGATACATTGTATTTCTGTGGTATCAGTTGTAACTGCTCTTTTATTTCTGATTTTATTTGAGCCTTCTTTTTCTTTTTCTGGCTTACAGTTGTCAAGTTAGTTTATCTTTTCAAAGAAACAGTTCTTAGCTTCATTGATTTTTTTTCCTATTTTCTTTTTAGTCTCTATTTCATTCATTTCTGCTCTGATCTTTATTATTTCCTTACTTCTAACTTTGGGCTCCATATTCTTTTTCTAACTCCTTTACGTGTCAAGTTAGAGTATTTGATATTTTTATTTTTTTCTCGTGGTATGTTTGAATTGCTATATATTTTCCTCTTAAAACTGCTTTTGCTTTATCCCATAGATTTGGCACTGTGGTATTTATATTTCCATTTGTCTCCAAGTATTTTTTATTTCTCCTTTAATTTCTTTGTTGGCCCATTGGTTGTTCTTGTTGTTTATTCTCCATATATTTGTGATTTTTCAAGTTTTCTTTTTGTAATTGATTTCCAATTTCATATAATGTGATCAGAAAGATATTTGATATGATTTCAATATTCTTAATTTATTGAGATTTGTTTTGTGGCCTAACATATGATACATTCTGGAGAATGTTCCATGTGCACTAGGAAAGAATGTTTTTTCTGTTACTTTGGCTGGAATGTTCTCTCTATATATCTATTAAGTCCATCTGGTCTAATGTGTTAAGTCTGATGTTTTCTTACTGGTTTTCTCTCTGGATGGTCTATCCATTGATGTAAGTGAGATATTAAAGTCTACTCCTCTTATTATATTGCTGTTAATTTCTTCCTTTATGTTAGTCTGTTAACATTTGTTTTATATATTTAGGTGTTCCTATGTTGGGTGTATAAGCATTTACAAATGTTTCATCCTTCTGTTGGATTGATCACCTTACCATTATGCAATGCCCTTGTTTGTCTTTTATTACAGTTTGTTTTAAAGTCTATTTTGTCTTATATAACACAAGATTCCTTTTGGCCTCCATTTACATAAAATATCGTTTTCAATCCCTTCCCTTTTAGTCTATGTTGTCCTTAGATATGAAATAAGTCTCTTCTAGGTAAAATATAGATGGATCTTGTTTTGTAATACATTCAGCACTCTGTGTCTTTTGATTGGAGGATTTAGTCCATTTACATCTAAAATTATAATTGATAGGTATGAGCTTATTGTCATTTTGTTATTTGTTTCCTGGGTGTTTTTTGTAGTACTTCTCTGTTTCTTTCTTCTTCTCCTAATCTCTTCTTTTGTGGTTTTGTGATTTTCTCTAGTGTTATATTTAAATTCTTTTCTCATTGTTTTTTTGTGTGATTACTATAGATTTTTGCTTTGCGGTTACCATGTGGTTCACATGTAACATCCTATGTATATATATAACAATCTATTTTAAGCTGAGAGCACCTTAAGTTTTAATGCATTCTAAAAGCTCTACATTTTAATCCCCACCCTGTGTTCTGTTTTAGATGTATTATTATACATTATTTATCTTTTTATTTTGTATATCCCTTAACTAAATATTATACAGTTAGTTTTACTACTTTTGGGTTTAAATCTTCACATTGGTTTTATATGTGGTTAATCTACTACTTTTACTATATATTTACCAGTGAGATTTTTACTTTCATATGTTTTCTTATTACTAGTGTCTTTCAGCTTAAAGAAGTTTCTTTAGTATTTCTTTTAAGGCTGATTTAGTGGTGATAAACTCCTTTAGTTTTTTCTTGTCTGGAAAACTTTCTCTCTCCTTCAATTCTGAATAATAACCTTGCCGAGAGTATACTTACTTTTGCCTTTCAGCACTTTGAATATATTATGCCACCCTCTTCCTGCTTGTAAAGTTTCTGCTGAAAAATCAGCTGATAGTCTTATGGGGGGTTCCCTCATATGCAACAAGTTGTTTTTCTCCTGCTATTCTAACATTCTCTATCCTTAACTTTTGATATTTTAATTATAATGTATCTTGGTATAGATCTCTTCAAGTTCATCTTATTTGGGTTCATCTTATTTGGAACTCTCTGTACTTCCAGAGCTGGATGTATGTTTCCCTACCCAGGTTAGGGAAAGTTTCAGCCATTATTTTTTCAAATAAGTGTTCTACATTTTTCTGTCTCTCTTCTCCTTCTGGGAGGCCTATGGTGCAAATGGTACTCTGCTTAATGTCTCACAGGCTCCTCAAGCTACCTGCACTTTTTTAAAAAATTCTTTTGTTAGTTTGTTTGCTTTACTGATTGGGTGAGTTCCACTGCTCTTTCAGGTCACTGATCCATTCTTCCACTTCATCTAGTCTGCTGTTGAAATTTCTGGGTTTTTTTCTTTTTTTCAGTTCAGTTATTGTATTATTCAGCCCCTTTGTTTTCTATCTCTTTGTCGAAGTTCTCACATATTCATCCATTCTTCTCCCAAGTTCAGTGAGCATCTTTATTAACATACTTTGAATTCTTCATCAGATAGATTACTTACATCCCTTTCACTAAGTTCTCTTTCTGAGCTTTTATTTTGTTCTTTCATTTGAAAGACATTCTTTTGTCTCCTCATCTTTCTTGACTCTCTGTATTTGTTCTTATGTGTTAGGCAAAACAGCTATCTCTTCCTGTCTTAAAAGAGTAGCTTTGTGTAAGAGATGAATCTTATTCAACCTTGCCCTAGCTTTTGGTTGTTTCTCAGAACTTTGTGATTGTCTAAGTAGCCTGTTTTGTTCTTGAAAGGTCCCATTTTTGAAGGTGTGCCAGGACCTGTTAGTATTAGTGTTCCAAAGAGAGAAACCTCAGTTAGTAACTAGTTTCAGGCCAATTGTAAGCCAGATCCTCAGGCAACAGCTTTTAAGATATGTAAATACATACAATCTTGTAGGTCTGAATCATAAATCCTGCTGACTTCTAGACAAGATCTAGAAGTGTCGCCTGGGTGACTGTTGCAAAAACCATAGCTTTAGATGTGTAAGCTCTTTTCTAGGAGGTATCAGAGAGCTCTGGTGAGGCCAAAGGAGGTTGCTAATATTGTCTCCCTATCCATGTTCCCTGAGAGCACCTCTGTAGCCTCTAGATATGTAGTAAACCTGAAGCCTGACCCTTAGTCTAAAGCTCCAAGATAAGAAAATAGGCCTTTTTCACATGAAGACTGGAGATGTTTCAGCCTGCTCCTTGTACAATGCCCTGAGGGTAGTCAAGGACTATCTCTACAATTGTTTCAGACCCATGGGGCCCAGAAACACAATCCCGTGGGCCAGATGCTCAAGGGGCATCCCCTGTGTGGTCTGTGCATGTCTGTCGACTTTGGTAGGGCAGGCCACAGCTGTGACACATGATTGACAGGGCACTTGGTTGGCCTGGCTGTAGCTCGATAGCCCACAGTTGCAGCACTCAGGGGTGGGATAATGCCACCAGAGCTAGCAGGCTAGAGGTAGGATGCAAAAACGGCACCTGCCAGCACCAGCCCCAACAAGGCAGAACAGAAATGGCACACATATAATGTGTATCCCTGGAGAGAGTTCCCCAGATTTTGTCTCTCTGGAAGATCCTTTAGGGTTAACAGATGAGCCTCCTTTGCATGTGATTTAAGTCCCTTTCAAACCATTGATATCATACTGAATCTCAGGGTGAATGGGTCCATATACAAGACCCTTAAGAGCAGATTTTCTGTTCCCCATAGCCCTGTGGTTCTCCCAGAAATAAGCCCCGTTCGTTTTCAAGGCCAGACACTTTGGGGTCTCATCTCTCTGGTCCAGATCCCAAGGGTTGGGTGCCTTATGTAGAGGACAAATTCCTTGCTTCTTAGGGACAAACTCCGTATTATGAGATCCCACCCAACTGGGGTTGGGTTTTTGCAAGGCCTTGTCTCCACCACTTCTACCTGTCTTGATGTGGGCCTTTTATCCTTTGTTTAGAGGCACTATTCAGCTAACTTTCAGATCTTTTCAGGAGGATTGTTCCATGTGTAGCTATAGATGTGTTGTGCTCATGGGAAAAGGTGAGTTCAGGATTTTTCTATGCCACTGTCATGAACATTCTTACTTGTTTCTGTGTTCTTAACCCAGCCTCAGCCTCAGTCTGCCTCACTCTTATCTGGTCTTAACTCTTGTGTGTAAGCAACCCATAGCCTGTCTGATCTGTTGGTCCTGCCTGTGGCTCTGCCTTGGTGAAATCTCTGCCTATCAAACCTCAATTCCACCAAAGTCTTCCTGAAACAGTTGGCCAAGTCAAACCTGAGGCATGCTATACAGTGTCTCCAGTTTGAGCCCTGTTATTGGTCTACCTGTTATTGGTCATACTAAAAGTAGGCAGTACCTGAGACTTCTGCGATTCAGACCAAGGGAGATAAATCTGTAAACACCCTAACAAAACAGATAGCTGACTTGGATAAATGAAGGGATTATTTAGGAATGCATACAGGGACGAAAGTATTTGGTTGGGGAATAGCTATAGAAAAACAGAATTGCATTTAACCATAGAACGCTTTCCAACAATAGTTGACTGACAGACTGTTAGAACTGCAAGGAATTTTAGAAAATATTTTTTACTGTGTCAGAAAGACAGAGCATATATATGTGTATATCAAGTAAGATTCTAGTGTGTATCAACTAAAATTGCATCTGGAAAAAGAAAATCATCTTTATCTGCAAAACAGAGGTAAAAATTCAATCCTGTATGAGTATTGAAAAAAGTCAAAAGAGACTTTTTTTTTTTCTCCTGCTGTTCTAACATTCTCTATCCTTAACTTTTGATATTTTAATTATAATGTGTCTTGGTATAGATCTCATGCTTAGAACAAATGCTTGGAACAAATCTGGTGCATACTTTGCACTCACTAAATCAGATACTTTAATTATTGCTATGATGATGATGATGATAATGGTAATGATTAGCTCTTCCCTGGATAGGGAGTGTAGTTAGCCACATGAGAACAGCATGTTCTGAGAGTGAGAGAGAGGTGATTCCTAAATGATAGGGTTTTATTATCAGAGGAAGGGTAAAGAATATTGATCAAGCAAAAACAACAGAGAGCCACTATAGCATGTGTGTAAACAGCTGCCGTTCACACATATTGTGTGTATTGGATTATGGGAAGAGGGCTTGGAGAAAAAGTGCTCCCTGCAATTCTCTTTTTCCAATTAAATTCCCAGTGTGATCTCCTATCCCCTCCATTAGGGAGGTTGCGGGCAGCTCTGAGTATGCTGTGCTTGGACCTGATTTGGCTCAGCGTCCTTTGCTGTCCCCCAAGTGGGTATTTCAGTATTGCTGCACTGGTACCGAAGGGATACAGTGATGCCGTGGTGACTTGAATAGAGCTATGCCTTAGACTGGAGGCCTGGCTTATGCTGGGAGAAAACCTGAAAAGTGTGCAACAAGGAGGTTTTTATTTTCCCCCAACTCGTGAATTTACTCCATAAAATTTACTGAGTGTATAATGTACACCCCGAACCCATTTAGGGCCTAGAGCTCAAGTATAGGAAAAAAAAAATTAGGGTGAGGATAATAAAACCTGAAGCTAGAGGCATGGTAAGAGAAAGGAAGAACCAGAAAACTGTGTTTGTTTTAAGCAAATGTGTTATCCTTTTGAAATTATTTCCTATATTTATCTTCTAAGAGCAGAGTCCACATTAGATAGACCATAAATCCAACTGAGTTCTGAGAAATAATATATTCTCAGACTTGCCTGAGGTGGGGTTTGCATGGCTGTATGTTTTTCTTGGTTTTATTTGCATGAGAAAAAAAAGAAGAGAGAAAAAAATAGCTTACCAAGCACAGCTGTAAGACTTTAGTTTCAACAAGCTATTAAAATTACTTCTCTGCTCAAAGGGTAGATTTTTTATTTTTCATTCGTATATCTTATACCAAAAGGTAGCCCCATAATTTTCTTCCAAATTTAGATTATTTTGTAGATTTTTAGCCTGTCTTTCATTTAGTCAGTCATCCAAAATGCTTCTATATAATCATGAGTAAAGGAGAAAGGAAGCTGAAGGTTGTTTTTTTTTTTTCACTCCTTAAAGAAAAATTGTTGAATTTATCACTTCAGACATGATTCTTTAGATAGATTAGTTGCTGTAAAAAAGGCTTACAAATAAATGCTAACCATTTTTCTGGCTCATGTTTTTTACTTGTTTATATTCCTCATCCAGTAAATGCTTTGAATTATTTTCCACTTCCTCATTCACAATTATTCTTTGTTCTGAGTAAGAAGGTTGTTTGTCACAGGATGTAATAAAACATTATAATTGACTCGATGAAACAGTAGAATTATATACTGTTGAGTCGGACGCTGCACTTGGAAAGCATTGGCCTGACCTCTCGCATGTCTAACTTGGGGGCCAATGAATGTCTTCTGAAGTGGAAGAGTGATCACCCATGGGGAAGTGAAAGCGGCTGTTTCATTTGAAGAGGCTCTTGCTGATATCTTGCTTGCCAAGCACACAAAGTTGGCTAGCAAGCAAAACTAGTTGCAACACAATGTTTGGAGAAATTTTTGAAGTGTAACCAATTTCCCCCTTCTAATCATAATTTGCAGAACAAAAACTATGTTCTATAAAGAATCTATTTGAAAGAAGTTGGATATTAAAAATAACTCATCATTCTCTGCCAAGTCTCAGGGAGCCAAGTGTAGACCCAATAAAAGTTGTACAACATTTTGATACCCAGATGTTTGAATCCAATGAGTATGACCATTGGGATAAAGGGAAGTCTTTACTCAGCTAGATTCTTGTACCAAAATCAATGATACCATGACATTTTGACTGTGTGAATCTTCAGGGGGGGGAGAGGGATGGAGAGTGACAGGGCATATATTCTAGACAAAACTAACAACCATAACTTCCAATAGGTATATTGAATACCTTAGTGCCTGCCAAGTTCGATTCTTTCAGTTTTATCCCATGAGCCTGTATTAAAAATGAACAAAATTGTTTGAGGATCTCAACTATCATTTAGTGGACTGACTGACTGACGGACTTATTTATTTATTTATTTATTTATTTATTTATTTATTTGACAGAGAGAGAGAGAGCACAAGCAGTGGGAGCAGCAAGCAGAGGGAGAGCGAGAAGCAGGCTCCCCCGTAGAGCAGGGAGCCCAATGCCAGGCTTGATCTGAGGACCCTGGGATCATGACCTAGCTGAAAGCAGTCACTTAACCAACTGAGCCACCCAGGTGCCCCAGAAGTATATTGATTTTAGAAGAAGATGGAGGAAATTAACAGCTGTGAGGACTAGACAAATTATTAACCACCCATCTTCCAGCACTGGATGCTTCCTTTCTGCACAATGACAAAAATCACCCAAATGAGATAATACATGTAAGGAATCTGGTAAAGTGGCATGTCATGGGCGCTTGATAAATATTCTCTTCCTGGTTGCTTTTTAGTTCCAATGAGCCTTATGCCCACAAATTAGACAGCTTCACATTTGAATTTTATTTGCAAGACCTGTCCCCAAGGGTCAGACTGTCCTGCTCCAAAGACCAGATGACAATCTATGTCAATGCAGCTGCAATATCACTCCTCCAGCCACTAATGTTATCCACTTGTTCAGTGATCCCCTGTTGAGGATCTAGTCCCTGCAGGCCACATGCTTGGGGATACTAAGATGAAGAAGATCGAGAGCTAGCACACAAAAAGCTGATTACCTTGTAAGGGAGATGGGCAACAAAGTCAATAGTTACATTACGGTCATAGGTTTTATCCAGAGGGTCTGCACACAGTGCATAAAAGGAGAGAGTCTGGGCTCCCTGATGACAATGGAGGGAAGAGGGTCCTAGAATACTTTGGCTAAGTCTAGACCTACCAGAAGTAATAGCCAGCCAGGATGGGGACAAAAGGGGATACAGGAAAAGAGGGCTCCGGAGGAAGAAGAAATGACCTTTTTATTTTTTTTCTAGTAGCACAAAACTCATTATACTCAATGTCTATAATTTTGTACTTCTGTTTATCATGGATAAAAATGGGAAAATTTGGGAGCATCTGTTTTGGTCAAGGTAGACTGCTAAAAGGATGTAAAGACTGAATTAAGGTCTTCAGGAAGCTCGGATTCCTAAAGAGTGAGATGTAAGTATTGCAGATGTAAGTATAGCCAGAAGAGTGAGATGTAAGTATTGCAATCACATGGAAGGCTGGAAGTCAACACTTGTGTCTGGAATTGTCTGTGCTATCCGAAATTGGTGAGTGCAGCACAATGAGTTATCGAACTTATTTTGCAGAATTAACTGCTTCCCCAGGACTAAACGCATTGAGTTCCAAAGTATTAAGGCCCAAGATTTCCAACCTCTGTCTCTGAGACAAAGTTGGAGCAGAAGCAAAAGCACTGGCCTGCTCAAAAGCCATGTTTTCAAGTTGAAAACATGAAAGTTACTGAATTGCATGTCATCTTATATTTTGAAATAATAGAAAAGTTGCAAAAATGGTTAGAAAATTAAGCAGTGGGGAAGAAAGCAGCTGACCTAAGCATCTTCGGAAAACAGTGTTTTGACTGGATACTGTAAGGCTAAATACAAAAAGAACTGCACACAAACACTATATTTGGTAAATTTGTTCCTCCCAGGGATATGGCTTCGCAACTCTGATACTATTTTATGTAATAAGGTTGAACCAATGAGTAAACGTATGTAATAAAACTCTAGAAAAAATATATTATTGTTGACAACCAACATGGTATATATTTTCAAATTATAATATTTACACAGAGAATAAAATATGAAGAGTTCCCTTATAATATTAATATGGAAATTATATTAACAAAAGATTATCTTGGGAAATGTAGTTTGATGAAGATTTAAAAGATTAGTTTTGTAAGTATAATTTTTTTTCACTGTTAAAGAGAGGTAATCCAAACTTTACACGAAGAGAAAGTCCTTTATTTCTTGGTTTGGTCCCGGAAGTCCAATATTCCTTAGACTTAGAGAAATGAACCATGAAGGAACTCACAGCCTCACCCAGCATGTGGAGGTGGAGGACCCCCATGTGAGAGGGGGCTCTCCCGGATCTGCAGGCCTCAACAAACCCTCTGATGAAGGTCAAGGTAGACAACCGTAGCCTAGCAGCTCAGGAGGGCACAGCGCTTCAAAACCAAGGCCCACTCATGGGGAAGGGGCCATCGGCACTTGGCTCTTGGCCTCCTGGCAGGTCTGGAAGAGCTTCTTGCGATGTGGTGAGTCTCCTGACATCTTTGGAAGCCTCAGGCATGTTAAATACCTCCACCATCTCTTCTCCTTGTTTTGAGCATTTGGATTTCTCTTCTTTCAGTTCTCGAATCAGGGAAGTTAATTCCTCCATCAACATCAAATTGGTCCTCTTTACCTTTCTGTAAGTGTCCACAAGGCTAGTTATATTTAAAGTCTCTTTCTCTATCCTGGCGTTCTCTGAAAAGAATTTTATCTCTGCATGCTCCTTTTTAGTAGCTCTCAGCTTGTCACCTAGCTGGAATTTCCCTCTAATCCATGCAGCCAGTGTTTCTAAAAGCTGCTTTTCATGTCTGACATAAAGCCAGCTCCTAACAGACTGAACAAGTCTGAATAGAAATAAGAGACCCACCATTAAGGCAATGACAAATGGACATATCACTATCTCCCAATGGATATTGTGGAAAGTGAGTTGTGGACTCAGGTCATTGGACAGCATCTCCTCTACCACCTTGCCCAGCTTCCCAAGAATCAGCCCAAATCCAAGCTTTGCAGAGGAAAACAGCTCCTCCATGGCACTGATCTACCACTGGGCTCTGCCTAGTAACCATGGAACCACCAGCCACAACAAAACCTGGGGAACACCCCATCATTCCGTCTAGAACTCAGCCAAGGCAACTGACAACTTGGACTGGTCAGTGATATGGTCAATGGAAGGGGGAGATTTGCAAGTAAAATATACTAGTCTTAAAAATATAAAGTAAGTAAATATATTGATAGCCAAGTTTCTCATAGTTGGAAACGTAAGTTCTAAATAAGAAAAGGGAGGAAGTTAAAATGAACTCTATGATACAGGATTAAAGTCAGAAAAATCAGTATGAACTGACTTAAAATACACACACAGAGGCAGAATATATATAAATGTGTGTATATACATGGGCTAGTCTACATATACCTACCTCTAGTTTTGTCTGCCATGAGGACCTAGAAGCCATGAGCTTCCCACCCCTATGCCCAGATCTTGGTTTCTAAATACTATTCTCTAATAAGAGAAACCAGGACACTCCTTGGAGAAGTGGTTGACTCCTGGGGCAGAAAAAATCAAGATGAGTAGTACTAAAAAAAAAAGAAAACACAAACAAGGCATATTGAAAGGGCACAGGAGCCTACTTCAAAGAGCTCCTAATGGCCAACTCTGAAACAATTTGCGAAACAAAATAAGTAACAGTAAGATTGGGTCATAACCCAAAGGATAAAATAAATACCCTTGAGTCCATACTGATATAAATAAGTAAACATAAACAAAAGGCAGAGAAGAGACTATTCTTCCATACAGAACTCCCACTAATAAATGTAGAAGAAATAAGGGAACTACAAAGTCCTCATGATCATATCCCAATGGTAATTGCTGCTGGGCAGAATCATAGATGGATAATAAAATTAGCAGGCAAATGTTTATGGAGAAACAAGATATTTGTATAGTCTCAAAGTATCTCTCCCAAGATATATACTTTTAAAGTGAAAGATAGAACTTTATGGTGAAAAAAACTGTAACCAAGCAATCAAGGTTAACATCACATAAGATAAGATAACATCACATAACACAAGATAAATCAACATCATGTATCCTTGATATGATGGCCTGAGAAAGGCACATCTTCTCTGTGGTTTTCTTTGCAATGATACATAACCTCACTTTAGTCATGAGGAAACATTAGACAAATCCAAAATAAAGAAATTCGACAAGCAGGAAAGATGAGGAAAGACTGAGAAACTGTCATAGATTGGAGGACACCAAGGACACATGACAACTAAATGCAAAGTGGGAGCCTAGAACCAGAAAAGGGACTTGGGTGGAAAAACTGGTTAAATCCGAATATAATCTGCAGTTTCATTAATAGTATTGTATCGGTATTGATCTCTTACCACTGGTCCTTTTCCTATTTTATGTTTACTATGTTCACATTATGGAAAGCTGAGTAAAGGACAAATGGAAACTGCTCTATTGACAACTCTTTGTAGGTCTAACATAATCTCAGAATAAAAAGTTAAAAAAATAAGAACCAATAAAATTAAGCATCCTGACTCTTCTTTCTACAAATGGATTTGGGATCCTTCAAGGACTATATTGAGTTTCCTATTGCTGCTATAACAAATTATCAGAAACCCAATGGCTTTTAACAATGGAAATTTATTATCTTATAGTTTTGTAGGTCAGAATTCAATGTGGTTCTTGCTGGGCCAAATGCGTATCAACAGGGCCAGTTTCATTTCTGGAAACTCTAGTGAAGAATCCTGTTACTTGCCTTTTTCAGCTTCTAGGGACTCCCTGCACTTTTTGGCTCCTTTTTTCATCTTCGAAAACAACAATGGCAGGTCATACTACTATCTGACTATAGCTGGGAAAGGTTTGCCTTTTTTAGGGATCCATGTGATTAGATTAGACCTACCTACATAATTCCAGTCTCAAAGTTTTTAACTTAATCCCCCTGCAAAGTCCCACTTGCTATGTAATGCAACATATTCATAGGTTTCAGAATTAGAACATCTTTTTTTTGGTGAGAGGGTTGCATTATTCTATCATAGGGACTTTTCAGGGAAAATGAGACTTAACTCTCTCATGTCAGCACCAGGAAACTCCTAAAAAGTAGACAAGACAAATTGCCAGGGTTTTCCCTATTTGAGGTATCCTGCACAGTGTTGGCTCATAGAATATTTTTCTTTTTCCTTTATGTTTTTAAGATTTTATTTATTATTTGAGAGAGAGACAGAGAGAGACAGAGGGTGCATGAGCAAGGTGTAGGGAGAGGAAGAGGCAGATTCCTCGCTAAGAAGGGAGCCCAACGTGGAGCTCAATCCCAAGACTCCAGGATCATGACCTGAGCCAAAGGCAGACACCCAGACACCTGAGCTACTCAGACGCCTCTAGGATATTCTTAATTCAGGATTGGTGATTTTCACTGGAGATGAAATTACTACACTACTACCGCCAGTCCTTTAGTCAATGTTGGATTACGGTCCAGGTGGTTCATTTCTATCCAGATGGTGTTCCCATTTCCACCAGGAAGGTCTCAGCCTTTTGAGTTGCACCTCTGGCCCTCCTATTCTCAAGCTTGCCTGGGTGTCCCAGGTCCCTTGGGTCTGGGTGTCCCCATTCTGTCCTGTGGCACATCTGCTCCAGTGTCTTGCGTAGCACAAGGTACAGGGTAAAAATTGAATGAGTAATTGTTGAAACAAATGCTCATGAAGGTGCTGTCCTACTGCTGTCCAGGCAGTAGACCTATATGTCCTTGTTTCATATCTGCTTTGACCTGTTAAGAAATGGAAACCCATTTTTGTCCTGCTTTCAGAAGAAGAATGTAAGAAAGAAGCAGAAAGTGGTTCTTTTGTAATTTGGGTGTAGTAGAGAAGATAATGTTTTTATTCCGGTCTTTGATGCAAACAGGGAGAGTCAGGCTGAAAATATAATTTTCATGGATTATTTAAATGTTAAATCTTAGCACTTTGAAGCACCTTATACAATGCCCACATCTTCAAATTATTCTCAGATATTTTTGTGAACAAATGTACATTTTATTCATGGCCCCTTTCCATGCACTGTTAATAGTTTTTTGATCCACTTGCCAAAGCAGCTAAACCTGAGCTAAACCATCACCTGAGGTGCTTTTTAAAATATTGATATCCAGATATCTGTGCTTGCCCTAAAAGAATCCTGATTTAATTATTCTGGTAAGGCCCCAGTTATTGGTATATTTAAGCTTCCCAAGTGATTATGATATGAAACCTGGAAAGAAAACCACCAAGTTAAAGAAATAGTGCTTCTTAATATTAAAGCTCAAAATGTGCTTTGCAGAAGAATTGGATGTGAGGTTGCCTCTCCACCCCCACCAGGTTGAAATATGCCTCCATTTCTTATGTGCGGGTGACATCCACTCAGTAATCCGATGGCTTCTGCCAAGGCCTAACTGGCACAGTCCTTTTCACAGCTGGTCCAAATTGTTCATTCTGGAAGCATCACCCTATCTCGGTTGTCATTTCTGCCCCCACCCTGCTTCTTTCAGTTTGCTCTGTTGCAGGATCAGGACTAATGTTCTATGCAAGGCCAACTCTGCCCTTTGCAGCCACCTTCATGCATCCCCATTTGTCACTTTCCTGGCTCTGACACTTTCTTTCATCCTCCTGTGATACATCCTCATCCCTTCTAATCCCTTGCTATTTCTTTTCTGTTGCTGTTAGAAAGAGCGCACAACACATGCACGCGAGGCAGGGAAGGGGCAGAGGGAGAGGGAGAAGAAATTTCAAGCAGGCTCATGCCCCCTGCAGAGCCTGACAGGGGACTCAGTCTCACAAACCCAAGATCATGATCTGAGCCAAAGTCAAGAATAGGGGACTCAACTGACTGAGCTACCCAAGCGCCCCTTTGCTATTTCTTTTTTTTCTTTTTTTTTTTTTAATTTTTATTTTTTTTCCCTTTGCTATTTCTTAAGACAAATGATGGGAAGAATCAGAGTGGGAAAGGAATTCAGTGAGTTACTGTGGCCGCCATGAAAGTGTGCCTCCCAGATCTCCAACTACAAGGAGCTGAGTTGACCTATGGGCCCAGGTTCCATGCTTAGGATCCCACCATCCCATTAGCACAAGGCTACCCTTTCTTTGGGTGCTCCCAGACAATGGCTGAGCATTACAGGATGCTGAGTTCCACCTGTCTCTGAGAGCCTTGAGCTCCTCCGACTGGCGACTTGGGTTCAAGGGCTCCTTACTGGCCTTGCTAAACGTACCACTCTGCACCACCAGCTGAAACCCTTCTCCACCCATTCCCCTCGCTCTCTCCTGAAGGTCAGGACTACAGCCAGCACTGACGGCTCTCCTCGCCCTCCCAGCCCCTTCTCCATTTTTTCCCTCCCAAGCATCTGCCTAGATAAATTTCTTGCACATCTAATCCCATCTTGGTGTCTGCTTCTTGGAGAATCCAAACTAGCACGTGTACTATAGGGGAAAGTGGAAACAACAACTGAATTTTACTCTAAAAGAAAATAACCATCGCTAACTCATTTATTTAATCACCATCAACTAATGGGTTTCTGTATGTATGGGTACACATCCATTCCCTCTCAAAGAAAAGATATAAGGAATGAACAAATTGGGCAATTGGATAGCAAAAGAAAATGCCCATAATACATGCTATAAGGAGGCACAACAGTGGTTCACCCTGGCCGCACGTTAGAATCACCCAGAGGATTTTAAAGATGCTGGTGTCCCTCTTGAGTTTCCAATGCATTTGGGCTTGAGAGCCTGGGAATTTGCATTTAAAAAGCTCCCCAGATGATTCTAGGGTGCAGTAACGTTTGGGAACCCTGCCTCATAGGTATGCATACAGATAGGCCACAATTTATAGTACCTACACAGTTGCTCAGGAGAAATGTGGTTAATCGTAGTCCTGAGGGAAGAGAAACATTTCTTCAGCAGATCTTCACAAAGGAAACACTGTGGGATGTCATCAACCACATCCTTAACAACATCCTTACAGTAAACACAGAAATGACTTTCATAGAGTTGCTCCCTATGACATCCTTCGATGTTGCCAGGTTCTTTCCATATGCTACCACTTAGTGCAAGCAGGTTCTGCTCACGTACAAATTTGGAGAGGAATTTTCCACTTTGGTTAGCGTATCTCACCCTGAGAAGGCTTCACGCTGTCTTAGGGTAAAGTCTCGTGGTCAAACTCCAGGGGTACCAGAGAATAGACACTTTGATCTTTTGTTTCTCGTACTGGGATTCTACATAAAATTGTCTGGCCGAAGAGTCTACTGCTGACCGGCATTTGAAAACCACTCCTCGGCCTAAAGAAAAAGAAATCCTCCCACTTCTCAACAATTCTAGGTTGACCCCAGTAGAACCCACAATACATCCTGACTTCAAAATCTTGGAAATAATTAACTTCATTGTGCCATGACCAAGAAAGATGAATTTCAGACCAACTTGATATCCAAATAGATAGGGCGCACCTGGTCAGGAATACAGAGATGGATGCCATCCAGCTAATGCCAGGCCACAACATGGGAGAGAAACGCATTCCTCTCACCATGGCTGGCAAGTTCAATGGCAGTAACTCCAAGACTGATGGAGTCCTCATAGCCCTTCAGATAAACTACCTGAAATCTGAATATGAGGAAATGAGTTTGTAAACATCCACCTTGCTTGGGATGTGCTACCAAAATCCATCAAAAAGGTCTACCTGTTGGGATTCTTACCTCGAGGCTCTCATCTGGCCATCCTTTATCTTCAGAAAGAACAGCCCAGGGAGCCTCCCCACCTGGGCACAGAACACACCTGCCCGGATCATACAGGTGCTCACCAGCTTCCCATGCCTGGCTCGCACCAGTGCTGCATACTGAATTTCTGGCTTCTTCCCCTTCCGGAGCTTCTCCTCCCAGCATCCTTACAACCACCCCGGAGTGGCAGGGCTTACGATGTTTAATAAATGAGCTCTCTCCATCACTTCACATTTACTAATCTCCATGCTTATTGAGCTGCCCTTCACGGCAACTCTGGTGAAACTGATTAGAAAAAACTTAATATACAGTTCCGTTACCTATGAATTAATGTAAGCTTCAAGGACATTGCTGTTTAGCTGATAGAAGGTGCATGCTATTAGCATTTTGGAATGACCCTAGCAGTGACTTTGAAAAACTTAAGTAGGCAATGTGTTGAAAATCACGGAACCAGGCAGTGGCAACAGTTGAATGTAAGTTCCAAGGTGGGTCTTTACGCTATGCTGAATGAATGAACAAGACTGTCCAAAGAATCAGAGTTCAAGGATATCCAGAAGAAGAGAGAGAGAGAGAGAGAGAGGGAGGGAGAGAAAGGGAAAAAAAAGAGTAATTATGATCTTTGTTCTTTTACCCCTTCTATTCCTGGCTTCAAATGAACATGCACAGGGACACCTGGTGGCTCAGTCGGTTAAGAGTCTGCCTTTGGCTCAGGTCATGATCCCAGACTCCTGGGATCGAGTCTGGCATTGGGCTCCTTGCTCAGCGGGGAGATTGCTTCTCCCTCTGCCTGCTCTGCCTGCTGCTCCCCCTGCCTGTGCGTGCTCTCTGACAAATAAATAAATAAATAAAATCTTTTAAAAAAAAAATGGACAAGCACAGAAAATGCTTATGTGGGGGCAAGAGATTCCTTTTCTAAGTATTGTGACTTATACTTTGAAATGAACATTCACCTACTATATCCCTATCCCATTTTCACCAACAAACTATCGTTCTGCAGGGATGGTAGAAGTAAAAAGAGCCATCATTGCTTTCCTTACAAGGAGACAGGGAGAATTTCAAGCCAGGTGCCTCACCACTGCCCCCCCTCCCACGGCCACTTGCCTTCTACTAAGGTGTGGAGGTAACAAACCTATCAGATTCTTTCTGGGGAGAAAAATCTTGATAATGCAGAGATATAAACAACAGCGAGCATGTGAATAAAATAAAACTACCAAAGGAAGATAAAGGTAGAAAATGGCCGAAGAGCCAAGAAAGAACATTTTACCAGTATCACGACCATCTTGGTTTTTATCCTATATTGGCCTTCTGGACAGACTGATATTGGTGGAGCACAGATGTGCCCAAGGGCTCACTCTGCTAGCCCAGCCTGAGATTCTTCCAGAGTGAGCCTGCCCCTTTTCAGTTTGGGGTTTCTGTTTGTGCCATTTCTTCCCCTCGCCACCATTCTAGGTAGGTCCCCAGTGTGGCCACAGCAAGATGTCTTGGGAAGCAGTCATGAGACATGTCCTCCCCGCGGAGTCTGCCCAAAACTCATGGCAGCTTTACCAGTTAGTGAAACAAAACCTGCCTCTTTACTTCTAGTTTCAAAGCTATTCAGTGATGCATGTGAGGAATGACAGGGGTAGAATTTAATATCTGGCGACTCGCTAAACTCTTCTCTTCAAAACTGCAAAACCTTTTCAGAGACCAGGCAAGAACATGCGATTTCCAACCCGAGTGAAAGACAGGGACCCAGAAGTGAAAAGTGAAGGATTGCAACAGTTCCACACTGAGGGGAAATGAGCCTAACGCCAGCCTGTGGAAAATCTCAGTAAATCAGTTCTGGAAATTGTCCTTCTCCTTTCTTGCCCCAAGGTCAAAAAAAAGTGAAGTAAGGAATGGGAAATTTTATTAAATTGGACTTCACTTCATTATTCTCCCTCTCACAAATCCACCCCTCTCCAGGGCAACCTAACCCCAGGTGATGCTTTTTAAAATGGAGTGTTCTTTCTCAGACTTGTCTGGTCACAATCCATTGGTGATGGTGCAGAAAGGTTAAGGGTGGGAAGTTCTGTCACTAATGCTTCTAAGATAGGCCTGCAGTGTTCTTAAATTTATTGAGCCTCTTCTACTGTGTGTCCGTATATGCATGGTTGTGGTTAATAACATTTAAAAAAATAATCTTTTATCGATTCTTTTGTATATGTATTATATATAATATATATTTGTATATAATATATATATTTATATAGCAACATGAACTTTTTATTTTTTCATTAAGCTTCTTAGTTTCTTATTAACATTTAAAAAAATATTTTATTTGTTTATTTGACAGAGACACAGCGAGGGAGGAAACACAAGTAGGGGGAGCAGGAGAGGGAGAAGCAGGCTTCCCGCTGAGCAAGGAGCCTAATGTGGGGCTTGATCCCAGAACCCTCGGATCATGACCTGAGCTGAAGGCAGACACCTAATGACTGAGCCACCCAAGTGCCCCTCTTGTTAAAGATTTTTTAAAAGTGTTTTTGTCTGGGCACCTGGGTGGTTCAGTCAGTTAAGCCTCCGTCTTCAGCTCAGGTCATGATCCCAGGGTTCTGGGATTGAGTCCCATGTCAGACTTCCTGCTCAGTGGGGAGTCTGCTTCTCCCTCTGCCCCTCCCCCTTGCTTGTGTGCTCTCTCTCTCTCAAATAAATAAAATCTTTTTTCTGATTATAATTTTTTAAAAAAATAATTACTATAGAAAAGGTAATATTATATATCCTAAGGTATATACCTTAAGGAAATATTCAGACAGGTACATAGGATTTACTGACAAGGAGATTCATCCACTGTATTATTTTTCATTCTAAAACTGTAAACAACCCAAATGGTCAAAAATAGAGCTTAGACAAACATTGCTATGCTGTGTAGTCATTAAGAATCATTTAAGGAGGGACACCTGGGTGACTCAGTCAGTTAAGCACCTGCCTTCGGCTCAGGTCATGATCTCAGTGTCCTGAGATTAAGCCCCACATTGGGCTCCCTGCTCAGTGGGGAGCCTGCTTCTCCTTCTCCCTCTGCTGCTCCCCCTGCTTGCAATCTCTCTCTCTTTTTGTCAAATAAATAAATAAAATCTTTTTTTAAATAATCATTTATGGATATAGGATAGTGATCATAATACAATAAGGGGGGAAAATAAGGTTATAAATATTATCTGTCTATGATCTTATTTACTTTTAAGTATTTATTCATGTATTTATGTAAAAAAGAAGGGCATATTCCAAAAGTTTAAATACATTATAATTTCTGGCTGATTTTAAGTGACTTTTATCTTCTTTATATTTCTTTGTATTGTATAAAATGTTTGCATATACACTATATATTAGGTTTGGAGTTAGGAAAAATAATTCTTCATTACTTTCAAATTCAAAAGAGACAGTCACTCCAATACCTAAAGAACTGATCCTCATAGTGGCTCAGTCCATCCTTTGAGGGGCTGGTCTTCCTGTTAAAAATTAAAGAATGAGAGCACCTGGGTGGCTCAGTGGGTTAAAGCCTCTGCCTTCGGCTCAGGTCATGATCTCAGGGTCCTGGGATCCAGCCCCACGTCGGGCTTTCTGGTCAGCGGGGAGCCTGCTTCCCCCCCACTCTCTCTGCCTGCCTCTTTGCCTACTTGTGATCTCTTTCTCTCCGTCACATAAATAAATAAAATCTTTTTTAAAAATTTTTAAAAAGATTAAAGAATGAAGTGCTTCATTATAGCCAGCCTGTGGCTTCCTTATAGTTGAAGGCAGTGAATTTTTAACCAGGTTCCTTGTCCTTCAAGGTGTTTGGCCTTTCAAATGTCTCTGGGTGGGGGACAATTGGCCCTCTCAGAGCCTCGGTCCTCCATTGTGTTCCTTGGCCCAGCAGACAGGAAAAATGCGCACACCCACACCGGGCTGTTCCATCCAGGCACTGACTGTCCACCTCCAAGTTTCTCCAGAAGGGAGAGACCATCACCGCCCACCTACCATCACTGAAAGGCAACATGAACCGACATGTTCCAGACAAGGAACCTCAGGACCGAAGAGGTGAGGTGGCAAAAGTTCTAGAAAAGAACCTCATTTTCCTGCTTCTCCAACACCACCCACATCCACGTTCATTTGCTTTAAGGAAACCAGGGCATATCTGAGTGAGAAAATGGCTTAGTGACTATTCTCTGTTGTAAAGAATCCAGGTCTCCTTATCCACTTTCTTTCCCGGGTAGTTAGCCCCTAAATCAGTGCTCCAAAACCTTAATTTCAACACACATAGATGTATCCAGCCTCATCAACAAATTCTCATTGGGTTCCTTCTCTGCACTTGGCAAAGTTATAGGCATAAGGAAATAACTGCACTTTTCCTGCCTTGAGGAATTAGAATCAAGGAAAAGTTACACAACTATATGGGAGCCTGAGTTTACTGTGGGTGGAATAATATATGGGGGATTCCTATCTTTTTATTTTAAACTACTCTGTGCTATCAATGAACAGAATGGCCAGAATAATCTTAATCAGTTTTACTGTGCGAAGTTAAAATTCAAAAACATTTTCGTTGCATTCTCCCCAAAGTCTCAAGAGAGCAAAGTTTAATGCATGTAGCTATTTTGAGATTTAAATTGACCGTCACTTTTCTTTTTTTCATAAAGATGGTGAGTTTAATGATATCATTGTCATCACCGGCTTCTAACAGTAGGAATCATAAGATTGATTCATTTTCACAGAATCTTTTGTGTAGTAAGTTTTTATGCAAGTGGAAAACTTAATGGTAACAGAAACAAATTTGACCACACTTTTTAAATTATAGGATAATTACTAATTCTGTGGTCATTCATTCCCATGCCATCAACTCCAACACAGGAAACTATGAGAAATATAACCACTGGTAAAATTAAACCTGCAATTATAGCACCAATTTCTAGGATATGTTGATTTTTCTCTATTTTGCAGCATGTACACAGATATATAAAATTTTCTTATTTATTCCTCACATGTTAACCTTGCAAATGCGGAATTCATCATGATAATTTTAATAAACTTAAGATAGTTTTTGATCCTTCTTATATATGCCTTCCTTGTTAGTTAATTTTTAATTTGAGGGTGATAGTATATTCAACTTATCAGTTCAAACTGCCCTTGAAATCACTAATTATAAAAAGAAACAAAAAAAGAAAAAGAATCAAACATGAGGCAAACATGCTTTATATTAATTCATCATAATTTTAGCCAATAATTATCCTTGTCACTTAGCATTTGGATGGATCCCTGTGTTTGCAATGAATTCCCATCACACTTGATATCTTTACTAATACCTTCCATCTATTTACAGAACTTTTTCAAGGTACTCTCTATCTCTCCCACCCACTACCCTCAACCCTTGTCAGTTCTGAGGGCAGTATATTCAACATCTCATTATGCCTCAACTTGAAACATTCAAACAGCTCCCTAATTTTCCTCATTGGTTGAAGCTCCCTCTAAACCAGAATCCTCCCTGCACCACCATTATTTGCATAATTGGGTTTTAGTCTTTTTCCTTTTTGATAGCCAAAGTAAACTATTAGTTCAACAAGTTTCATCCAGTTCTCCGTACTGTTCCTTCCTCTCCGGATCAGTATTGTCAGTCTTAAATTACTGGTTCCATTGGCAGGGGCCCTGGCTAATCCAAATGCCACAACTGCACATCTGACGTGACATAACCTCACCCACAGACTGGAAGTGGGCAGCATGATAATCTTAGGAATAATAAAGAGTTAGCCCTTCGTGCTATGTGTGTACTCTCTGGGTCTAAACTCAGACAGTCCAAATGCAGAGATGTTGTAATGAAGAAGAGGAGCAAGAAGGCAGAAGAGGAAGCAGGAAAGGTAGAACAGCTGTGGTTAAATCTCTAGTGCCAGAAAAGTACTGGAATAGAATCCTGGCTCCCTAGCAATATGCTACCCCCTGTCTAGTAAGCAAAAAGTGGTAAGGTCCCCGCCCTCCCTGAGTTTGCAGTTTAGTAATGGAGATCGGTAAAGGGACACAGAAGGACACAGAATCAAAGAGGGTCTCCTTTAGGGAAGTGCTGTCTGTAGGAAGGTCAGTGTTAACCAGAAGAGTCAGGGAGGAGCATTATAAGCCAAGGAACTAGCATGTGCAAAGGCCCTACTTCATATGGAAGATGAGGTTGATTAAAATAGTACACAAGTTTCTAGCACATGGTACTGGTTGATAATGTTAACAATGATGACGGTAATAGTTAGGGTGATGATGACAGTGATAGAGGTGGCAGTGGTGATGATGAGGATGATGGCAGTGGAGGTGGTGATGGTGATAGGGGTGGTGCTGGTGATGGTGGCGGTGGTGATGATGATGATGATGGCATTGGAGGTGGTGATGATGGCAGTGATGATGGCGGTGATGGTGGTGGTGATGATGGTGGTCATGGTGGCGGTGATGGTGGTGGTGGCGGTGATGATGGCATTGGAGGTGGTGATGGTGGCGGTGGTGGTGGTAATGATGATGATGATGATGACATTGGAAGTGGTGATGATGGCGGTGATGTGGTGGTGATGGTGGCAGTGATGGTGATGGTGGTGGTGGTGGTGATGATGATGATAATGATAGCACTGGAGGTGGTGGTGTTGGTGGTGATGACTGTGATGTAGGAACATGTCCTTTCAAATAATTGCCACCCTATTCTCTTAACCAACAGAAGAGCTGACTAACTCATATTTATTCTTTTTCCCAGGTACTGGGTCACCCTTTAGTGAAGGTACCTATTTGAAGGGCATTTATAAGGGCAGGCAAGAGAAAGGAAATAGAAGAACTAAAACTCTAGGTTATGGATATCTGACCAACATTGCTTATATTGGTCAATTATTCTAGTGCAGTCCTGCAGGGCTTACTGATTTACTCTTTACAAATGGAAGAAAAAAATATAGACAATCTATTATGTTCATTAGGGCGTGGTACCAGTTTCTCCAGGGAAAAATCTCACTAGAGCAATTGGATGAAACATTTGCCTAACACTACAAGTTTCTCGGTTGTAGCAGAACAAAGAAAACAATATTTCTTCCAGAATAAATAATATTCCTTCCAAGCCACGCCCCTTTCAGACCACTTCTGAGCAACGATCGTTAAGGGCAGCATGAGTTTCCTAACAGTCTTGCAGATACTATGGAAATCATGGTCCATGCAGTTTTCCTGTTCACCTTCACATCTATCAGCCATTTCAATAGGTAGGCACTCATGTTAAACACTTCTGAAATGCTACAATAAAATACGCAGTGAAATATAATTTGCCTGGATGATTAAACCCCAATCTGTGGCCTTTACCTCCTTCAACAGCTGCTGGACATATAACCAGGTTCAAAGGATGAGAGAATCTAACGGTTATAAACACTGAACTCACACACCCAAAAGATTTCCATAAGAGCCGAATAAAAACACAGAGAAAGGTGTGGCTGCTCACCCTTGTTTTCTTTTAAGTAGCGTGGCTATTTTCTATTAGACCTCACCTGTTTTGTTTATGCCATGTTTATTTCCAGTAAGCTATTGCCTGAAAGAGAATAAAATGACCTTCATAAGCATGAGTAGAGAAAGCGCCATCTTCCTACAAGTGTGTGGGAAATAAATCAACTAGAAAGCAGAGGTTCTAGGAGGAGCATTCATCCTACCTAAATCCTGAAATGTGTCTATATGCATAGGGGCATTCCCTTCCCTCCACCCCCGCCCCCCGCCTCCCCTAGAGGGGCCAACGCTTTCTTTAGATCTTGGGTGGAGTCCATAACCACAGAAGGATTGTTAAAACCCATTGCTCTGCAGAGTCTTCCTTTTGCTAAACACATAGAAAGAGAACTTTAAAAGGGTAGCACCTCTGTTTCATTGCTCATAAATGAAGTCTTAGAATGATATGGATGTTAAACAGGTCATGGAATCAAGCAATCACTTGTCCAGAAAACATCATCAAGTGGGGTAACTCTAATATAGGACTATTTAATTTTTTTCCAATTGCTATTTAAAAACATTTCAAAATGTCAGGACGCGTGTGTGTAGATGATTCTGTGATAGCCTTCTGACAAAATTCTCTTCAGTTGACATATAGGACAGGAATTTGAGTGCTGTAGAGAAATCACCACATTTGCTGATATTATGCTTTTTGCAATTGTCATGGTCTGTGCATTTTTGGAGTCATACATTCTGTTCCCGCACTTAGTCCTTCTATGCCTTGCTCATTTTTTCCAAAGGACTTCATGCCTCAGTGGTTATCATTCTAAATTTCCTTAAAAGCAAAATTCTGTGGCTAACTGAGTTCATGTCCACATATAACCGGTAACCTATACTGGAGAACCAAACCAGCAGTTCTGGAACAGAATGAAATGCTGGAAGGGGGTGGTTGTTGATAGAAGGTGGTCCTATTGACTCACCTGTAGGGACGCAGTGACTACCTTGGATGTTTTCCCTACAAAAGTATAAGATTTCCCTGAGTTTACACTAATTGTGTGATGTGCCATTTACAGTACATCATAACTAATGCGGCTTTGGAAAAGAATAGAAAGGGTGGTTTTAAGGAGGAGGAGGTTATAGAGGAGAAGAAAAAGGAGAAAGAGGAAAAGGAAGAAGAGGAGGGTAATTGAGGATGAAGGAAGAGAAGTGGAATGAGGAGGAGGGAGAGAGAGAGGAGGGGGAGAGAAGAAGAGAATGGTCAATGGAAAAAACGTTTTTCAACACAATATTCAAAGAACATACGGGGCCAATATACACCAATGTTTTTGAAGCTAGATTTCTGTGAATGGAAGCTGAAAATGAGGGAAAGAAGTCAGGTGAGTGGGGCTCTCAGTCTTTTCTGCTGGGTTGTGAATGGAGTGGGGAACAGACAGGAGGAAACACAGGTGGTCCCCCTCGTAGTGCCAGGCTGAGCACTGAGACTATGCAGAGCGAAATGTTTCTCTAAAGCTAGAGTTCTAGGAAGAACATTCCCACATCCAGATCCTGAAATTATACTCACAATTGTGTGTTCAAACTGGGAGGGGCTGGAGGGGCGAGGGCAGGATAACTTGGTGGTGGGCATCTCTGAAACTAACAATACACTATGTGTTAACGAAATTGAATTTAAATAAAAATTTTGAAAAATATTGTGTGTTCATATGCATAAGTACATCCCCCACCCCCAGAAAAGAAGATAGAGCTTTCTTTAGTTGTTTGATTTAGTCCATGACCTCAAAAACTTTGTTAAAACACAAAGCTTGGGGTGCCTGGGTGGCTCAGTGGATTAAAACCTCTGCCTTCAGCTCAGGTCATGATCTCAGGGTCCTGGAATTGAGCCCCACATCGGGCTCTCTGCTTGGTGGGGACTCTGCTTTCCCCCCTCCCCCCGCCTGCCTCTCTGCCTACTTGTAATTTCTCTCTGTCAAATAAATAAATAAAATCTTTGAAGAAAAAAAAACACAAAAAACAAAACACAAAGCTCAAGGTCAGGGTCTCCCAGAATCTCTCTTTCCAGAAGCATCCAAGCTGCGCTGCATCTCTTAAGCCTAGATCTTAACAGAAGGGTGAGAGGCAAAACTGAGGGGCATTGGAACAGCTTTTTCTTGAGTGTAAAACCTAATCCTTGAGCTCATGTCCTAAACTCATGTTAACAAGACTAGAATTCAGATAACTGCCACAGTTCTATGTGGGCAGTCCTTTGCAATTTTCCAAAATCTGTTCCCATTTGCTATGTCGTTCGTTATTCACCACACCTCTAGAGGTAAGTAGGTCACCTACCATTAGTTCTCATTTACAGAACAGGAAGTTGAGGCCCGGAGAGCTCAAGTAGACTCGCTCGAGTTCACAAGTGCTGGTGGCCTGCCAGGCTAAGAATCTAGGCCTCTGACTCCCAGGTCAGTGTTAGTCTCGCTGCAGCACACTAAGCCCAATTTCCATTACATGCAGGAATTCAGAAGGGTAGGACATATCTGTGCACAAGAAAGTTAAAATCTAAACACAGTGTATTTGTTGTTTATCTCAGTAGCAAAAAGATTTGTTTAATCACCTCAACCCAACCCTACAGCTATCCCTCCAACATACCCTGCCCTTTCTCAGAGGCACACTGAATCCAAACCATTTAAGGGGAGGCAGTACTCTTCCTGGACAACAAAGAAAATAGCCAGAGCTTACTATGCTGCCACAAAACTCCAAGCAGATCAGAAAAACAAGTAATGCTCCTTATGGCATTTTTAAAGATCTTTCGTTTGAAAGAACAGGGCCACAACCTCACTAATAAGGGAAATCTTCTTCCTTCAACAAACATGTATTATACAAATTAATATATTTTTAGAAATATGTTTCATTGCTGGAATCTGTGATAGAGAGTGTTATTAGCTTTATTTTTCACCTCTTCTTCCGTCCACACTATTTTCCACTTAACTGTGCAATGTACACCCAATGCGGGTGGGGTGTGCTCCTGTGATTCTTGGCAGAACATTCTTGGGTTTGGACATATGACTTGCTTTTGCCAATAGAATAAGACCAAAGTCATATTGTGCCTATTCTGAGCCAAGTCCTCAAGCATCCTTATGGTTTTTCACTAGCCTCATATAATTCTACCATCACCTTGAGAAGACCATGCCTGGCTAGCCCATTGTCACCAGGAAGAAGAAGCTGAACATTTGGGACAAAGCTGCTCCAACTAAGTCACCTGAGTTGAGCTGAGTCTCTATTAATCAATCTCCCAAAATACACCTCTCTGAAGATGTCTGCATGATCATCTTTCCAGCTATGCTTTTTACGAAGTGAAGTCCTTTTCATAACAAACCATGTATTTTTGCCCCAATGCAGCAGATAAGACAATTTTACTTGAACTTTCCTGTTGCATTTTAATAAAGAAGTTTTAAGACTCTGAGTTTCACCTTCATGAGATGCTTTTATAGAGGCAACAACCAGATATACCTGGGAAGTCTGGCCCAAGTATGAACTAGACTGAACCATATCTCATCTTCCATTTGCACCCATTGTTCAAGTCCACGTGAAAGTTTGTGACTAGGAAGATGGAACCATAAAGAGGATAACTACTCATTAATAAACATTCTATGATAGAAATACCTCAAATTTTCAAGGGAAAAATTATTTGTAACTGGGAATTTCATACCCAGCTAAACCATCATTCAAGTGGATGGGTAGACAAAGACATTTTCAAATATAGAATACCTTCTTGAGAATATGCTTCAGCAAAATAATGGGGTAAACCAAGAAATACGTAGTTATAAGATTTAGGAAACAGTAGATCTATTCCAAGTAGAGCAGTGAAAGAAAAGACTGAGGATGACAGCTATGCAGCAGAGTTTGAGAACTACTAGACCTGATCAGAGCAGGAAGACAGAAATCCTAGCAAGAAGGTCTCCTGGAAAAATAAAAAGTTAGTATAATGGAGCAAAATTAGACAGCAGAATGGATAGGTTATGATACATAACATAAAGAGGTTAGATATAAATGAAAGATAACTGAATCTACACAATGGGGAGATGATTATGTATAGTTGACTCTAGATAACTTTAGTATTATATGCAAAAGTAACTTCAAATCGTATTCACTTGGGTTGTAATATTAATTACCAGGCCCTCCTACTTGAGGATTTGGTGAAAACACTTACATATGACAAAAACTTTGCTCCAACCAGGGTTTCATAACAGAAGTAAGCTCTATAAAAAATTATTGGAGGGATTATTTTTTCAATTATGCTATGGATCATAGCTAGTACCATTGTGGAGGCAAAAGACATTCAGAATTAAATCTCTTGCAAAACTCCAGTTGAGAGGGGCCAGTAATAATGACAGTTTCTGCTGATTAAATCCATACTTTTCTTCTTTTAATACCCAACTCTACTGTTCTTCTACGGTCTTGTATTTCTTCTGCTGTTGGCCCATATCAGTATGAGCCATACCAGTATATGCATCCATTGTATATATTTAAATATTCGTGATTTCTAAAAGTTCCCTATGTTCAACTTTTAACAGTTCTGTTGCTGGGATGGTGAGATCATCCTCAGGGAAGTTGCCCAAATTGTCCCAGCTCTTCTCCTATTCAGATGGTAGGATTATACTTCCCTGACTTCTTGAAGTTAGATGTGGCCATGTAACTTCCTTTGGTGAAAGCGATGAGTGTTGTTTCCAAGAAGAGTCTTTAAGAGCTAGTGTATATGTTTTCTGGGTCAGTTGATCTTCTGCTTTCTGCCTTCTGCTGTCAATCATATGTGGAAGGCTATTTCTTTTACAGAACTGTACCAAAAACAGGGAGCTGGGAATAAGGCATGTCAGGTGCAGCAAGTAAGGGGGCAAATTGTGTGTAGAAAATTCCAAAACAATAATAAAACCAACTAAAAATGGGTGTGCTTTTTATTATCACCATGTGGCTGTAGTAAAGACAGGATAAAAGTGCCCTTTGCATAGTACGCTCAACAACTTGACCAGCAATCAGTATGCAAGCCAGCTGGGAGACATGAATGCATTCATTCATTTACTCAGCACCTCCTCTGTGCAAGACACAGTGCTCTGCAGCACAGATGAAGTCATGAACAGCACTGCCATGGTCCCTGACCTCACAGAGTAACGACTGGAGTGCAAGTTGTCTTGAAAGGCATTTTTCCTCCTTATTGAGAAGATGCCATTTGAGCCAGACCCGAATGACAAGGAAGAGACAATGGTGGCAGATCTAAGAGAGCATTTCAGGCAGAGTGAACATCAGTGCAAATGACTTGGGACAAGAACAAGGCTACACTGGAGACATATTGAATGAGGTGGTGAGTGGAGAGGGAGAAGGGGGACGGAGGGACTGGAAGTAGGCACCCTGCAGAGTTGTGCAGGCCGTGGTAAAAGATCTGGATTTTAATCTGGTTGCAAAGGGAAAACAAAAGACAGCTTTAAGCTGGAAAGACCCCACTGGCTGCTTTGTGGAATATAGAGAGGCAAGAGGAAAGCAGGAAACCAGTCGGGGGACTGTTGCATTGGGCCACCTGAGGGAGGAGCACGCCTTAGCTGAGAGTTTAGCAATGAACGTGATGAAAATGGTCAAATTCAAGAAATGTTTGGGGGATAGAGAGGTTAAGGCTTACCAATGGCTTGGATATTGGTTGTAAGAAAAATGGAGAATGCATAAATGGCTCCTGGTTAAAATTTTGGATCAAACGATTAAGTGGGTGTTGAGCGTCAGTTACAGAAAAATTGTTTTCTTAGCTTATGCCCTGCTAAACTGGAAAAAGAAAAGGCTAATCTCCACTCCGCAACTTCCTCTTGTACTGGCAAAAAAAAAATACTGAAGGAACATGATGAAGGAAATATTTTTCAGTTAATTAACTTTATCGTATTATTCAGGCTACCAGACAATATCTGGGAGTCATCGTCCTGGGGCATCCAGGACTGAACTCAGACAAGTAATTCGATGGGCCCACAGTGATATCATGATTCTATTTCAGAGTAGAACTCAGGGTCTGGGTGTCGGTGCCCAGAGCCTGAGGTCTGGCCACCCACTGGTCCCTAAGCCCTGGCAGTAGCCATGCTGTGCGGAGACCATTCTATGAGCTGATAAAAAGCTCACAGGGCTGAGCCTTGGGTCAGAGGGTTGTGTAATGCAGTCCATAATGGCAGTGGAGGTAAGATTAGAAACCAAAAAATATATGTCAGTGTGGTCTGACCCTTTGCTGGGTTCACATGAAAATCCCATTTGCTTTCCAGAAAGTAGTGGTACAAACCATTATTCCTGCTCTTGAGCTTTCTGGGGCAGTTCTTCTAGGACACAGTCCTCTCTTATAGTAGAAATTATTTTAAAAGTAAACAACACAAGATACCACTATTTAGAGAAATATATATACACTGCTGCCTTTAGGGAATGACACTGTTGAACTCGGCCTCCTAGGTGTGGCCAGACCACCCACGATCTCCACCTTCTTTGTAGAGCTACCAATAAAGCTCTTTGTAGTGAGGCCCATTTTTGTGCAACAATAAAAGGTTTCTAGAAGAATTTTAGAGCCACATATCTGCTTGTGTGTGTGTGTGTGTGTGTGTGTGTGTGTGTGTACGTGTGGCAGGCACAGTGCAGGTTCTCAAAATAATGCTGCCCTTATAATTACTTGCTAGCTTTTCCCTCCCAGGGAACTAGAAGCCTCTCTCAGAAGACCTCAAGGCCAATAGTCATTTTACTCTTTAAACACGATTTGGGGCGCCTGGGTGGCTCAGTGGGTTAAAGCCTCTGCCTTCAGCTCAGGTCATGATCTCAGGGTCCTGGAATTGAGGCCCACATCAGGCTCTCTGCTCGGTGGGGAGCCTGCTCCCCCCCCCTGCTCCCCCCCCCACCTACCTCTCTGCCTACTTGGGATCTCTCTCTCTGTCCAATAAATAAATAAAATCTTTGAAAAAAATTAAATAAATAAACATGATTTATTTTCATTCTTTTGTAAAAACAAAAAACACACAAAAAGTCCAAAACCCCCAAAAGTTATAACCTTTTAACCCATTACACATGTAACAAAAGAAAAAAATTAATGGCATGTGCTTTCATAATTAGCATGTAATCACCGTTCATCCTGATATATTTGACAATTGCTTTTTACTCCCCCTGTAGCTTTTTTTAAACCAAAGAATAAGAGTTAATTGAAAAAGAGAGGAAGATGGGATTATGACCAACATTTCTGAGATGACAGGAAATGATGGCTCAGTAATCTAGGGGGCTTATCCTGACTATTCACCCCGAATGAATCCATGGCTTTCCCAACCAAATCCTCAGGCTTTGAGGGATACATGTCTTACTGTCCTAAGGACAAAGGGGCTGTGAAATGACAGCCCCTCTAAGGAACTAGGCTATACGTCTCGGTATCACTGGCCTTTCCTTTTGGTTCCAAGGCAGTAATGGGGATGTACAACCACACAATACATAGAATTAAGAACCTTAGACTTGCAAACACGCCTAGCATAGCGGCAGACAACACACAAGCCAATTGGTGTCACTGATGATTATGGAGAATTGTATTGGCTTGGGTGACAGAAGGTGCTGGGGACCAAGAAGCCTGATATGACCAGCACTGGCATCAGGACAAATGAGCACTGGGGGCCAGGAGGGAGAAGTCAGCAGGGATAAAACATGAGCCTGGAAAGGGATCCCTTACCAGAAGAGGTCACTTTTTTCAGTCTTTTCAGTATGATACACCTTTCTGATGACCTAGAGAGATTACTGGGGCTCCCTGCCCCACCAGGATTGCTGTGCTAAAGTCATAGCCAAGCCCATCAGGAATTCGTTCTCTCGACAAATATTTATTGAGTATCTATTATATGAATAAAATATGTCAGAGTTCTATGACCTAATGGTGCTTACATTCTAGCAAGGGGAGGCAGAGAAGAAATAAACTATTTCGTATACTAGAAGATTAAAAGCACTAAAAGAAACAAATAATACAAGGTAAGGGGGCTTGGGAATGTAAATGTGGGGTATGGCTTTAAATACAGTGGCCAGGGGAAATCTCATTAAAAACAAATGAGGAGCGCCTGGGTGGCTCAGTCGTTAAGCGTCTGCCTTCGGCTCAGGTCATGATCCCAGGGTCCTGGGATCAAGCCCCGCATCGGGCTCCCTGCTCGGCGGGAAGCCTGCTTCTCCCGCTACCATTCCCTCTGTTTGTGTTCCCTCTCTCGCTGTGTTTCTCTCTGTCAAATAAATAAAATCTTAAAAAAAAACCATGATTTTTGAGTGAAGATTTTAAGAAGCGAGAGAGGGTGAGAGGGAACATGCCCCAGGAGACCAGTGTGGCTGGAGGGCAGTGAGAGAGGGAGAGAGTGCCAAGAGGGAGGCAGTGAGAGAGGGAGAGAGTGCCAAGAGGGGGACATCGGACAAATAACAAGGGCTTGACCAGCCCGTGGAAGACTTTAAGGACTTCAGTGTTTATTGAGTAAAATGTGGAGCCATGCACAGTTTTGAGCAGTGGAGTGACGTGCTCTAACTCATGATTTTTTTTTTTTTTTTTTTCATGATTTTTTTTTTTTAAAGACTTTATTTGAGCAAGAGAGAAAGAGCATGAGCAGGGGGGGAAGGGATAAAGAGTAAGGAAGAAGCCAACTCTCCCCACTGAACAAGTAGCCTAATGTGGCACTGGATCCCAGGATCCCAGGATCATGACCTGAGCCGAAGGCAGACACTTAACCAAATGAGCCACCCAGGCACCCTAATGAATGTTTTTTAAAAGATGAGGAGGCTTTTGTATAATCCAGGTAAAATACAAGGGCAGTTCAGACCAGAGTGGTAGCAGCAGAAGGGGTGAGAAGTCGTCAAATTCTTAATTTCTGAATCAGGGTTTCCTGACAGATTTACTGTTGGATGTGGCAGGGAAGACTTGGGAATGACTCCAAGGCTTTTGTCTTGGACCGTTGGAAGGTTGAGGTGGTTATCAACTGAGATTAGGAGGGAGCAGGTTTTGGGGGAAGATCCGAAGTTCAGCTGTGGACCTGATAGGTTGGCGTCGTCTGTGACATACGCTAGAGGAAGTGCAGACACTTGAACCTGATGAGGCTGGAGTTCGAGAGGGAGGTCTATGGCGGAGACGCAGTGGCAAAGGCTTCACCGTAGGATGACATCTTTAAGGTAAGGGTGCTGGCAGAGAGGAGTCAAGGACCGGGCACTTCAACTTTAAGAAGTAACCAAGAGAAGGAACCACCAAAAGAGGCGAAGGATTGACCAGGTGAGGCAATTTCTTGTGAAGCAGGAGCGAGAAACTTCTCAACGGGCCGGAGGGAGGGAGGCTATTCGCCAGGCTGTCTCTACAATAGAAAATGTGTGATTTGGGGAGATGTGATGTGATCCTTGCGTGTGGCTCATGGTGGTTTCATGGAGGCTCCAGGGGTGGGGAAAGCAGCCTGGATTATGTTTGTGTGTGTGTGTGTTTTAGCATGTTTTGATTATGTGGCTGGATGGACCCACACGCCCCAAGAGATAGAACCTTGTGACCAGGGAAGTCCTCTGGATAAGGCTGCTGGGGGCATCGCTCTCACTTCACAAAAGGGAGGACATTTTATTTTTTTATTTTGCCAGTTGAAAGCATTTAAAAAATAATTTCCTAATCATGTGTTAATATGAAGCCTGTTAGGTATAAATGGTCTACAGAAGCCTTCTGAATTCACTGTCTCTTCACCAGAGGGGCTTTTCTTGTGTTATTGACTCTTACTGTCTTATCATCTTTTGAAAATTTATGTCCTTTTAATCATTTTTTGTTCTAAATTACGTATCACTCACTTCCTATTATTTGGCTATAGAATTGACAGTCACATCCCATTCCATTTAAAGAAATTTGTCACCAAACTGGCAGCCCCAACATCAGAACCTAAAGATACCCTCTTCATGAAATGCTTCATTCATGGGGGCAATATAAAATTACTTAGTCCCACAGACAGAGGATATTTTTCTATAACTTGAGATAGTATCTTCCAGGTTTTTCCTAGGGTGGAACTATGCTAAAGAATATAAATGCTTCTGTTTCTTACCCTGCATATTTAACAATCATTATACAGCAATTAGGACATGATGGGCCAGACCTAAGAGCTTGACAAATACTAACTCATTTTATCCTCTCAACAGCCTTTGAGGTAGGGATGGTTTTCATCTTCATGCCCATTTGCTAGTGTCTGTGCCTCTTCTGGTAGTTTTCCACCATGTGAGCCACTTCTGGGTTTTTTTTGAGTGTGTGTGTTTTGTTTTGTTTTGTTGGTTTTTCTGTTTTTTGGATGAGATCAGAACTTCATATCTGGCACTTCCGGCTTACCCTTTAAGTTCACAAAACAACATCTGGAAAATAGATGATCAAATGCACTTCGTTGATGCCATGGTGGGCCCGGGAATCCACGGACCCTAAAACAACCACCCAGGTGGAATCGCTCACCCTGCAGATATCCTTGATGCTACTACTATATGGATGGTGGTAGCCATTGGTATTTTAAACACATTCCGTGCAAAAGTGACCATTTTAACACTCAAAAGAATACGTCCATTTAAAGATTAAAATGTTTAATCTATTTCTTCTCATCTGACTTTTTAAACGAAAGGCTCATTACAAGAAGCCGTGTTTGGATGCATTTAGAAGCAATGTTGCTCTGAGGGCCCAGTCCCTGGTGTTCTCCTGCTCTGAACGCTCTATGCGGTGTGATCACAGCAGCACGTTTCCTGTTTCTGCAGATGTTTGGTTCCCGACCTACAACCAACGTGACAATCTCTCTGTGGGGCCTGATTTCCCCACAGGTGTTCCTGTGCACGCCGAAGTTTATGACCTCGGCTTGTTACATGCAGATGCTGACTCAGCAGTCGGGGGTGGGGGTGGCGCTGAGAGTCTGTGTTTCTAGCAGGTTCCCCCATGATGTTCCTGCTGATGGGCAGCCCAGCTCAGTTTGAGAAACAAGGGCCCAACGCTGCGGTCTTCCACCTTGGCCACTTCCTTGGAAACACTGGGAACTTCTGAAAAATACTATTGCCTGGGTTCTCTCTTCAGAGAATCTGACTCCTCTGATCCTGGGAGTGGCCTGGACAGCAGGCAAAGCCCCTCGGGTGAATCTACGTTCAGTGGTGATTAAGACCCACCACTTTGGAAAAATGGCCCTGGGCCAGCAGCAGCAGTGTCTCCTGGGACTAGGTTAGAAATGCAAATCCTTGGGCCTCTCCCAAGCATCTGTGTGGTGGTGAGATCCTGTGATCCTGGTGATTACTCTAGTTTAAGAACCACTGATTTAGAGGCTCAGAGAATAGGTTTTCCGTTGCTCTTCCTTCCCCCCTCCTTCTCTCTCCCATTTTTTCTCTTTCCTCTGCCTCTTTCTCTCTACACCGCCTGCCACCTGTGTTTGCAAAGGGTTTGGAATAGTGAGATCGTACCAAGATTCAGTGACAAAAAGCTCAGGGTCTGAGGGTGATGTGGAGAAATGATGGGGTCATCTCAGTAATCAACTGTTGAACACTTTCAGTCAACTCAGGCATTGTGTTCCCCAAGCCGGAGTAAACTTGATGCAAGAAAATTTTATAAATCCTTTGTTTGCACATATTGACATTTTTAAGGAGGACACGTGTTGGGATGAGCACTGGGTCTTATACGCAACTAATTCATCATCGAACACTACAATAAAACTTATGTACACTGGCTAACCGAACATACATACTGGCTAACCGAACATAATAAAAAAAGAAAAGAAATAAGAGGCTGAATTTACCAGAACAACAACAACAAAAAAAACAAAAAACAAAACCAATAATAAAACCAATAATGTCCAACTGTACAAAGAACTGCAAAGAAACCAAATGGGAATTGTTTCAGCATATGCTTCTGCCCGTCATCATCTAGTGCTTTTTATGGGTGTCAGCTTGATTGATTCATTCAGAACATGTCCGAGCCCAGGCTAGAGCAGTAGTACCTGGCATTCAACCACCTGAGTGCCCAGGATGATGTTCTCAGTGTCCATGGGGCAAGGTCTTGACTTACCTCATTTTTAGCTCTTGATCTCTGAGACTGTTGGAAACTTGAATGTCACTGCCTTTCACCTCTGAGGAAGAGGCAAACATTTGTGGAGGGAAGACTGGCCAGGCTGCACTAGGGGCTCAAGGAGTTCCTACTGGGGGGTTTCCATCCAGGAGGAAGATGAACTTAGTGCACAGAAACCAAGAAGGCCTAATATGAACACCAGGTCACCTGGCATGCCGTTGACCAAGAGAAGAGCCTCAGGGGCCTGCCCAAAGGGGAGGAAGGACACATTTTTACATGTGTTCTGCCTACAGGCATTAATATTGGGCATTATTTAAATATCTTGTGACAAAATACACATGACATAAAATTTGGCATCTTAACCATTTTTGTGAACAGGTAGGTAGTGTTAAATTAAGTATATTCACATTTTTGTGTAATCTCCAGAATTTTTTATCTTACAGGGCAAAAACTCTGTACCCATTAAACAATAATTCCCTATATCCCCTTCCCTCAGCCCCTGGCAACCACCATTTTGCTTTTTCTCTCTATGAATTCAGCTATACTAGGTACCACATGTAAATGGAATCAAATAGTGATTGCCTTTTAGTGACTGGCTTATTTCACTTGGTATAGGTTCATCTATTGTATAGCATATTGCAAAACTTCCTTCCTTTGTAAGGCTAAATAATACTTTGTGTGTGTGTGTGTTTGTGTGTGTGTATGTGTATATATATATATATGATATATACATATATATATCACATTTTATTTATCGATTCATCCATCAATGGACATTTGGTTTGTTTCCACATTTTGGCTATTATAAATAATGCTGTCACAAATATGTATATATAAATATCTCTTTGAGACCCTGCTTTCAATTCTTTTGGATATATACCAACAGTAGAATTGCTAGATCATAGAGTAGTTCTAATTTTAATATTTTGAGGAGGTGCCATACTGTTTTTGATATGGCTAAAACAGTTCAAATTCCCACCAACAGTGCAGAAGGCTTTCAATTTCTCCACATCCTTGCGAACATTTGTTATTTTCTGAGTCTCTTTGGTAAAAACCATCCTAATGAATTTGAGGTAATATTTCATTGTTTTGATTAGCATATCCCTAATGATTAGTGATGTTGAACATTGTTTCATGTGCTGATTGGCCATTTGTGTATCTTCTTTGGAAACATATCCACTCAAGTCTTTTGCTCATGCTCAGGTCATTTGTTTTTTGTTATTGTTGAATTGTAGGTGTTCTTTATATATTCTGGATAGCAACCATTTATCAGATATATGACTTTTAAATGTTTTCTCCTGTCCTGTAGGTTGCCTTTTTATTTTGTTGATTATGTCCTTTGATATGCAGAAGTTTCAAGATTTGGTGTAGTCCAATTTATTTATTTTTACTTTTGTTGCCTGTACTTTCGGTGTTGCAACCAAGAAATCCATTGCCAAATCCTATGAAGCTTTCCTTCTGTTTTCTTCTAAGGGTTTTTACATGTAGGTCCACTTTTTAGTTAATTTTTGTATATAATGTAAGGTAAGGGTACAACTTCATTCTTTTGCATGTGGATATCCAGCTTTCCAACTGCATTTGTTTGAAAGACTGTCCTTTTCCCCTCTGAAAAGTCTTGGCCCACTTATCAAAGAAGTGAGAGTCTATTTCTGGGTTTTCTAGCTATTGTTTCAGTCCATGTGTCTGTCTTTATGCCAGTACCCCACTGTTTTGTTTGTGAGGTACCTGAATATAAGCTCTGAAATCAAGAAGTGTGAGGCCTCTACTGTAGTGCCTTTTTATTTTGGCTCTTTGGGGTAATATTAGACAAACTTTGAAAGCAATATTCAGATTACTCCCATCCTAAAACCTTCAAGTGAATTTCCTTGACACGCAAATCTAAACTCCTTACCAAGAGGATCGCCAGCCCTCATCTCTCAGCATCCTTCACCCTGTCCACAGTGCAGCAGCCACACTGATCTTCTGCTCCCCAGGCTCGTCTCTCCACTCCAAGTACATTTGACTCACACATCCATCCATCCATGCATTTTGTACTATTGAGTGAAGTCCTACTATGTGTGGTTGGGCCCTATCAAAGGCATCGCCCTTAGAGCAGTTGATAAACACTCATATGGACTCCTTCCCAGTTTTTCATTGATTGAGAGGCCTTCCTCCCCTCTGTCTAAAGTGCCTCTCCTCCTCCCCTACACCTCAGTCTCCATCTTCATACACTTGAACTGCTTACACAGATTCACCTCAATTCTTCGTTTTGTTTACCATGTATTATGTGCCTCCTCCATTACTTTCAGCTCCAAAAAGTTAGAGACCCAGGAGATTCTTTGTGGGGAACACTCAGTATAAATCTGATGAAATAGTAAACTGAGTTTCACTGACAATTTTCTAAGAGGACAGTAAAGCTGAGTAGCAAGACTCCCTTTTAGAGGATAGAGTTGTCAGTTACGCTGTTGAGCCCTGGATGTCACTATAAAATGGGACATTGCCAAATCACCATTCAGAAGGATGATTTATTCTAGTACAAAACACAGAATAAAGTATTGTAACCATAATTTTACTGTTAAAACTGAGTATTTATGAGGTCTCTGAACTTTTTCCCCTCATCCTCTGATCTAATCCATTCCAAAGGGAAAAGGGAGATGAGAAATGTACCTACCTGCCTGCAAGAATCTGATTTTTTAGAAAATGAGAGAAATTTCCTCTGAAAGACTAGCTTATATATTTTTTTAACTTATGAATACTACTGACTGATTTAAGGCCATTGACTTAAAGTAGAGAGTTGTAGATCCCATTACTCTCCTAGGGAAAAAAAAAATGCTGTAAAATGTGAATTGATCCAGGTTTAACCAAAAAGAAGGAATGGCCTTCCAGATAATCCCATTTTTGATGGTCATCCAATTAAATGTAGCCACTGAAGTTACAACTCCCCAAATTACAAATGTGCCTGCGCCATATTTATGGTACCTAAGTAAATTGAAATTCACGGTATCTTTTTACTACTTTCTTCCCTTGGGTTCACAATCCAAAAGTATTTGCTCATAGATGATGAATATAACACAGACACATATGTACAAGTTTACTTCACATCCAACCATAAAGTAAGCGGATTTGTCCATATTATAAAATCAAAATACCATATTATAACTTTGCACCATTAAACCTGCTAAAAATTATATTTTATATCCTTCTTGAATGTACAACCCTCAAGTACTATATCTTAAACAAAATAAGAATGTCAGACATCTTTTTCCTGTGTAAAACAAATCGTATGAGTTCTATTATTTAATCATACTTTGTTTTCACTCAAGACAATTTTGATCTCATGCAATACATTCAAGATCCACTGTTTGTTTAGTGCACTCTCCTGGTCTATTACTCACGAAAGAATCAGATACTCTAGTGATTATCTTGCGGAGACTCACTCATTGTTTTTGGAAACAGGCCACAGATGAAGTAATAGTAACCACACTGACACACACACAAAAAAAAAAGAGAGAGAGAGAGAGAAGCTAAACCCGTAATAAGTATTATGACAACAGATCACATCTTGATTTGGAAAAGCAGAGGTGGTATTCTGGCTGTCTCAACTTTGTATACACATATTATTTGTCTTGACATTCTGCCCCTATCTACCACCAATAAATCTTCATCCAGGAAAGATAGTCTAAATTTTCCCTGAGGATCTTCAGGAATGACTAACTGAGTGTAGCTGACAAAACATGAGAAATTTTATTTCAAAAATAAATATTTCCATTATGCTTCCATAGGGGATATGTGAGGTCAGGAAATGTTACAGAAATTTGCTACACAGCATTTTACTAATTTTTACCAAAATTATTTCTCTTCAACAAACATACTAGAGTCCTTGCCAGAATGTTCCTTACAAGATTGCTTAGAGGAACTAAAAATGAAAACCGACCCAGATGTCCCACACCAGGGGAATGGTTGAATAAAGCATCATAAACACACATCAGTGAAATGTGACACAGATATTAAAATGCTGTAAAAATATTTGTTAATATAGAAAGATGTTCATTTTATCTTGTCTATTGAAGAGAATGTACTAGGTAATATATGTATTTATATATATAGGAGAAACATACTTATAATATATGAAATTAAGTATGCATTATAATGTATGAAACATTATGTATTACAATTTACACAATACATTATAACATGCATAACATAGTTTCCTTAGAAACGCTTTTCCTGACCTCAGACCACATCATGCCCACATTAGATACTGTCCTAGCACACTGTATTTACCAGATTGTAAATGAATGTTCAGTTGCTTCAGAATCATTCATGTTATTTTCCCACCTGAATATAATCTTCTTGAGGGCAGGAACATGTGCATCTTAGACCCTGCTGTATTTAGCTACATCTAGCTTCTGGTAGTAAATCAAAACCTATACATCTATTTGTTGAATAAAAGGACAAAATAATATACACAGAAAAAAAATCTGGAAATACATTCATCAAAATGTTGACAATGGGGACACCTGGGTGGCTCAGTTCGCTATGCATCTGCCTTCAGCTCTGGTCATGATCCCAGGGTCCTGGGATGGAGCCCTGTGTCGGGCTCCCTGCTCAGCAAGGAACCTGTTTCTCCTACTCCTCTCTACTTATGCTCTCTTTCACTATCTCTGTCTCTCGCTCAAATAAATAAATAAAATCTTAAAGAAAATGTTGACAATGGCTTTTTTCTGGACAATGGGATTATAGGTGATTTTTCTTAATTTTCTAATTTTTCTACAATGATTATATACTTCTTTAATAAAAATGACAGAATTTATTTTTTATTTTTTTATTTTTTTAAAGATTTTATTTATTTATTTGACAGAGAGAGAGAGATCACAAATAGGCAGAGAGGCAGGCAGAGAGAGAGGGGAAAGGGGGCTCCCTGTTGAGCAGAGAGCCCGATGTGGGGCTCGATTCCAGGACCCTGAGATCATGACCTGAGCCGAAGGCAGAGGCTTTAACCCACTGAGCCACCCAGGTGCCCTGGCTTGACAGAATTTTAAAAATAGAAATTGTTTTAGTCAACCCCTGCTGGGATAATGCTATAATTAATTCCAAATATTAAAATCTTACAACAATGAGTCTTCATTTCTCACTTAATGTCAATGGGTGAGCTTGGATAGCTCTGTTCCAGAGTCTAGGTCAAGTTCAGGTCTGCTCCACAAGTTTTCTCCTAAAGGGAACAAGGCAAAAGGACTAATTCCTATCTAGGACATGCTCTTTTCGTGGCAGAAAGCAGAAGCACAAGAGGAACCATCAGAAACACGCTTTTAAAACCTCTGCTCAGAATTAGCACTCTGTCACTGTACCTTCCAATGGTCAAAACAAGTCACATGGCCAAGCCCAAAGACAGAGAAACAAGGATGTGTATCTGCCTCCTACAAGGCACAATTAAGTCACAAGGCAATTGGAAAAATGCATTGCAGAGAAGAAACTAGGATTTAGATACAATAATCCAATCTATCATAATACATAATGGTTTCTAAGACATAAACTCAATTCTATGCTAGTAAAGTCTCAGCCTAAAAGTCAGAATCACAAACAATGAAGCTCTGAGAAGAAGGGCTGAATTCCCAAAATAAGGAACAGCCTTTCAAATACACACACATTGCAGTATAAATAATCAGCATGACTTCAGAATGTAAAGTTAACAACAGAGCAAGGAAAAGATACTACATCAGTTGTTGTATGTGGTAGACTGTTCCATCAGTAACCCCCACTGGTCTACAGCAGATTCCTATCTTCCTGTAAACCAGTGATTCTGCACTGAAGACAATTTTTTCCACCCAGAGTGACTGTGTCTAGAGCTGTTTGCCATGACCTAGGGGCCATGGAGATGACTGTTATTCACATCTGATAGGTAAGGGCCAGGGATGCTGAGGGGCATCTTACAAGGTACAGAATTGCCCCCACCACAAAGAATTATCCAGGCCCACATACCCAAAGTCTGTTAACGAACCCTTCTGAAAACATACTGCCTTGGTTAGTCCCCTCCCACATTGACTCTGCGCATATGATTTGCTTTATATAGCTCATGTGACATTACCAACTCAGACACACACAGAGGTGTGAGCCGTGAATGATCACTGTGGCTTGTTATCTCTTGCTGCGTTTGAAATTTCAGCAACAATGTAAAGAAGCCTAGACTTCTCACTGAATTCCAGGGACACATAGGTCACCTGCTGCCATTGACCCAGCTAACTGCCAGTCACATGAGTAAAACCATCCAGAGCCAGTAATACCCTGGAATATTCACCAGCTAATGTTAGTCATGTGAGTGAAACTGGGCAAAATTAGTAAAAAGATTTCCCAGCTAAAGCATAGCCTAAACTGACAATCCACAGCATCATGAGCTGACATATGATTATTGCTTTAAGACACTATATTTGGGGGAAGTATATTATGAAGCAAATTGCACTTTTGGGGATACAAGCTAAGATGCTGTGACCAAAAGACTCAGACAAATGGTAATTTTAAAAAGAGGTTTTTAGACAGAAGTTCAAGACTTTAACGTGTAATCCATCTCTGGGTGCAAAGTGGCTTCTGTAGCTCTGGACATTACATCTACATCCCAACCAGCATAAAGGGAGGAAACACAATGGATGTTCATATGCAACCTTTTCAGGTCTGGATTTGGATGTATCATATATCATTTCTGCTCATATACCATTGCTTGAACAAAATCACATTGCCACATCTAGCTACAAAGGGGGCTGAGAAACAGTGACTTTATTTAGCTGGGGCAACATTCTTTATGCCCAGGAAAAGTCCTAGTTGGGTAGAAGAAAAGAAGAACGATTACTGGAAAACAGTTGACTGCCGTAGTTATTTTGAACTTGAAAAAAAATATTCTAATTCTACCATATGCGTGTAGCAGATGAGGTAGTTAGCTGGTAGCCAGAGAAATCCAGAAGATCGCTTCGGTGTTCCATTTCACTTTGCTAATATAACCCTGAGTTTGTTACTGTAAAAAAATTTACTTGCTCTTGAATCTGTAACACAATTTTTATTAGTTTTGGGGGGGAAAAAGTTAGTTTCTATCAAAGTGGAAGATAACACAAGTTTTCATAATGCAAATATTACTTCCTAATTCCCATTATATAAAATCAAAATACTTTCCTAAGGAGACATCCCCAGTGTGTGGAAGCCTTCAGAGGAAGAATTAGTGCCTGATCTTAGTGTCTAGATGGTTTCAGCATTATTTTCCCATTTTGATCATCTTCTTTCATAAATTTTCCCCTCTATTTTCCAGTCCACGTTAAATTCTCAGGTGCCTGGGGACCAGATCATAGGACTTGTAGACACTGGGAAGGGCTTAGCTTTAATTAAGTAATACACTCAACACGAAGTAAAACTAGATAGCACGTAAATGAGAATGCATGGAAAAAGAAATCTGAATGACTTACAAACCTAGAAACATGCATTCCTCCCTCCATGGAAGGAGAAGATAAGGAAACTACACTGAGATACTCGTTTGCTCTTACAGAATTCCATGTCTGACAAGACCTGTTGGTGAGAATGGGGAGGGACAGTTACTCTTAGGCATTGTTGATAAGAGTGTAAACTGTTCAACCCATGGGGAGAAAAATTCAGCAGAAACTACAGAATTTCAAAAATTCACACCACTTTAGTTGACCAATTCTATTTCTAAGAATTTATCCTACCAAGATGCTTATACATATAAGAGTTTATGTATGTTTTAAGATTATTTACTAAAACAAGTTTGTCAAAGAGGTAAAAAGGAAACAACCTAACTATTCATTAGCTGGGGATTTATTACTTAGAACACATTATGGTATACAGTAAAGCCATAAATGAAGAATATATAGAAATGATTACTGCAATACTCTTCATACATTAAAAACAACGTAAGGCATGGAATGTCATACATAACACTATCGTTTGTTTTTAAAGAAAAGAAATATTCGTAACTAATAAAGTCCTTAGATGGATAAACAAAGTGCTTACTTTTCGAGGGAGATGGGAACCAGGCTAATGTAGGATGGAATGGGAAGGAGAAATTTCCAATAAACGCATTTGTATACTTTTTGGCATTGGAAACATGCGAAGATATTTCCTCTTTGAAGAAAAGGGCTCTGGTTGTTCTGGGTTGCTTTTGTTTGTTTGTTTTAATGAAAAGTACCACGAAACAATGACCATTCTTGTTGGAGACACTGTATATTAATGAAACTTACAGTTCTATTTCTTTACTCTTAATTGTGACAATACTCATGGCAATACTCACTCTACTGCTCCTGCAGGCACAATGCCTTCCTGTGATGTGTTTGGTTCTCCAGTACTCTACCTTTCTCCGGGAGCACCATCTCCCTGTTTCCAGATACTCTTTCTTTGCCCTTTTGTGACCCAGATCTGCCTTCCCCTTTGTTCTAAATACATTGCCTCTGCTTCCTTCTGCTCCAAGCCCGCTTCATCGGAGCTTGATACAAGCCCAGCTCAACTTTCTAGACTCAACTCAAAACTTCACCTGTGGATGGCGTTGACCATCCCAGCAGAATGAGTTTCTTTGGCCCCTTATTCTGAAGGCTCTGTGTTGTTATCTCCATAAGGGCCCTGTGTTCTCTGCTTTGGGATTTATCTCTGAACAATGGCTCTGGCCAGTGGACCAAGAGCTCCGCTAGGGCAGGACTCAATCTTCTTCCCCACCACATCCCCAGGACCCAAGCCAGTGCCCAGCAGGGGAAAAATACTCCATGATTGTTTGCTGAAAGAATAAGTCAACACTATTACCCAGGTGAGGAAATCAAGACTCCACAAGATGGACTAACTTGGCAAAGTGACACACATCCATTCGCCCATATTTCCTTTTCAGTTAGAGAAAGGCTTCAGTACAAATGAAATCTGTTAAAATGGGAATCAGAAGGAATTAAAAACAAATCGAAAACACGCAAAGGACTCAGCCCATCCATGGTGAGCCCGGACCCAAGGCCATGCTTTCTGACTACAGGCTCAGTGCTTTTCCACTGGGCCGGGCTCTTACCAAAAGTGGGTGCATGCCAGCTGGGTTGACTGGCAGAGGTTTCTTTCTTATTTATTGTTTAGGTGACTTCAGTCTTAAGGGATGAACCAGAATACACTCGGGGCAGCATGTTTTTCCCACTAATATTTTACTCCAGACACAGCCATGAAACCCATGGCTTCTGGCCAGCGAACCCCTCCGGTCACCACAATTGCACAATGAGGCAAATGCAATGTATAAACAAAAGGGCTTCAAACACAGAATGTAGAGAAGCGACAGCTGCCCAAAGCAGTGAGAGGCTCGGCCAGTGTGTCCCCTTGACGGCGTTCTGAGGCAGCAGAGCTGGTGGCCACTTGGGTCCCAGAAAGCAGCTCGCCGACACCACTTGGCAGTACTCCCTGGGGCTGTGCTCGTTCCCGGTGGCATCGGGCAGGGCGCCCGGCATCACCCTCTAACGCGAGACGGCAGGGCAAGGTGCCCGAGGCTTAGAGACAAAAACATCTGTTGGAGTCACCGAGTTGTTGGTCGCCCGAGTTCACCCGCAGAGAACGTGGGGGGAACCCACGGCCAGGCCGCTTCCAGGATGTGTCCCGACCCCGTGAGGGACACGGCAAGCTCCAGAACCCAAGCCCAGAGGTCAGCCAACGTGGAAACAAATGCGAGAGCCTCCCCATCAGCAGCAGCAAGCAGACCAGGGTTGGGGGCAGAAGCTCAGCCTCTCTTATTCAGGCTAAGACGCAAAGCGCCAGGTTTGAGCCCAGCCCCTAGCGGCCGGGCAACCGGTAGAAAAGTAAAGAAAAGGTCAGTTGTGGCTTTTTTTTTTTTTTTTTAATTTTGTCTTTTCAACAAGTAACAACTTGAGGAGTTTTCTTTCACAGAAAATATGGCTTCCAAGAGCAGCTATTTTGTTTTATGTGGTGGGTTTTTATGGATTTAGAACATTTCAGGGATGCAAGAGTCCATAAGGGTCATCTGCTCCAGGCCCGGACCCATGGAGCTAGCTCAGTCTTCCTGTTGGGTTAGTGGCTGCTGCCCTTCACCACAGAGCCACTGAGATGTGCAGGCGTCGGGCACGACAGGCGTCCGCTGAGGCAGACTAGCTCACCTTACTGGAAGGAACCTAAATGGGAAGGAAACACATTCCTCAGCGGTGAACCACCCAAGGCCGTTCAATGCATTGTTGTACTTTTTTAAATTATAACTTATTCCTAATTCGCATAATACCCACACCTTGATTTTGGTCTGTGGGCATAATGTGATCATTTGAAGGGCAAAAGCAATATGAACAATTTATTTCCAGAATAATCTATCTGCTAATCAGCCAATGATTAATATGTACTGAGTTTTCAAGGGCGGTTTACTTCACGTTGGCAAATCTAAATTCATTCATTGCTTCGATCAAGAGACCTCAGTACCCACTATCTGTGGGGTATCGCCTTAGTCCACTTGGACTGCTGTAACAGAACACCATAGACCGGGTGCCTTATAAACCACAGAAATTCACTTCTCATAGTTCTGGAGGCTGGGAAGTCCAAGATCAAGGCGCCAGCAGATTCGGAGTCTGGTAAGAACCCACTTCCTGGTTCAGAGACGGTCATCTTCTGGCTGTGTCTCCCTGGCCATATCCTCACATGGCAGAAGGGACAAAGGAGCTCTGTGGGGTCTCTTCTATAAAGGCACTAACTCCATTCTTGCAGGCTCCGTCCTCATGACCTAAGCCCCTCCCAAAGGCCCCACCCCCAGATACCATCACACTGAGAATTAGGTTTCAACCTAGGAATTCTGAGAGGACACAAACTTTCAATCCAGAGCAGGCACTACGATTGGCCCTGGGGCCATAATGCTGAATAAAAGCCTGCACCTCCTTCCAGAAATCTTACGGACTTGGCAGAAGATGCTTGATCCATCCAAGAATTCCAAAGATGGAGGACATTGTAGAAACTCTAATCTGGTGATGTCTAGAGGCGGGAGGGCAGACCTGATGACCATGCCAGCTTCCAAGAAAGGCCAGCATTTGCCTTGAACTCAGTAAAAACACTGATCTGAATAACGTGTCTGAACTAGTTTGTTCTATTTTAATCACTCACCTTAGGTCAGGCTTTATATACATTCTTGAAGCTTAAAAGTGTTCACTCTCCCAATACAAAGCAGGCTTTTACTTATTGGGTAACTAAAACTTCTAAAGCTCCCCCCAGGAAGAGTACTGTATACTAATAACACTCCTGACGTAAGGCACCGAATCGGGAGCACAAGCCCGAGGCAGGTCCTAGCTCGCCAAGTTGGTTGCTGCGAATGTAACACTTGGAACCGGGTACCGTGTAATGTTGACGGAAACACAAAGTGTTGACTCGGCTCGTGTAACTTTTGTTCTAATGTCCCCCCAGTTCAGTACGATCTCTGCGGTACGCCGCTCAGCAAACGTTTCTCCTTGTTCTCTCATTCGGGTAATTCAGAAACCGTCTTCCTGATGGGCATCTGGCTGAATGATGCTCATGAACAGAACTGAGATGGAAGAACTATCCTGAAAGTTCTCCGTGTCATCCACAGAGACATTCCACTCAGATTGACCAAGTTTCACAGGAAGCTGGCTGCTGGGTTAAGAAAACATATAGACCAAACATGCGATGACGTCAGGCCTCCTTCCCTGACGCCAGCCGGGTGTTTGATGTGGTAACATTCGGCATCCATGTGATGCCAGTGTCAGTTTCATGATTCACGGTGTGAACCTTTGGAAATGCTGAACATAAGTGAATGAGCCTCGATTCTACCCAGCTGTATAAGAAACACTACTTGTAAATAGTCTCTCCCCTACGGTAGTACTCTGACTTGAAGCCAGTTACCCTGCAATTTTGGTAGCTCGTTCCATGATCCACAAAGTGACTATGGTTACAATTTGCAAGGGCTTTGAGATTTGAAGGTCAAGTTCCCTTCACGGTACCACTGGATCACCCAGATGAAATAAATCCTTACAGAGTCCTTATGACTAGACCCTTGAGTCCCAACACACTCTTCAATCACACAACTACGGAGAACATTTGGAACAGTAGGCCGGCATCCTCCTCAGAACCTCAGAATAAACTGTGAGAAATGCTACCGCGGTTTTAATGCTGAGACAATTTTCAGTGACCCGTGTTCAGAAGAGTCACGTGTGATAGCATGTGTTTTGAAAACCATTTTCTGATATAGATTCACAAAGGAAAAATAGTTTTTTGTTTTTTTTTTTTTTTTTTTTGGAAAAATAGTTTTGATAATATCTGTTTTATTTATTTATTTTTTTAAGTAATCCACTGTGGGGCTCGAACTCACAACCCTGAGATCAAGAGCCTCCCGCTGCCCTGACTGAGCCAGCCTGGGGCCCTGATATCATCTATTTTAAATTTAACTACAATAGGAAAATGAGTAGACATGCCCCACACAACATCCAAAGGTATTCAGTAAGTCATTTTAATAGACATACTAGCAAAGGTCAAAGTTTATAACGATATTTCTGAGGGTCATTTATGGTTTAATTCTCTTATTAACACTCCTAGTCATAACTTCATGACAAGCAAAACAGCAAATAATTTACGCAACTTCATTCTTTATTGCCTTTCCCCTCGAATATCTATTTTCAAAAGACCAGTCAGCTTGATACCTAACTTTTCCCACTTTGAGATGCCTCTCATACACAGGCTTCATACAAAGTATCCAATTTTAAGCATCTGAGGACTTTCAGATGCATGTAAATAGTCACCTGGTATACTGACTGCATGCTTTCTCTGTACCAAACATCACATGTAGCGCAGATCTTGCCACCTTCCCACCAGCCATATTATTTTGTATCATATTGTATTACCTACTCTATTAGGTTATTATTCTGTTATTCTTCTTGTTTCTCAGATGATGGAACTGAGTCCCAGTGGTTTTAACAAGCTCTCCGGAGTCTGACAGTAAGAAGATGGCACATTTGGGATTGAGACTGAGTTTTTTAAGTAGCTGTCAGATGTCCAAACATTCAACCCCTACCCTATCTGATCTCTTAGTAAAGAAGTCACTTGGTAAAGGCATTTTACTCACCTTCCCATTTCTTCTGGGGCAAAGAATATCATACCACTCCGTTTAATTTGTTTCGTGTTGGCTGAGAGATTCGGATTTGGTAGAAAAGACAAATGATACTTTGAAACCGGAAAAGTCGGATTGGGGCTGCTGCCTCGGTGACTGACCAGGAAGATTTCCCAATAGTTAAGAAACTGCTGGAGTGAGAGAAAGGTCCCTGCTGGTTAGCAGCCTTGCTTAAGATGAAGCAAGGTTTTTTTTAAGCCACAAAGTTGAAGCTACATGCTAATCACAGAGACTATATTCAATGTGTTCAATATTTTACTCCATTCTGAATTTGACTATATCACTGGTGATGATGAGCTGTATAAGCTACATGAAACTACATAATGAGTGTGACTAAATCTTTAACTGGTTGTCTTTATTTTTCAGATGAGAAACAAGATAAAAGATTGTCTCAATTGTCTGCAAATCTCAAACTGTTCAGAAAAAAAAGTCTGTTTAAATTTTATTTAAAGAATCAGCTGTGACCTCACCATCCAGAGCAAACATGTTAATGTATTAGTATCTGTACTGAGAAATGTTTTGTCTATGCATAAATTTCCTTTTATTAAAAAAAAGGGATCAAACTATTTTGGACCATGTTTTATTCTTTTTAACAATAAATGATGAACACTGTGTCAAGAAATATTTTTCTGCAATCACGTTTTTAGTGGTTGCATATGCATACAACTGAATTTATTTAACTGCTGCTTCACAGTTAGACTTTTAGTTGTTTCCCTTTTTTTTTTTAATTTTTAGAGAGAGAGAGAGAGACCCGTGGGGGGGGGGTAGTGGGCGGGGGCAGGAGGGATGGGCAGAGAGAGAGAGAGAGAGTCTTAAGCAGACTCCATGCTGAGCACGGAGCCCACATGCAGGGCTCGATCTCATGACCCTGAGATCGTGACCTGAGCCAAAATCAAGAGTCAGATGCTTAACTGACTGAGCCACCCAGGCAACCCATTTCCCATTTTCTAATACTAATAAACAACACTGTTTTACAAAATGGAACCATGTCACACATGGTGTTTTCTGTTCCACTTACGTCACTCACAGTACATTGTAAACATCTCTCCAAGTCCATGAATAAGATCTACAACACAGGTCCTCATCCACACATGCATCCAGGAGCTAAGAATGCTCAAAGTTCTTTCAAGCTGAAACTTCATAAAAACCATAAAAGAACACAGAATTTTATCACGAATTAAGTACGGTGTATTATCAGATGAACTTAAGTAGGAATATACATGAAACAACCCATACCCCAAACACTCACTGGGTTACAATGGCGCTCTCTTCCTACCTAGCCATATCTCCCTAATAAGAGATGTGGCCAAGAGCCAGCTTCTGCTCTGGTCCTGGTTTTTTGTTGCCCTATTTTGAGGTTATCTGCCGATCCTCGTTGCACTCCATCTGTGCCTACAAACCACACCAAACATCATCGGATGGTATCAGGATTTACCTACAAATTTCAAAGAATTTCTAGCCTCTCCTCAAGTACTCAAAAATTGCTATTTTTTAAAGCATAGAATTTTTATTTCCTTCATTGGTTCTAACCACGCCTGTGTTTATTCGTTACTGCATAGATTCTAATTATACAATGGCATAAGCTCTATGGAGCGCTCAGCACAGCACACCGTAATTATTCCATAAATGTTATTGGTTACTGTCATCTATACAAATGCTGTAAACACAACTCTCCTGTGAGTCCACAGAAAGGCTGTTCTACAATGTCTCACTGTGGTAGGAGTTTTGAAGCCTCTCCTAGCTTTTTGCAAGAATCAACTTCTGGTCTATGTAATTCCTAAAAGACCTCCAACGTCTCCATTCTATCGATGTCTGTTACTCTACATGTATATTTCATGTATCACAGTCTCCCTCCCCAGCCACTCTAATTATAGTTAAGAAAGCAACCTTCTTGCTGCCTCATCAGGTCCCTTCCGTGGAACATTAATCATAATGATATGCATGTTGTATTTGCACATCTGAACAGTAAACTGGGTTTCAGACTCACAGGTACAAGGAATGTGTACATCTATTACGCAAGTCATAATCTAGCTGTGTCCTCATTATCCCACTTGTGACCCGGGAATTACAAAGCATTTGCAATATCTCTGTTTACACAATAATGTTAGAAATATTGAAATAACAGTAATTAAGCTCTGGTGAGTAAAACGCCTCAGAAAGAAGGACTCTAGTACATGGATCTCACTTATTCACATAGGTCTGGTTTCACCACTACAGTATTTAGAGAGTATTGTTTAAATACAAGAAAGGGGACCACCTACGTGGCTCAGTCTGTTAAGAGTCTGTCTTCCAGGGATGCCTGGGTGGCTCAGTTGGTTAAGCGGCTGCCTTCAGCTCAGGTCATCATCCCAGGGTCCTCGGATCAAGTCCCATATTGGACTCCTTGCTTGGCAGGGAGTCTGCTTCTCCCTCTGCCTCTGCCTGCCACTCTGCCTGCTTGTGCTCTCTCACTGTCTCTCTCTCCCTCCCTCTCTTTCTCTCTCTCCCTCCCTTTCTCTCTCTCTGGCAAATAAAAATTAAAAAAAATATATTAAAAAAAAAAACCAAACAAACAAAAAAAGAGTCTGTCTTCCGCTCAGGTCATGATCCCAGGGTCCTGGGATCGAGTCCCGCCTCACATTAGGCTACTTGCTCAGCGGGGAACCTGCTTCTCCCTCTGCCAGCCGCTTCCCCTTCTTGTGCTCTCTCCTCTCTTTCTCTCCCTCTCTCTGACAAATAAATAAAGTCTTTAAAAAATAATAATAAATAAATAAATACAAGAAGGGCTCCATCTGCACAGTTTGCTGTTCCTGAAACCTTGTGTTTCTTTACATTAAAAAATTCTATTCAAATTACTCTTTCTTGTTTCTTTGCTGTCAGTCTACCTACAGACATCCCAATTCTCACTCTACTTAGAATTTCATTGCTGTCTTTGTTTTTCTACTTCCCCATATGGATGCTAACCTCTGCGGGTTGACCCTTCCTAGCTTCTCCTTCTGTTTCTCTCACGCTCTTCATTCTTTCTGGGATCCACTTCACACTGAGCTTCACCTAAACTTTCCACTCTTCGCTTTGCTTCTGATTAGATGACATTGACAGAGCTACACCCTCGGCTCCTACCTGAGGCTCCGTGCCTGGTGTCTGTATGGTGGGAATCTGCTCTCCACTCTGCCCTCTCCCCCTCCGCCCCGGGAAGGCTGGCTGGGCCTGCCCTAACCCTGCTCCTTCCCACAGAAGGGGGCTCTGGGCAAAATGGGAAAACAGACGGAATGCATCCTGGACCCACTTGGGCAGCTCCCAGCTGTTGAAGCCCATCACTGCTCCTCTGGACACTGTAAGATTTTACTGTTCTCCCTTCTGAAAATGTACTGCTCCCATAGTCTCGTCCTGCGGGGTGTTTATCTGACTGATCCATGCTAATGCATGAATGAAAAGGGACAGATGGACTCAGTAAAGATCACCGCCGCTGACACGACCTTCAGGAGCTAATGTCATCACCCAGAGGAAAGCCTGTGAAGAAGCTCTTTTCCCACTCCAAAGACTGCTGCAGGACGGGCGTCTGGGACAAATACAGCTTTTAGCACTTCTGAAATCATGGGATGTAAGTGGCTCTTTATTCTTCGTAAGGATAGACTTCCTTCTAAGGTACATATGTCCTTGTAAGAAGTGTTACCAGATGCAAAGTGAGGGGAACTGGGGAGTGTCACTCTTATGCTGGAGGGGGAGGTCATCATTAAGTACACAATACACTTGACCGCTTCTGAGGGAGAGAAATGCAATGGACACTTATTGAACCTCAATCGTGGGCTAACCATTGTCCTAGGAACTTCATATGTACCATTTCATGAATCCTAAGAATAGCTACAATTTATTAAGTGCTTGCTCTATGACTTATCCTAGACCAAGAGTTTCAAATGTGTTACTTATTTGAATCCTCCCAATAATCCACAATCAGTCCTATACTCTCCTAAAACATTATATAATTATTATTTAAGTATATAAAATACTATATAAGCCAAGAAGTAAGGTTAGAGAAGTCCACTTTCCCAGGACCATGGAGTTAGTAAATGGAAGAGCAGGAGTCAAGCTTTGATCCAACTATAAAACTTGTGCTCTTAACACAGACTTGTAAGATGGCTACTATGTTCCATTGTTCAGGTTTTTTTTTAATTATGTTATGTTAGTCACCATACAGAACATCATTAGTTTTTGATGCAGTGTTCCATGATTCATTGTCTGCATATAACACCCAGTGCTCCTGGCTTCATTTTTCAGATAAGGAAACTGAGACTCAGAGAGGTTAAATGGTTTGTTCTCCATCTCAGAGCCAATCAGCTGATAGAGCTCACCCTTTCAAACCCAACTCTACCTAAGTATAAACCCCACAAGCTCCCTACCTGCTGACTCTTGACAAGAAGTAAAGAGATGCTGTCCTCCCAAAGACCTTTGTTGAAGTACATGGCAACTCCAAGATAATTAATGTGGGTGGAAATTTTAAAAATTATATATATACACATACATACATACATACATACACACACACAGGAAGCCCAATGACCAGTCCTTAAAATAAAATTGACCTAAATGTTCTAGGATCTAGTCTCTGGGAATATTAGTATGGCAATGTCCAAATGTCTCTCTCTCTCTCTCAAAATTATCACCATCATACTTCTGTGTAAGAGGAGGAAGAACTTGGTTGTTGAGGGAAGGCTCCAGATATATTTGCTTCTGGTAACTGCTTATGTTGCTTATTCTGATGAAATCAAGAATGGTAGGAGTGCTGGAGTGCCAAGGGCAGAAATGGGAGTAGAGCCAATGTTGAACTGAAGTGAAAAGCAATGTGTACAGGTGCTGATACAAATTATTCAGGAGGCAAAGGTGGGTGGGAGTGAGAGGGAAGTGGGTCATTGAGAAAAGAACCAAACTCAGGGCGTTGGGGAAGAGAGGAAGAAACTGATAAGAGACACAAACAGCCTTCCAACCATTCTGTGGTGGGGAAAAGAACACCCCTTACCCCTCTCTCCGGAGCAGTTCATGGGTGGCCACTGGTTCTCAGCAATCCTCGGGGGCTGCTGGGTGGCGTTGGTCTGCACTTCCCTGGTGTGGATTTCATGGCCCCCCACTGTAATGAGGCTGGGGGCACAAAGGTAGACAGACCCTCCTCTGATTCAACACAGACGTTGGTGGGAATGACTGCATGTGGTAAAGGGTGGTTTAGACTCTGGGTGTCTAACAGGGTGCGGTAAAGACTCTCAGTTCAAAACTCAGCTCTAACACTCAGGGTTCAACTTCTCAGGGCCCCACTCTGCCTGACAGTAGTAATATAGGCGTGTGGTGCCTGTGTCGCAAGGTTGGAGGAGTAAATAATGCAAGAATGTACATGTACGTGTCTCACACAAAGCCCGGCATGTAGGACATTTCCGACCTTCCCCCTTGCCTGGTGCCTTTCAGTGTAAGGACATATCAATTCGCCCCACCTTGGCTTTAAATTATGACTAATTGTTTAACTTCCACCCATAGGATTTAGGCAGAAAAAAAAATGTAGTCTTCTTCAAAATCTGTATAAAATTATTTGTAATATTTTCATGATACCGAATCTTTAATCTTTTTTTAAGGATTTTATTTATTTTATTTATTTGACAGGGGGAGAGCAAGAGCACAAGCAGGGGGAGCTGCAGGCAGAGGGAGAGGGAGAAGCAGGCTCTCCCCAGGAAAGGGAGACCAATGGGATCATGACCTGAGCCAAAGGCAGATGCTTAACTGACTAAGTCACCCAGGCGCCCCCCCAAATCTTAAATCTTTAATCATGGCCTTGATTTGGAGAAACATCCAAAAATCAGTAAGCACCAAAGCTGGTAGACAAACTAAGTTTTTTTTTTAATGTCTAAAAATATAGACGGAAGGAAGAAAGGAAGGAAGGAAAGGAGAAGGTAAGGGAAAAGAGATGGAAGAAGGAAGACAGGAAAAATGCCCTGAGGCATTTTTGGGGTGACTTTTTTTTGAGTGACTCAAACGGACAAAATGTTAGCCCAAAAGTGTGTTTCTAAAAATGGCTACAGCAGTAAGCTGCCTACTTTGAAGGGGACAAGAGGACATTATTGGATACGGATGTCATTTTGTACTTTGGGTTTAAAAAAAAAAAGGTGTGCAGTCACACCTTGTAAGCCTCTGGAAACAGGACAGAGGGAGGGAGGGAATGATGTAAAACTCCCCCTCTCTCTCTCTCAGAGACCCTACTGGGTTGTAGAGCCACCAGCTTACATGCCTCTCCGTGACCTGCTGTATACTTCCAGATGGTCAAAGAGACTGCAACACATTTACACCTACTGTTTCTCTGGGTTTACAAGGTATCCCGAGAGATGGAGCACAGAAACATCAGCAGAAAGCTGAAGTTACCAGAAGCTGATTCAAATGCTAATTCTATGTGACATTGAGCCTGACTTACCCTCTCTGAGCCTTGTTTCCTCCTCTATTCATCTGGATGGATTTTAAGGTCCTTTTTGACCAACACTTCCTGGGGTTCCTGCCACTTCCCTTTCTTCCCAGAGAAGCCACACACATCCCACCTCCTACAGACGCAGAAGTGGATTTACGGGGAAGTAGTGAAGCTTAAGCTTCAGGGTCGCTCTCCTGCGCAAGGCCCTCCCTGGCCTCTGTGAGGGGCAGTGTGTATCTTCTGGTGAAATCTGCCCAACTAGATATTTTCATATTCCTTTTCTTAAAGAGGACCTCCACCACAGTTTATGGTTCGAGCTCCACAAAATCAGTCTCTGCCTCTGTACGGAGGATCTGTTGCTTGCCAAAGCCAGCAATAAAATACAGAGTACATGGAAAGTAGGCAAAATCAAGTCCGCATACGAGTCCAGAGGCTGATTTAAAAAGGCAACCACTCTCGAGTTTCTCTGTGTCATCTCCCCTTGGGCTTTTCTGCTCTTTTCCAGCAAGAGGCTCTGACCCCGAACAACAAAATGGCTGACCCAAATTTGCAACCTGAACCCATATCATAAACTGTATTCCTCATGACAGGGGGGTGTTCTGCGCCCTCCCTCGTACTGGGGGCCCCCAGAGCCCCCAAAACATAGGGTTGGTCGAATTTACTAACAAGAAACTGCAAACCTCACAGAACCGCCGGGGAGCCTGGATCGAGCCAGTTGCCGTCCCTAGAAGGTCGGCTCTTCAGTGTTCACACGCACCTCATATTTTTCTACATCATTTAAAGTAGAGTCTCTGGCGGCTGTGTTTCAGGCACGGCAGAGATTATTTTTACTCTCAATTACAGTGACCAAAATAGCAACTCCAGCGCTGGGACTAGAGAATGGCACTGCCATTTATTTAATTGGTTTGCAAGACAGAGTCAGTTTTCATAAAAAATTGGTTAGTTTAGTTTCGGGGTTTTGGTTTTCTTTTTTTTTCCCCCTTAATGGTTTCTCCCAGTTGCTTGATACCCCTCTGGGCTTGCTTTCCTGGACGACGTCTGCAATCCCATTGCCTCTGCCTTGTCTTTGTGCAGCAAAGCTGCCCGCACTCTCCTGCCAGAGCCTCACCCGCCATCTCAAGACTCCTGGCTTTGGCACCGAGGTCCTGGGCCCACACTCCTGCGGGCTGCACCCAGTCTGTCTTCCAGCTCGTCTTCTCATGGAAAGCACTAGCAGCGGGGCATTCCATTCCCAGAGGAGTCAGTCGCCATGCGATTACTAAATGCCAATTCTGAGCCCAGTGTGGGGGAGCCAGGAGAAGCATCCTGGTTGGGGGGGGGGGGTTAACTACACACAAACATATTTATTCAACTTGTTGGGAATGTAAGCTACTAAGTGATATTTCACAAGCCGCTTATGCAATGGTCAGCCTCCTTCCCGAAACTTGTACTGCTAGTGGTGCGGGTAGGAAAAATCTATCAAGGAAAATTCTCTAAACCAACAGTAATTATCCGAGTATTAAACTCTGCATTCCTTTGCCCTTGCAAATTGTTGCTTTCCCCTATCTCAGCCTCTGGCTCTTTGCTCTGCTTCTCCCCAGAGTCAGTATCGTCCTCTAGAGACCTGGTTGTCAAACACATTTAGCCTTCATTCAAAAAAAATATTCATCGAGTGCCGACCTTCCACTAACACTGTGTTTTGAAGGAGAACTGGCTTCTGCCCTCGTTGAGTCAAGTGTGGGTATTGGAGACGTAACACAGCACACGAGGGCATTGGAGTAAGTATCGCGATGGACAGCAAGGATCAGTGGTGGGACATCTACGTCTGAATCCGTGCAAGTGCTTTTAGGGGCTACTTCAGAGGAAGGCGGCTTGGAGCCATGCCCTATATTTGACCAAAGGAGCTCTGCGGTGATCCAAATATTTCTTTTGAAGAAAACGTTCCACTGCTTTTAACACACAGAATTAGTATCTGGTGCATTGGTTTTCTATTGCTGCCATCATAAATGAACACAAACCTAGCAGCTTAAAACAACACTAATTTATCACCCTACAGTTCCATAGGTGAGAAGCTCAGCAGACTCAGCTGCTTAGGGTCTCACGAGGTCAAAGTCAGGGTGTCAGTTGGCCTGGGCTCTTGCCTGGAGGCTCTAGGAAGAGAATCTGCTTCCAGGATCATTTGGCCTGTTGGAAGAATTTATTTCCTTCTCATGGTCCCCAAATGGACCCCTCCAGTTTTAAGCCAGTAATGGCGAGTTGAGGTTTTTCTCATACTTTGAATCCCCCTGCCTTCCTCTTCTGATTCCAAGGATTCATGGGATGACATTGGGTTCCCTTGTGCAATCCAGGATAACTGCCCTACTTTAAGGTCAGCTGATTAGTGACCTTAATTACATCTGTGAAGTCCCTCCTGCTTTGTAACCACAGACCTAAGACCAGGGGCAGAAAGCATGGGCTACCAAAATTCTGCCCACTCTAGTCTACCTTGTGCCCCCTAACCCCCCACCAGGGGGGCAAAATACATGTGCATATGCAAAATACATTCATTCTCATCCCAGGTTCTCCAAAAGTTCTGAAACCAGTAACCAAAGGATTAAGGACAAACACATGTGGCCACAACATTTCACTCGGGCTTTCTTTCCCATCTGCCATTAAATTTCTGACTCTCCTCCTTCAGAAGGCAGTCTGAGGCTTGTTCCTGAATCCTCATTTGCCTGCCTTTGGAATAAACCCTTTCCTTCAGTATACTCCATGTCTCAGTGATTGACTTTCTGCGCATCAGGCAGATGAACTGGGTTCCATTACAGTTTTGGTCTATGATCGCTACAAAACCCCACCTAAATCTCATCCGTTCAAAAGTCCCACCTCTCACTCTCTCGGCCATCTAAATCAGGGACATAGGAGGCCCTGGGTAGACTCCACTAAGGTACAATCCTCCATCTGTGAATCCATGAAACTAAAGAAACAAGTTATCTGCTCCCAACAGACAAAAACAGGATAGGCATAAAGTAACGGTTAAAGGCATTTCTGTGCACAATGGAGAAAAGAAAAGGTAAAAAGTGGACAATAGTCCAAACCAGCCACACAAACTCCTTTAGGTTTCAATGCTTGGAAATCAAATCTCCACGGCTCTCAATTTTGCTGTCTGAGTCATCAGGTAAATTGAAACAGCACTAACTGTATTATGGGCACCGTGTGACGTGTTTTACGTATATTGACTCATTTAATCCTCCCACTATCCCATGATGTACACTGTTATTAATTGTTCCCACTTTATAGATAAGGGCTCTGAGGCATATGTGGGTACAGAGCTTTCCCGGGGTTGTACAGTTAGGCAGTGGAAGATCTGGACTCAACCCAGGTCGGCCGGCTTCAGGACCACCATACTTACACCCTACTGTCCTGCCATAAGCCACTGAGTTCTGCTCAGGAAGGAAGAAGTTTGAAAAGTATTCTAGGCTTTTCCCATTATACCCAGTATTACGTCTGAGATGTGTGTGTATGTTTATATATGATGTGTAGAGCCCAGCTTCGGTACAAGGAATTAGGGAACATCTGGCATCTCTGTGGCAGGATATAGAGGTAAGTAAACATATGAAAGGAAATTCCAAGTCCTGGACTACTTACATGCAGGACTCCTCTTCAGAAAACATGATTCTATATGTGCCTTCCTCCCACCTCAAATAATCTGTCCCTTCCATTTAAGAAAAATATTGTTACCCTTTATGTACATAAAGACAATTATTTTTGAGTTAACTTTTAGTTTTTTCCCCTAATGGAGGGATACACTTGTTTACTATTTCCTCGTGGCGAGGTAGGTTCCCACTGTGGTTGGAAGTGAGGGCTCAGGGGTTGGACTGAGTGTGAATGCTGGACCCCCTTCTTCAGAGCTGCTTAGTACTGTATTACTTCAATTCTGGAAGATTCATCTGTAATACAGGAACATAGTGAACCTATTTTATAGAGATTTTGTGATAATTAAATGCATACAAACACTATGTGACTAAAATTCAGTAAGTGCTCCATAAATTTTAGTGACTACTATTTTCCTACCTAAAATCATTTTCCTTATTTTTATTTTATACCTTTTGCAATTCCTTCAGTGCTAAATTGCATCTAATATAGATACAGATCTGTGGATCAAAGACCCCTATTCTTTTTATTTTATTTATTTTTATTGTTTGAAATACATGTGGTTTAGAAACTTCCACTATGAAAATGTTTTCTATAAGGTAATTTATTCTACAGTCTAATAATGATCTGAACTGAAACACCAATAGTTTTCCTTAAATTTTACATTTTGCATTGCATACTCATTTTCATACAAGCTTAGTTTCATTTAGTGGCTTTTTAGGCATAATTCATTGATATACAATATCTTGAGAACCTCTTTCTCTTGCTTAGGTAGCATGTCAGTTTTTCCCAATATTTTGTCTGTAGAATTTTTGTTCTAACACTAAGTAGGAAGTTGGCAATTAACCCTAACATAATGGATAGCCAAAATTCACTGGAGTTCAATCACAAGAAAGAAGTCTGTGATAGAGAAAATCAAAGGTTTCAAGTTCTATAACTTACACCCATTAGGATGACTACTATCAAATCATCATCATCATCATCATAACAATAACAGAAAATAACAAAAGTTGGTGAAGATATGGAGAAATTGGAAACCTTGTGCACTATTAATGGGATTGTAAAATGGTACAACCACTATGGAAAACAGTGTGAAAGTACTTTAAAAAATTAAAAATAGAACACTCATGTGATCCAACAATCCTATTTTTGGGTGAATATCCAAAAGATTTGAAAGCAATGACTCAAAGAGATATTTGCATCCCCATGTTCATAGCAGCACTATTAACAATCACCAAGAGGTGGAAGGAACTCAAATATTGATTGAGGGTGACTGGATAAACAAAACGTGGTATATACATAGAGTGGAATATTATTCAGCCTTAAAAAGGAAGAAAATCCTGACACATGCTACAACATGGATGAACTTGGAGAAAATTATGTTAAACAAAATAAGCCAGGCACAAAAAGACACATGCTGGTTGATACAACTTATATGAGTTATCTCAAATAATCAAATTCAAAGAAACAGAAAGTAGAATAGTGGTTTTCAGGGGCTTTAAGGAACGGACAAAGGAGAATTGTCATCTAATGGGCATAGAGTTTCTATTCTGCAAGATAAAAAATTTCTAGAATTCTCTTTCACAACCATGTGAATATACTTAACACTACTGAACTGTAAACTTAAAAATGGTTAAGATAATAAAGGTCATATGTTTTTACCACAACTGAAAGAAAAAAAACCCAAAAGCACAGAATGTATAACACCAAGTGTGAGCCCTAATGTAAATTATGGGCCTTGGATGCTGGTGACATGTCAGTGTAGGTTCATCGATTATAACATGTGTACCACTCTGGTGGGGGATTTTGGTAGTAGGGGGAGGTTGAGGGGGGACAAGGCCATATATGGAAACTCTGTATGATCAATTTTTCTGTAAACCTGAAACTGCTCTTAAAAAATTTATGTTTTTTTCTTTAGTTCTGAATTCTCTACTATGTAAATATTGTAAACATCTGACAATACTTTCAGAAAGATTTCATGTGCCACCTAAATGGGTGAGGATGTCAGTGAATGGCCTCAAAGCCATCAGCAGCGTGTTGTAACACAGGCTATAACCATGGTTAATTTGTGCTCATTTGGGACTCCTTTGGAATAAGCAGGGCTCCCTGTTTCTTCATCTGTGACATAAGGAGCCACATTAAATGACCACTAAGGTCAATTTGACCAATACATCACCTTATGAGGCTATGAGTATAGCCCTTATACATGATTTTCATTGAGTAAAAAATTGTAAAATAGATGACTTAACTTAGGATTTGTGTTTGTGATTCATGGTTATGTAATACTTTCCAGATTCACCATTTAGAGATGAAACAAAAATGACTGTTTCTATGAATACTGCTCTGCTTTAAGTTGAATTTACATTTGTAATCTCTGAAAGCAACTTAGTAGTCTTTTTTTTTTTTTTAAGATTTTATTTATTTATTTATTGACAGAGAGAGAGAGAGAGAGAGAGATCACAAGTAGGCAGAGAAGCAGGAAGAGAAGAGGAAGCAGGCTCCCTGCTGAGCAGAGAGCCCAATGTGGGGCTCCATCACAGGACCCTGAGATCATGATGTGAGCCGAAGGCAGAGGCTTTAACCCACTGAGCCACCCAGGTGCCCCATGGTCTTTCTTTTAAAATAATTCCAGCCACAAAATAAGTCTCAGTAAATTTTTGTGAAGATTGAAATTATACAAAGTGTCTCTTCCAATCATAAAAAGGTGAAACAAGAAATTAATAGCAGAAGGAAAACTGGAAAATCCACAAACATGTAGAATTAAACAACACACTTTTAAACAACTAGTAGGTCAAAGAAAAGGTCACAAGGGAAGTTAGAAAATATCTTTAGGCAAATAGAAATGAAACTTATAAGACGCAGCAAAAGCAGTGCCAAGAGGGAATTTTATAGCAATAAACCCATACACTACAAAGAGAGTAAGATATAAGATCTTAAAGTAATTAAATATACTTCAAGTTAGAACAAGAAGAACACACTAAACCTAAAGTTAACAGGAAGAAAATGATGAAGATTAAAGCAGAGATAATGAAATAGAAAATAGAAACAAACAATAGAACAACAGAAATGAAACAAAAACTAAGACTTGGGGCTCCTGGGTGGCTCAGTCGTTAAGCATCTGCCTTTGGCTCAGGTCATGATCCCAGGGCTCTGGGACCAAGCCCCACTTAGGACTCCCTGCTCGGCGGGGAGCCTGCTTCTCCTTCTCCCACTCCTCATGTTTCTGTTCCCTCTCTCGCTGTGTCTCTCTCTGTCAAATAAATAAATAAAATCTTAAAAAAAAACACAAAAACTGACTTGATTTTCATGAAAAGATCAACAAAGTTGACAAGCCCCTAACTAGATTAACTAAGAAAAAAAAAAGAGAAAAGCCTCAAATAATTGAAATCAGAAATGTCACAGAAATAGAAAGAATTATAAGAGAATATGAACAACTGTACACCAACACTTTGGATAACCTAGAAGAAATGGGGGCACCTGCGTGGCTCAGTCGTTAAGTGTCTGCCTTCGGCTCAGGTCATGATCCCAGGGTCCTGGGGTCAAGCCCCACATCGGGCTCCCTGCTCGGCAGGAGGTCTGCTCCCCCTGCTGCCATTCCCTCTGCTTGTGTTCCCTCTCTCGCTGTGTTTCTCTCTGTCAAATAAACAAAATCTTTAAAAAAAAAAAAAAAAGAAATGTATAAA
>CM053605.1:121374248-121406857 GCA_028646535.1 Procyon lotor
GGGGCGCCTGGGTGGCTCAGTCGTTAAGCGTCTGCCTTCGGCCCAGGTCAGATCCCAGGGGCCTGGGATCGAGCCCCGCATCGGGCTCTCTGCTCTGCAGGAAGCCTGCTTCTCCCGCTACCATTCCCTCTGCTTGTGTTCCCTCTCTCGCTGTGTTTCTCTCTGTCAAATAAATAAAATCTTAAAAAAAAAAAAAGAAAAAAAAATTTAAATAATTGGTTTTTTCCCCATTCAGCTTGTGAAGAGAAGACAAAACAACAGCCTTAATGAGAAGTAGGTATGGTACTGTTGACTGAGTGACCTTGGAAAAGTCACATAACCTTTCAGGTTCCCATTTCCTCATAAGGAAAACAAGGAGATGGACTTATATCACCCCCAAGGCCCCTTCCACCTTTGAAGTTATCAGGTGTCTGCAATAGGAAACATTGGCTATCAATGAGTTTCACAAAGCCATGAAGCACGGTGAGGTTATGTCTTAAAATATCAAAATAATTCATCTTTTTTATTAATATATTATGTATTGTTTATTTCAAAAATAATTAATCTTTTGGGGCCCCTGGGTGGCTCAGTCATTAGGTGACTGCCTTTGGCTCAGGTCATGATCCCGGGGTCCTGGGATTTCCTGCATTGGGCTCCCTGCTCAGCGGGAAGCCTGTTTCTCCCTCTCCCACTCCCCCTGCTTGTGTTCCCTCTCTCGCTGTCTCTCTCTCTGTGTCAAATAAATAAATAAAATCTTTTAAAAAATTAATCATCCAACAAAAACAAGAAGATAAACAAATATGTAGAAGCAGGAACAGGATTTGAAGAATAGTAAGCATCCAGGAGCAGGTCCTGGAACCCCATATCCAGATATGGGGTCTCCCTCACCAAGAATGCCACACTGTATTTTCTAAATAGCAGCTGGCCAAATGGAGGCTCAGCTGGATATTAAAAGGTTGGCTGAATGAACAAAGCTCAATAAGTTCTTTTACCAAAGGATGCCTCAGAATGCTTCCTGCGTTGCTTAATAGAACTTTCTACAATGATGGAAACGTTCCATATATGCACTTCCAATATGGGAACCACTAGCCACACGTGGCTGTGAGCACTTGAGATGTAGCTAGTGTGACTGCAGAACTGAATTTTTTATTTCATTAAAAATTAATTTCTAGTTGAATAGCCACTTGGGGCTACTACGTGTGTGTGAGACAGTATAGCTTAAACACACACATTTGCAATGTTAACCCTAAGGGGGAGGTAATGCACACAGCATTTCCCAAACTTGTTGAGCCACAGAACTCTGTTTTCAGAGAGCTGGAATTCCTTAGAATAGAGCCACACTATTTGGGAAATACTAGTCTATGAGCCATCTTGCTGAGTGGTCGAAACCCCAGAAGGGCACTTTAGCTTTGACATTCCTTTTTTTTTTTAAGATTTTATTTCTTTATTTGAAAGAGGGAGAGACAACGAGAGTGGGAACACAAGCAAGTTTCCTACTGAGCAGAGAGCCCAATGCAGGGCTCAAAGCCAGGACCCCGGGATCATGACCTAAGCCGAAGGCAAATGCTTAACAACTGAGCCACCCAGGTGCCCCTAGCTTTGACATTCTAAACAGCCATCAAGGGTATCAGTCACCACCCAGTGACAGAGAACAGGATGTCCTCTGTTCTCTATGTGTTGGGATGTCATCCCACAATTTAATCATATCACAATTTCCCAAGTCCTGAAAGACACCTGTTGCCTCCCAGTGTAGGTCTGGTCCAGGGAACTGTACCAATTCTTCCTTTCCACCAAACATAAAAATGATGATCATCTCTTGCTACTGGACTTTGCCATTAGCCAAGTACTCTCCCATACACTGGGAAATGTCATTATTTGAACAAGCCAATGAAATAAGTGGTATTCATTTTATAAGTGATTAAAGTGGAGCTCAGACAGACAGAAGGACCTAGTTGCTCAAAGTCACACACTTAGTTAATGGGGGTAGACCTTCATATTTGAATTATGTCTCATCAAACATTCTAACAATACCATTTTGAGGTGACTTTCTCCTCAAAATGTCTAGGGCCCATAAAACAAATGTTAAGATAACACATTCTCCAAGTACCAAAGAACCACACATACCTGAGAAGAACAAAGTTTGCTCATATACACTTTCAGAATTATGATAAATACAAGAAATGTTCAATCATCATGGAATAAAAGGCCAATATGATTATTTACTAATTTGTATAATTCCTACCCTCCAAGAAAGTCTTCACTGGACCTGGAATAATCATGTGCTTCTCAATTGAAAATCCACATTACTGTGTAAATAAGCAGCTACAAATTTCATCTGTCCAATTATTTCTCCTCTCCTGAGTATGCAATCAGTTTGGTGCTCCTAAATGCCATTTATTCAGACCACAATAGCTCACACAACTGCTCATTTTTGCATCTAATTTAGGCTTGGCTCCTCGAGTGGTAGCATGTGGGCCAAAGTCCTTGAATCAATTTATCGCCACATCAGATACGAGTGCATTTGACTTTGACCTACACAATTGCAGAAATCGAGGGTTTTTTTCTTTTCAGTGAAATAGTGCTTCTTGAACCGTCATTTGGCCTTGTAGGAGATTGACTGGGATCTAGAGTTACACCATGACCCAGAGCTCCAAATCCAGGCATTGCCCAAAGAAGACAATGCAGACCCCGAAGCAGAATGTCAATGAAGTGACCCTTTACAAATTACACAGGCATGGCCAGCTATTAATAAGGCTGACTGCACTCACTTTGGCTCTCTAGATGAAAATACAATCATTTTCAGTCAGATACACAGCAGTAATTATTTTATCTGTAATAAATCTGTGTATATTTAATATAATAGTGGGCTTTATTATGACATACCCTGAAAGCAATTCATACTACAGTTCAGTTTTCATTACAATATGGCAGGCAGATGGGCCATCTGGGCTCTTCTCGGTAGTCCTGAGGAACAGAAAGGAAAGGAAAAATGGGGGTAAAACGGAATGAACAAGGAACAGGGATATAAAGGAGTTCAAAGGCAAAGTCTGGGTCATCAGGAAGAAATCTTTCATGAAGTGACCAGGCACACTGAGAGCCTGGAGAATCTCAGAGAGAGGGTGATTTAAGTAACCAGCACTCTCGAAGTCCCAGTGGAGGAGACAGCAGGGTTGTGGGGAGGGAAAAGACTAGTGAAAGGGGAGCCCGAGAGAGCAAAGGAGAGCAAAGCAGCTCCATACACAAATCCATTCATCCAGCTGCAAAAGCTCATTAGGTCCATGGGAGGTGGGGGTGCTTTGGTGTACCATTTCTAAGTCTTACCACACGGGACACTTGTTAATACTATAGATTCCTGGTCTCCACGTCGAAGGCTGGGGATCTGTGTTTTTAACAAGCATCCCCAGGTGATCCTTATGATAGACAATTTTTGGAAGCACTGTTAGTGGAGAAGGGTATGAATTGAAGGGTCACAGGCTAAAGTTCAGATACCGACCCGTCCACTCACTAGCTCTGTGAACTTGGAAGAGATATGTAACTCTCTGAGTCTTGGTTTCTTATCTATACAAATAAAAATACAGTTATGCCCGATAGCAATCCTGCAAGTTAGGCACTGTTATCATTTATACCCATTTTACAGATTAGGAAGCTAGGGCACAGGATGGTTGGTTGAGTTCTTTGCCCAAAGTCACAGTGCTGGTGAATGCAGACTTTGTTTCAAACCGGAAGCCACGTGGCTCTAGGCGCCATGCTCTTAGCCCCAACCGTTCGGCTCTTCTTCCCGGAAAAGAACACTGTGCTGAGGCAGACAGAGGGAAACGCTTTCCAGGAGGCAATTTATGTTAATTCTCATTCACATCAGATGACACCTTGACGTTCCATTTACATAAGTTATTCCATTAACGAGCAACGTTCACTCAAATTAATTTTTGAATCAAGCTTTTCTTCCCCAAGATTAATAATTTATAGGACTCAAGCCACGGCTCCACCTGGGAAATGGCTCAGGCATATTAATGCTTCGACAAACTTCATAGCTAATAATAACGGCACAAGGCGTAGAGATAAATATTAAATAAGGTACCAAGTGCTTCCGCCACACCCATGGTCTACAATGCGGGTGTAGCCTCGGGTCTAGGTTAGCAGAATGCCCCAGTGTGAGACCACCTGACTGAACGGATTCACTTCTACACTGCTTTACACAGGCATATGGTCTGCTCAACATATTCCTTGGCTGGAAATTTGCATTCTCTTTCAAATCAGGCCTTACTGGTTCATTTCTGAAGAAGCTGCAGTATATATCAAAATGAAGATCTAATCACATGCTGTTCTGACAGAGATTTATTTTACTAGGATGTGTGAAATGATTGTTTCTCATTTGTCATCATGCTCTGCACTCTGCGTTGAAAGAAGAGGCAGTCTTAAAGATAGGATATGACATCGGAAACTAATTTTGAATTTTTCTGTTTAAAAAATACACGTATATATATTGCAGAAGACAGAGGCTATTGGGGGCAGTTTTTTGAAGTCCTACTACTCAAAGTTCTGAAGATAAGCAAGTATAAAGAAAAGAAAGACCATCGTTAGGTTTTGTGGACAAAAGAAATACAAATTTGTTCAAGCAAAGCAAAATCAAATGAGAAAAGGGAAGGGTTCTATATGACAACAAAAAAGAGAATGATTCCAGAGCAAAACTAAGGATGGCAGATAGGAATCTAGGAGGTAAGATTTAAAGGGCCCTTGCCTCTCTGTAGACCTGATATCTCCCACTAAATATTATTGCTTTCTTTGGCTCCAAGCTGTATGCCTCTAGAAGGTATTCTGATCTTTGCGGTTCCCCACATACTTTTTTTTTTAAAGATTTTATTTATTTATTTGACAGAGAGAGAGATCACAAGTAGGCAGAGAGGAAGGCAGAGAGAGGAGGAAGCAGGCCCCCTGCTGAGCAGAGAGCCCGATGCGGGGCTCAATCCCAGGACCTGAGATCATGACCTGAGCCGAAGGCAGAGGTTTTAACCTGCTGAGCCACCCAGGGGCCCCGTCCCCACATACTTCTTAAAGGATCCATCTCCACCTACTCATGTGACCTGTGCCCCTCAGCTGTAGCTGATTGGAGCAGGGCTGTACACGTGAGCCAAGGAGAGTCAATCCAAAGACTGAGTTGAGCCAACCTGAAATCTTTTTCTCGAGACTTACAGGACTAAGAGGCATGGAGAAGCTAATTCTTCAAGAGGGAAGTGAGAGAGAAATTCAGGTAGAGCCAGGATTCTCTGGTGGTAAAAGATTCCCAGGTGGTGAGAGATGGTGACTTACCAGGCCAAAACTACAGAGGAGAAGTTATAAGTAGGGTAGGGGGGAGCCAATCTGAGAAAGAGTAGAGCAATAAAGACAAGTAGAGGAAAAGACCATGTGCCCTAATAATACTAGTTCTGGAATTTACAGGTTTAGTTTCAGTGATTGGCCAATACTTGGTCTCTGGTTGATGAGATGGACCATTGTATTCTTACTTACATCTTTTTTTTTTTTAAGTAAACTCCATGCCCAGCATGGAGCCCAAAATGGGGCTTGAACTCATGACTCTGAGATCAAGACTTGAGCTGAGCTGAGCTCAGGAGTAGGACGCGTACCCAACTGAGCCACCTCAGTGCCCCACCCTACATCTTCTTTTCACTTAAGTTTGTCTCCTGGGGTTTTATATTCCTTGTCACCGAAGAAACTTAAATAAGTACAAATAAATGTAGCAGATCTTGACACTGGTGGGGAACTTACACCTAGCCCCAATACACATTTCCCACAAGGATTATCTGACCATATTGAACCAGAAGAATGCCTTCTTCTCATTTCTTCACACTGGCAGATGTCCTGCCTTCCAGAAGTTTCATATCATTCTGCTTAAAATATTTAAAGGAGGCCGCCATGTTCTGGAGTTCTAGGTTTTTGGTCTAGTTTTGAGCCATAAGAGGGTAGCTGGTTATCCGGCAGAGATATATAGAAGATGAATTCAAACACCAGACAGGTGTTCAAACTAGGTCAGATTCTAGGATCATTCTGGCCTCTTTAGTCAGGTTGCAAATGCCCAAATCTTCTCTCATTCCTCCCACTTGTCCCCATATTTTCTCACCCTTTTCTGAATGTGCCCCTATTTACCAATGTCCCTCTTAAAGGATGACCCTGAGAACAGAATTCGCATGATCTGACCAGTGCAGAGCACCCAAGCATCAGATCGCATGATCTGACCAGTGCTGAGTACCTTCAACCGGTACTCACTTCTGTAAATGCTGCTCAGCATAGTACATCTTATTATTAGCACTAGACTTCACTGGTGGTTGCAGTTGAACTCAGAGTCACCTCAAGTGTTCAAAAGAGGATCATCTAGGGCGCCTGGGTGGCTCAGTGGGTTAAGCCTCTGCCTTCGGCTCAGGTCATGATCTCAGGGTCCTGGGATCGAGCCCCACATCGGGCTCTCTGCTCAGCAGGGAGCCTGCTTCCCTCTCTCTCTCTGCCTGCTCTCTGCCTACTTGTGATCTCTGTCAAATACATAAATAAAATCTTAAAAAAAAAAAAAAAGAAAAGAAAAGAAACAAAAGAGGATCATCTAGGACCCGGAATTTGATAGGAGGCTGCGGAAGGAGGCCATCTGTGCACTGGGTTTGCACCATTGGAAAGGCATTACCTTTCAGAAATGTGCCATTACCTTGGGAAAGAGCAGCCAATAGAGCAGAAAGGAGGCAAGAAACTTCCAGAGGTAGATTTCATTCGGCATTTTGCTTCTGTTTCACCCCGGGAACTCAGGACCATGGAGACAGTCATCCAAAACCTCGAGAAGAAAATTTTCACCTGCCTTCATCCTAAATAATACCAAGAAACATCCTCCCAACACTTCTCCATATCTACACATTAAGGTTTACTGTCTGAGCATACTTGGAGTCTGGATGTCTAAAGGTTCCACTGTGGAAGCATTTTGTGATTCAAAATTCAGACTCAGAGAAAAGGGTGTCTGAACACACACACAAGAAATGATCCCAGGGTATAGCCTGGCAGAATGATGGAGTGATGGCAGCTTCCTTTAAGTCGGTTGTATCTGCCACTTCACTGAAGAATAGTGACAGGATCCAATTTACCACTCCCCCCACACACACATACACAAACACAAAAAATACTCATACTCATTTCATATCATATCTTTGCACATTAGGGCAAGCAAGGAATTTCTGCAGATTCATAATTCCTAGGTTAAATTCCACCTATCACCCAGGAATGATTGGCCAAGTAATTTTCTTAAAAATTACCCACCGGGATTCTATAGGGGCTCCTTCCTCAACTTCAGCCCAGAGACTTCCTCAAGCCCAGGCGCACTTCCATATCATATATGTGCACAGGGTCAAATCACTCCCAAAATTCCAAAGAGTGCAAAATTCATCTCTTTGTTCATTCATTCAAAATGACTCTGCATCTACTACAGGCTTTCCCTCCAAGAACTCACCCTGTAGCCACGGTCATGAGATGTCTCTGTACTAAACTGTTCAGTACAATGTAATACATGGCAAAGGAGTTATAATATCCCAACCTGCTGCAGGAGCTTAAGGGAGAGGAAAGCTGAGGGTTCACCAGCTACAACCTCCTGAAAACCAGAGGACCTGAGGGGGGTTCCGAAGTTTCAGTCTAAGAACCAGATGACAGGGGCATGGAAGAGTCTGGTGGCCATTTCCACGGCCAGCCTAGAAGGTTGCAGGACTCGTGATCATCATTGCAAGCCTGAAGAATTATGTCTTGAGTGTTCCCGGCAACTCAATTACAGCATGCAAATTTTCCGCGGAGTTGACTTCTCGGCTTCAGGAGCCACGCACACGCTCCTTTGGGCTTTTTTGCACGAGGAAAACATTGTTGGGAAAGGAGCCTGAGGACCAACCACTGGAAAGTGCACTCAATAGCACTTTGGTTGAGATAATTGCTGCGTTTTTTTTTTTTTTTAAATTGTAGCCTTCTGAGGTGACCACAAGCAAAATTTGTGACAGACATTTGACACTGAGAAACTGCCGTGTATGGGTGAAATTTTTCACAGTCCTCCCCTCACCAAGACTGGTTTATTGACTAACAAAGGAAAATTATATAAAACCACTGGAGTACGTTGGCCAAGTCTTCTCTTTTTGTTGTCAAGCTCTTTTGCTAGGCACCAGGATGGCTCCCCACTACAGTCATGCAGACTCTCACCCAGGCAAGCCGGTTCAAGTCCACTGTGTGGGGGATGCTCCGCAGCCCAGTGCACAGAGCAGCCATGTTGCTCTGGGAGCACAGACACGCAGACTGCAGCGAGCCCCCTCACCCACCATGCGTTCAAGGGACTTTAGAGCCCCACTCAGTTCCTGCGGAGTTGCTTCCTTATCCTCTGGGTCAGATGCTCTCCTTTATCCTTTCTGCCCGGAGCAGGCTCTGTTTGAAAGAAAACTTGCAAAGGAAGCGGTCTGGGAGACAGTGCAAAGGACTCAAGTCCATCAAATAGAAAAAAAAAATAGCACAATCCAGGGAAAATAAAAGACAGAGCTTGCAGAGGCGGTCTCCCTGCCCACGGTCATCGGGATCCTGTGATGTCAGTGAGCATAACAAGGATATAATCAGAACTAAAGGAGGACTTTAGAGAGACTCTTGAGTGGCATGTCTCCAGCCCCAGCTGGGGCCGTGGGTCCAGGCCAGCGGGTGGGAGCGGGCCAGCAGCTTGCATAGTTATTCCCTGAAGCACATCCAGCAGGTTCCAAGGCTCCTCAAGCCAACTTCCTAAGCAGGCTTCCCTCTCTGGACAAGGAAGCATCCCTGCCACTTAGCCCTGATCATCCTCTTCTCAGTATACAGATGGCGTGTCATTTCCTGGCTTGGGAGATGCCAGGAAAGCTCTTGTCTCTTAGTTCCACCACCTAAAAGATTATGATGGTATTTATCTCCTTGGGTCCTTGGGAAGATTCAACAAGACAGTGGAGGTCAAAATGCCTCTTAGGGCATCTATTCTACGGTTTTGCCCTAAATAAGAGTTAATGCACATACAAACTGCCTTTACAAATGAATCGGCATTTCTGGGCTGCCTTCCGTGAGCTAAACAATGAGGATGACAAAAACGAACACAGTATTTTTTCCCCTCAAGGAACTTACAGACCAGTTGAGAAGATAAGGAGGCAAAGATGAGTTAAACACAGCGACCAAGCATCCAAAATGGATGTACGCTTAGGAATCTTGAAGGAGAAACGAGGACAAGCAGGAAAACTTCAGAAAGAAGGATTTTAGGCAGCGCCACAAAAGCTGGGGAAGACTTCGATCACTCAAGAAGAGGTTCCAAAAAAAAAAAAAAGAAGAAGAAGAGGTTCCAGACGGAGAAAGGCTTTCAGGAAAACACTGGTCTCCCATGAATCAACACAATAAAAGTTGGCCTTCCAAGAGCCCATTTGCACTAGAATAACTCTTAAAACTTTCGACCAAGCCCCGCGTATAAAGAAAAAAAGGTATCTACTTACTGTCTCCTCTACGAGGCTGATTCAGCACAGGAGAAAGTGTACCTATGGTTTCCCAGCCCCAGGAAGAGAACAGAGACAAGAAAGAAGGCAAGAGAAAATAAAGCTCGTGGAGAGATAACCATTAGTGTTTGCTGGTTTAGTCTTCCTTCAAATGTGTAATTATGAGTCCAAGGGCTGAGTTGGCCACTTGGAGAGACGATAGTCCAGGTCAAGCAAATAACCCACAAGGAGGCTATCGACCTACAGACCGTAAACTGTATGCGGATGGTTTTTCTCCTAAAGATTTGTGTCCGCTGATGCAAAACAAGAGGCTTCCTCCAAACATTTTGATTTAGTAGGAAACATCAAATTCGCAAGTCTTCAGCAAGGTCTAAAGTGGTATCAACCACCTCATCCCTAGAATAAAGCATAAGACTGTATTATTTTCATTTTGTAAGAAACATTCAAAGTTCAGGGCTGGAAAATTGTGTGTGGGCTGATGCCTGATAGTGCAGTCTGTTATTATGCAGTGACTCACGATAAATTTCCAGAGCCGCCACACCTTCAGGTCAAACTCACTCAAGCCAGACAGTCAACTATTAGCAGAGATATTTTTGTAACCATAATTTCTAGTCTTTTAACTAATTTTTTTTAACTTGCAACATGGCCAGTTTTATAAGAGTCATAGAGCCCTCTTTTCTGGCATCAGGCTCTTAGAATATTTATCCTTTTAAAAACAATACAAAATAAAAACACGCCCCTGGGGTATTTTAAGGAATTTTTCGGCTGACCAACTTGGTCAGCCAGCATGATCCTGGAGCACTGGCTCCATCATGGCAACCAGCACCGTCTCCTCACCACAAGGAAGACAGCGCAGGACTCCTGCGGTTGTGGCCACGTCTGCCCCAGGTATCCAGAAGGAAGTCTCTCCACAGTGAGCCCAAGCAGGGGAGGGCACCATGTGGGGAGAGCTGCCGACAAGACTGGGAAGCTCTGAGAGAGGTTTGGTTTCCGTGCGGCCTGGAAGTTGCCAGGCTTTGCTCTGGTACAAAATAAAGCAACTAGTAAATCACTCCTAGCTCAGGGAAAGCCCTCACCCCGTGGCCCGCGTCCAGTTTTGGTCACCTGCCTTCACATACTTCACACTTCCACCAGGAACCCCTGAGCAAGTCACATCTTGTTGGTGTCCAAGGGCCCAGAGATGGAAACTCCCGTCTAACGTCAGTGCATGTCCTAGAACCTTGGAGGAGGCCCAGGACAGACTCAGGCTCAAGGTTTCTAGGGAGCAACTGAATTGATTGGCTTTTCTTCGTGTATTTTTAATTCTCTTCAGGACGTGCTGCCAGGTCTCGCCGGCGACCGCGACAGGTCCTTTGACTCTTTGTTTCTGAGCTGGGTTTCACATGTGGTACCCACTGTTAAATGGAAATGAATGGAATAGAAATAGTAATGTCTTGTGTGTGCTGTCCACTTAGTCCCATCTCTGACACCGCTGCAAGGATCTCAGATGTGTTAGGAAACTCTTTGCTAGGGCACTATCTCCCACTCTTGTTACACATGAAATCAGTGGAGTGAATGGTTGGGTTTTGGCCACCACAGAGTCTCCCGTTCGGGGGCAGGGCTGGAGGAGCAGAGGGAAGACCTTGATGGTGTGGAGGCCAGCCGAGGCTTCCTGCCCACGGTCAGCCTGAGGAACCACAACTGGCAGGGCAGAGGCTGGGAACAGGAGACAGGGGGAGGATGCTGACGCACCACAGACAGCTCGGAGGTTTTTCCCTTGGTTAGGAACACAGACTGTGTGCACACCTCAGTCATCAGACCTTGAAAAGGGCAATCGGATGGAGGGGTTTGATGGACATGGAGAAGTCAGAAAGATGAAGGCAGAAACCATATGTTCCCCTTCACTCTTTTGTCCTGGCCCTGACAGGACGTGGCACGTGACACGTGGCACGTAGGTGCCGAATGACTGATACCCAGCTGAGTTTGTGGATGAAAGGCCAGGGAGGGTTGAGGGAATGGATTGCACACCATGGGGAGACCGACAGAAGGGACCAGCCTCCCAGCCCAAGGTGTAGGGTGAGTTCCTGCGTCCGGTATGTGCACTTTCCTGTTTAAATGTCAGTTGTGGCTAGGACCGGTCAGCACGGGAGACCTCCCTACGGCAGCAAATCCCACACTTGCTCAGCAGGCTTCTACTGATCCCAGCCCTCTGTGCTCTATGGGGGTCAGGACCTGAGGTCTGGTGTCTCCCTAGAAGTCCAGAATCCCTTGCCTTCCTTGCATACCTCGAGGGCAGCTTCTGGCTAAGAAACGGTCTTCACTCACCTCTCTTTCATCCTCCTACAAAACCACTTCCTCTCCTGTTCCATCCTCTCAAACCACCCCCATGCTTTGCCCCCAAAGACAGTTTCAGTGTTTCTGTTCCAATCCATATTAAGCTTTAGGGTTCCCTTCATAACATGACGCACAGAAGGAAAAGAACAAGATTCTAATCTCGAGTCAGCCCTCCTCCTCACATCTGCTTTGCCTTATACACTCATTTCTGTGCCTTCTCCCCTGCCACCCCTCCTACCCCCCAGAGACTCGCTACGGTTGTGTGGGCCTGAGTCAGACGCTCCACAGCTTTTGTCGGGAGGTGGCAAGCTCCGAGGTTCCCTGTCCTGTCCTCCTTACCTTGAGTTTCTAGAAAGTCTACCTGTTCTGCAGTCTTCCAGTTACACACACCACACACATTGTCCATTCATCTATGGAATATTTTCCCTTGCTGTTTGTACAATCTTGCGTCCACTGACTCTTTCTAACTGCTGCTTATCTCTTCGCCAAGGCAGGGAGGAAGTGTGGTCTGATGACTGGAGAAGTTGCCTAGAAATTGGGAGACTGTGTGGACTGGAGAAGATTACTTTGACTCTCTGGGTAAACTGGTGTTTCGGCAGCCTTGGGTGAGCGGGCAGAGAGCAGCTCGAGTGTCCAGAGAGGGACATCCTCAGTGGCTGGCCCTTCCTGCAGGTAGGCACACAATACCTCTGGTTTCTGTCTAGTTCCAAGGACAAGCAGGTGCTCTATTTCATGGCCCTATTTCTCTTCTCCCTCTCCCCAATTTTGACTTTGGCTCCTCCTGCTTCCATTGATCAAATAAGTTGACTTCTTGGGCAAATTGATGCTTGCCCAGTGAGCCTCATGAACTGATAACCTGGGTGTGCCAAGTGATGAGGCAAGCATCATAAACAGCTTGGGCCTGGAATGGGTGAATGTATACATAGAGCTTCCCGTCAAAATTTTTGATGAATGACTCCCACTCCCAACTTCTATGCATAAGGATGAGGACACTTTCAATCTCAAGGGGCAGAAATTCAACTCAAATCAGTGAAAGCCAAGAAAGAAATCCAGGGGCTTCCAGACTTGGGTGCTTTTGACTTCAGGCAAGTCTGAATATAAGGTCTCCAACAATGTCATCAGAGGTTATTATCCAAAAAGGTAAACAATGACAGCTGTTGGTGAGGATGTGGTAGGGATACGGGAAAGTGGTTGCATGAGGTGTTGGTAGGAAAGTAAATTGATGAAGCCACTACGGAAAACAATATGGAAGTCATTCCCTCTCCTAAATTAAAAATAGAGCTACCAGGGGATCCAGCAATCCCTATTCTGGTATATCCCCAAAAGAAATGAAATCGATACCTCCAAAATTTATCTGCACCGTCATGTTCATTGAAGCATTATTCACAATAGCCAGGATATAGAAACAACGTAAGTGTCCATCAACAGATGAATAGATAAAGAAATTTGTGTCATACACACATGCGCGCACACACAAACATACGGTGGAATATTATTTAGCCTGAGAAAAAAGAGATCCTGTTATTCACAACCACACGGATAAACCTAGAGGACATTATGTAAGTGACATAAGCCAGCCACAAAAAGAAAAATACTGCATGATCTTATTTACACATGGAATCTAAAAATGACAAATACATAGAAGCAGAGAGTAGAACAGTGGATTGGGGGGATTGGGAGAGATTTTGGTCAAAGGGTATGAAGCTGCTCTTGTGCAGAATGAAAAATTCTAGAGGTCTAATACACAGTCTGATGATTATAAGTTAACAATACTGTATTAAATATTGGAAATTTGCTAAGAAAATATATTTCAGGTACTCTCACCACCAAAGAAGAAGAACGAAAAGAAGGAAGAAGGTAACTATATAAGGAGATGACATGTTAATTAGCTTGACTGTAGTAATCATTTCACTGTATATATCATCACACTGTATGTTGTACATCTTAAATATATACAACTTTTATTATAAATAAATTTGAAATAAAAATGTAAGTGTCTTTTCTTAAGGTTTTTTGTTTGTTTTTTTAGAGAGCAAGAGAGCTTGCAGGGGGAGGGGAAGAAGAAGAGAGAGAGAGCCCTCAAGCAGACTTCCCATGGAACCTGACATGGGGCTCCATCTAACAACCCAGTGATCATGACCTGAGCCCAAACCAAGAGTCTGATGCTTAACCGATTGAGCCACCCAGGCACCCCCAAATGTAAATGTCTCCAGAGCCCTGCCTGTCTCCACCTGCTGGACAAGTGTTCTCCAAAAGGTGGAAGATGGTTGCCAGCACAGAACCCCAGTGGAATGAGAGTATTTTCCAATTATTCCAGCAGAAATGTCCTGTTTGGGTCACGTACCCATTCCTAAATTATTCTTGGGTCATGTGGCTTCTTCTGTGGCAGGGAAGACCCATCTCAGGTTGTGGAATATATTCTCCATAAGAGAAAAACATTCAGTTCCCAGAAGGGTAGAAATGGATGTTGGACAAGCAAAAACATGCTATGTCTCCTATACCACTTTGAACCGGCTAGGAGCCCAAACAGCAGAAACTCACAGCAAACCGGGATGCCCAATGCACCCGGGGCTCAGTCTCTAAACTTCACATATTTCCAATAAGGGCAAAGAGCTGAGGTCATGTGCTAGAAATACAGAGCCATGACAATGTGGCACTCTTTTTTTTTTTTCTATAGTTGGATAAGACCCTTCCAGCGTGGTGAAGTCACATACAAATAGCCGTTGGCTTTGCTGCCATCATCAAAATATTTCTATGACTCACAAGATAAATGAGAAAAACACACAGAGGAGTCAAAGTTACACTGAAGTTAGATTGTAATCACACCCTTGAGTTCTGACAACCCACTGACAAAATTTTCTGCCGAGAGCATATTACTGACTTATTTTTCTCCACAGAAGGTACTTGATTAGCCTAGAGCAGATTATCTACTCTATGGATTATCTGGGATCAGCTTTTCACACAAGTTGCTATCCCATCAGCAATCAGTAGCTCCTGTCTCTACCGCTGAGTTGCCCACTGAAGATAAACACTGACCCACAGATCCAAAGACCCCAATTTAAGGCTACGAATCATCTGATGAAGGACAAGTCAGCTTACAGGACATCACTTTTCTTTAAACACTGACACTGAAGTCTCTTAAGTGGGTGAGGATGTTTTTTTACAGTAGGAGGATCAGGACTCTCTCCCATATTGAGGACACTTAAACACCCTGACGGTCTGCCAGGAAGTCGGGATTTCTGAGGTAGACTTTCTATGCAGAAAAGGAAGATCTCGAGTGCCCAATGGAGTACGTGAAGCCCAGTTCAACATGAAGAACTTTCTCTGACTTGACTTGTCTCACCCTCTGCCCCCTGTGTCTCCAGGAGGCCCGCATCCCAATAGTGGCCAACCATCAAAATTCGGGTGACTTACAAAAAAAAATTAAATGTACAGTTTCCAAAGCAATGGAGAGAAAGGGGAGTTGGGGAGAAATAAAAATACATATTTTTAAGATGTTAGCAGTAAGTCCAATTACAACAATATCACAATCAGTAGCAACATATTAAATTTATTTATTAAAAGGCAAACTATCAGGTTGAATTTTTTTTAAGGCTCATGTGTTCTACGAAGTTCACTTTCCTGGCAAAGAGGGTGGAGAGAGCAAAACCAGATGTCAGGGCATCGGATAGAAAGTCATAGCTCTTCCAATAAAACAAGATGGGATGGGGAAGGAGACAAACCATAAGAGACTCCTAAACTCAGGGCGCCTGGATGGCTCAGTTGTTAAGTGTCTGCCTTCGGCTCAGGTCATGATCCCAGGGTCCTGGGATCGAGCCCTGCATTGGGCTCCCTGCTCCGCAGGAAGCCTACTTCTCCCTCTCACACTCCCCCTGCATGTGTTCCCTCTCTTGTTGTGTCTCTCTCTGTCAAATAAATAAATAAAAATCTTTAAAAAAAAATCTATTTAAAGAGACTCCTTAACTCACAAAACGAACGAAGGGTGGCTGGGAGGTGGGGGGATAGGGATGGGGCGGCTGGGTTATGGACATTGGGGATGGTATGTGCTATGGTAAGTGCTATGAAATATGTAAGCCTGACGATGCACAGACATGTACCCTGGGGCATATAATACATTATATGTCAATAAAAAAATTAAGGAAAGAAAGAAGGAAAGAAAGAAGGAAAGAAAGAAAGAAAGAAAGAAAGAAAGAAAGAAAGAAAGAAAGAAAGAAAGAAAGAAAGAAAGAAAGAAAGTCATAGCTCTACCAGACAAGAGGAGTCAGGGGCCTCACCTAAAGCAGCCCTGGGATGGGGCTGGAGGTAAGAGGGGGTACAGGCACATGTGAGAGGGAGAACTGATGGGCATGGAAGCTGGTTAGAGCAACTAAATTAGCAGGACTTCTTGCGGAACATCAGCAACTGTATGCTGGGAATCATCTACATGTAGGTGGGGGTAAAAGTGAAGAAATCAAATTGCCGGGGCGCCTGGGTGGCTCAGTGGGTTAAAGCCTCTGCCTTCGGCTCAGGTCATGATCTCAGAGTCCTGGGACCGAGCCCCCCATTGAGCTCTCTGCTCAGCGGGGAGCCTGCTTCCCCCTCTCTCTCTGCCTACCTCTCTGCCTACTTGTGATCTCTCTCTGTCAAGTGAATGAATAAAATCTTTAAAAACGAACCAACAAACAAACAAAAAATAAATCAAATTGCCTAAAAGGATGAGAGAAAGATAAGCATCAAATCTTTGGCAACATCAATTCTTGAAGGACACACAAAGGAAGAGAACCCAAGGAGGGATCCTAAGACAGATTAGATCAATTTTGTCACGTAACCACTGGAAAAAAAGACTTTGGGGGTGGGGGTAGGGAATGTCCTCAATATCAGATACTTTCTGATTGACCTCAGGGTCAAAGAAAGCAAGAACCAAAAAGCATATGTTGGATTTGTCATGATGGAGGTCACTTGGGAGCTCCGCCCTCATTAACCTCGTGGGTTGGATGAAAGTGTCAGCGTGAATGCAAACAGTGACCCCTGCAGGTCCCTCCACAGGGCCTCTCTAGGTGACCTTGGGTGTTAACCAGTTTCATGCCCATAATAAAATGCCACGGTCCAGTACCCAGGATGACATTGGCTTCCCTCCAGGTTTCTTCAAATTCTATGAGTTTCCCAATACCTATCTTCTACCTCCTTCAAAGCAGCTGGCTCAGAGCACAGATCCTCAAGTTCCATTCCCTCACTTCCCTTTCCCTTTTCAGATTTTTCTCACTTTTTTCCTTCAAGGAAGGGATGAATCCTTCTTTCTTTTGGAGGGTGGAATGGATCAGCCATCCTGCTTTTATATTCAGGGCAACCAGAATTTACCAAGTAGCTTCCACACCCCAGGCACTAAGCTAGGAATGTTCACATTTTTAATTCACTTCTGACAAGCCTGTAGTGAGGCACACGGTATCATCTTATTTTGCAGAAGAAGTTATCCAGCAAAATGGTACAAATGCTGCCTCTTCCCAGGTGAAAAGGAATGCTCATTCCTAGGTCAAAGAAGTTCTACTACTGTCACGTCGAACACAGATAGCATCCTATTGGTCCAATGCCATGAGCCAAATGTGGGAATTATGAATAATTTTTAAATATCTTTGGTATTAGCAATGGTAGAGGAACTGCTCAAGGGATTAGGCTTGGGAAAGGAAGTGTCTAATCTGCTCAGGCTGCTGCAACAAAATACTATAGCCGGGGTGGTTTAACAAACAAACACTTGTCTGTCACAGTCCTGGAGAATGAAGGTCCAAGATCAGGGTGCCAGCCTGGTCCGATTCCGGTGAGGGTCCAGTTCCTGGCTTATAGACAGCCATCTTCTCACTGTACCCTCACATGGCCAACAGACAGCTCTGGTCTCTTCATTACCTTCTACGGGCACCCATGTCATCATGGCGGTTCGGCCCCCATGACCTCATCCAAATCTAATTACCTCCCAAAGACTCCATCTCCAAACCACCACCCCATGGGGGTCAGAGCCTCAACACAGGAATTTTGGCAGAATACAAATATGCAGTCTATAGGAAGGAAGGAAGGAAGGAAGGGAGGAAGGAAGGGAGGAAGGGGGAGGTAGGAAGGAAGGAAGGAAGGAAGGAAGGAAGGAAGGAAGGAAGGAAGGAAGGAAGGAAGGAAGGAAGGGAGGGAGGGAGGAGGGAGGGAGAGAAAGAAACGGGAGAAAGGGACAAAAAGTAAAAAGAGATCGTGGGAGCAACAGAAAAGATTCTGGTGCACCCGGGACTTGGGCCAGGAAGGCACAACCACCACAGGAAATTCTCCTCAGGGCCCAGGCATCGTCCCAGCCAGGAAGAGGAGACAGCTCACACCTGGCTTCAATAAAAAGCCCCTCCTGCCAACCCTGCCTCGGTCTTTGCCATGGTCATGAAATGCTGGGTTTTTTAAAACCCAAAATGCAACTTGCCTGGCGCTCTGCCACTTGAATTACAATCTATGTATTTTTTGGAAGCAATGGGTTTATTTCTGCCCCACTCATTAACATGCTGTTTAAGAAAGGAAAAAAAACCCCAAAACTGTCTCCTAGTTAAGATGCCCAAATTGAAATCTCTTTTCCAAAGAAGAGAATGCAGGTAGAGAAGCTCATCGATCATTTATTTCTCGTTGCTACCCAACACGTTAATTTTTCAGTGGACTTGCAAGTCAGACCAACTTCCCACTGTTAGGTTCTGCTGACACGGGCACTCATGGAGGACGCTTTCACCGAATCTCTCTGCCCTCCCTGCTGGCAGCTCTGTCATCAGCACCATTTGAATATTCTCTATTTTATTGTCTATTTTATTTTTATGGGCTTGAGCAAAAGCCACTTTCATACTGGTCACTTATGGTTTCCTTAACTTTGTGATTAAGCCAGAAAAATTCGGTTTGAAGCTGCCTATAATTTGAGGCTTCAAGATCCAACCGTGTATTTCCACTTGCCTGTGGTCCAAAATGATTTCAGTGTTTCTCCTCATCTTCGAGGGCTCCCCAAATCAGTAGATATGACCTCCCACTGCCCCACAGCAGCAGCCGAAGGAAACTGGGGAAAGGCTTTTTCCACCTAAGACCACAAGTTCTGAAACCACTTCCTCTCCTCACTCTCCTTGACCTTTCTTTCTTCAGCATGAGGCCCCATTAACCACACCCTTCTTGAAACACTCTCTTTGTGTGTATGTGTAAGAGCAAAGATTTTGCATCAACAAATTTGGTTGTTGTGAGTTGCAGTCTGGCACTTTCTAACTGCCAGACGTTGAGGAAGTTACTTAAAAACTGTGATTCCCTGTTCCTACATCTCCAAAGAAGGGAGGAGAACCACTCCATCATAAGAGTTCTGATGAAAACTACATCAGCTGCTTGTAAAGTGTTTGTAAAGGAGCACGGTCTCCGTGAGATGACAAAAGGCTGATGTTCCCCACCTCCCATTTGTGTCTCCTTTGCTGGCTCCTAAGCAAGGACTTCCCCGAAGCCACTTCAGTCTTCAGCTGCCTGCTCATCCGTCTCTACCCTTGGTCTCTGCTCCCCACCCATGACCCTTCCAGACCTCACCCGGGAGCCAACAGACAAGCCTATCATCTGACACACGCAGAGTCCCCCTTGGAGGAATGGCTTCACCTCTGGGTCCCAGTCTCCATGTCTATAAAATGAGATGCCGAGTGGGTGAAGGATAAGGCAAGGTTCCCTCTTTCCCCTTCCTAAATATGTGAAGTAATTTCCCCTGCCTCTTCCCTAGTTCTCCCCTTGTCCTCTCCTTCTCCCTCCCTCCTACGGCTCCCTCATTTCTGAGACCTGGAATAGAATTTGGATAGTTTACCAGATTACAACAATTTAGGTTGGAAAATGCTAGCATAAGGTTCTGTCTCGAAGCTCCCATAATCTAGCAAAGCTATGGCTTTGGAGATACAGAATGACTTGGATACTTCTGAAAGGAGTCGTTTTGACAACTTTAAGAAATTTAGCTTAGGGGCACCTGGGGGGCTCAATCAGTTAAGTGTCCTCCTTCAGCTCAGGTCATGATCTCAGGGTCCTGGGATTGAGCCTTGCGTCATCATCGTGGGGCTCCAGACTCAGCGGGGAGTCTGCTTCTCCCTCTGCCTCTCCCACAGCTTGTACTCTCTCTCTCCTTCTCTCAAATAAATAAATAAAATCTTTTTTTAAAAAGAAATTTAGGGGCACTTGGGTGGATTAATGGGTTAAAGCCTCTGCCTTCAGCTCAGGTCACGATCTCAGGGTCCTGGGATCTAGACTTGCACTGGGCTTTCTGCTCAGCAGGGAGCCTGCTTCCCCCTCTCTCTCTGCCTGCCTCTCTGTCTGCTTGTGATCTCTCTCTCTGTGTCCGATAAATAAATAAAATCTTAAAAAAAGGGAAGAAAAAGAAATGTATCTTAGTGAAGGGCATAAAACTAATGAGGATACTGAGGTGTTCCCTCTCTCATTAAGCTGAGCTACATATGTTGATAAATAATTTCCATGAGAGAGTAAGTCTGTGCAGCCATTCTGGAAAGCAATTGGCAGCACTTAAGCGAAGTGACTCATTAAACTCTATCATCCAGCAGCTCCACCACAGATATAAGGTATTGAGCTACATGAGCACAGTCACCATGACAGAGATTTGAAAGCAGTCTTGGTATCCACTGGGTGAACAGATCGATAAAATAGATGACACACGTCCCAGGATACTAGTCAACAAGCAGAAGATAAAGACTAGACGAGCATACAGCAGCATTAATAGATTTGAAAAACAGCACTGAAAAAGGAATAAACAGAATGCAATACTTAGCACACTACCATTTACATAATTAATAATACCTGCCCACATATTGGTCACCATTGGATAATTCAAGGAAATCAACACGTTCGTTTTGAAAACTAGTAGATGAAAGATCAAGCATGTAATCTGACTTTGCTCTATGAATTATACCATGGGTAAGCAAATAATCTATCAAGGCACGTTTCTTGTTCTAGGAGTGTTCTAGTTAGCAAACAAAGAAGGAATGCCAGAATTAGAACATCATCATTTTGCAACATCCAATTATGGCTGACTCTAAGGCAGCCCATTTACCCCTGGGATTCATGCCCTTGTGTAATTCCTTCCCCTGAATGATGGGTAGGACCTGGGACTTGCTTCTAATCAATGAAATGTAGTAAAGTGATGGACCATCTCCTCCATGATTGCATTACATAAAACTGTACTTCCTTCTTGCTAGCAGACCCTCTACTGACTGTCTCTCTTGCTGGTTTCCAGGAAGTAAGCTGCTATATGGAGAGACCCGGGTGACAAGGAACTAAGGATGGCCTCCAACCAACAGTCAGCAAGGAACAGAGACCCTGTCGGACAAGCTCAAGGACCCGATCTGGTCAATAACCACATATGCTTGGAAGGAGATCTTTTCCCAGTCAAGCCTGAAATGATTTCAGCCCTAACAGACCCCTTGTTTTCAGACTTCCGAGAGACCTTGAATCTAAGGCCACAGCTAACTCACGCCTGGATTTCTAAGAGAATGTGTGTGTCCATATTGTTACACACCAATAGCTAACTAATATACTAAGAAGCTAACAGGATCCTAGGCTTGGGTCATCAATGGCTGCTAATATCACACACAGAAAAGAGTTATAAAATGAAAAAGTTCTAGGGAATCAAATGTATAGCACAGTGACTATAGTTAACAATACCTTATTACATACTTGAAAGTTGCTAAGAGAGTAAATCTCTTATTTACATGCACACATGCACACACACAGAGAACAAAAAAAAATAACCTGAGGAGATGGATTGTTAACTAACCTTATTGTAACACTACACAATACATACATGTATCAAATTATCACTTGTAATACCTTAAACTCACACAATGTTTTCTGCCAACCAAATCTCAATAAAGCGGTTGGGGGGGGGGGTGATGAGTAAATAAGTAACAAATAAAGTGAAGGAGGTCACCACCAGAACCAATGATGACAGTGGGTTATAAACAGAAGAGTAGGATTCACTCTTTACTCATTGAGTTCAGAAGGAAAAAGGTTTTCCCAGGGCCTTTCCTATCCTGCTCTTCTCTGGAGATTGGACAGTATTTCTCTCGTTCCCATCCAGTTTCCTCCAGCGCCTCTAGAATCCACCTCCAGCCACCTTTCCACTGTCCGCTCCCACACCCTAGTCCCACTGCGCATCACCAGGGTCCTTCAGGGGTCTCCTGTCCTCCTTCTGCAACATTCTCTCTCTGCAATCCTCCTCGGCCCCCAGCACCCACCGACTGACTATACGATCCTCACCTAATACAACCGCATCGCTGCTCTGCTCAAAATCCAACAATGGTTTCTGGTAACCTACCAGATACCATTAAAATTCTCTTTCCAATATGCAAAGCCTTCAGCTATGGGCTGCAACGTCTTTTGCACCATTAGCTCCCACCACTTCTCAACATGAACTCAATTCCACTTCCCCTCCCCTGCCCAGCACCCCATCCCCCAGTTCTGCCAAACCAAACCAATCCACTCGCCCACCCTGAATCAAGAACAAACAGTGCTTCCCGGGTGACTTCTAATCCTCTCTTCAACCAGGACACGAAACCCATTTAGCTCCGCCCCAAGAGGCAGGGCTGCTGAGCTGATTGGGTTATATGTGCAATGCCTGCTCTAGGGGCGTGGTCTATGGTCCTGCGCCCAGTCTCTGATGCTGTGGCCTCCCATTGGCTGAAGCCATTTGCAGTATCTGAAGCTGCTACTCCGGGGCAACTAAGTCCCAAACTTGCAGGCTTGAGGCTTTGTTCATCTCTCGCCTCCGAGACAGCAAGGATAAACTGATCTAGGACTGCCCTGCTCAGGGCCAACCCAACCATCTCTCCCTCTCTCTTCCCTCTCTCCTGTGTAGGAGAAGGGACAATTTCATTTAGGCTGTGAGCCAAAGCAAGTCCCTGCCCAGAGGACCAGAGAAGCCCCGCAGGTAATCAAACAGCGTGATTTCAGATGACAGGGAGTGATGCTAAAGCCTAGGTCAGCACTACAGAGAGAATTACAAATAGTCAAAATTACCTTTGAAGCTTTCTTAAACTGTCCCTAGAATAATGCCTGGAATAGAAGGCTCTATATACAATCCTGTGTCCATCCTCCTAATTCTTTGTTGATCCCTGCTTCTCTGTGACCTTCAATTAATCCTCCAATTTATTCATTGAGGGTGCCAAGCCCTCTGTCATCACCCTCAGCTAATCCTCCCAAGCAAAGTGCTTCCCTTCTTGGTCAATGGCTGGAAAATCATTAAAAATCATTTTAAGAAGGAGAAGGGAAAACTGGAGTGGGGGGGGATCGGGGCACAAGGGGAGCCTCTGAGGTGTGTTCACTGTGCCGTAATTAATCAACCTGAATGCTTGTGATTGGTGCACTTTTCTATGTACATATTATACTTCAGTTGTGTGTGTGTGTGTGTGTGTGTGTGTGTGTGTGTGTATTCACTTATTTTTAAAATACACATTAGTTCCTTGGATTTTCCAGCAACTCTTGACTATTTTAGGCTTGATGCTCAGGACCTAGCTTATTCAGCAGAACAGGTGAAGCTCTTTCTCTCTCTCTCTCTGTTTCTCTCCCCACCCCTCTGCCCCCTCCCACCTCCCTTTCTCTGTTTTCTTTAACCAAATAGTTGAATTCTAGTCAATTAATGGAGGATAGGATGAAAGTCAACTAGAAAGAAGTTCCATCACTGACTTTCTATATGCATTCTTGCAAAATTACTCAACCTCTCACACTACACCTCACTTCAGAGTGAGGGTTATAATATACCTACTACGTACTACTTCACAGAGCTACTAAAAGAGGACTAAATGACATATGTGTAAATGGCTTAGAAGGGTGCCTGACACATAGTTAGCACCCAGTGATTGTAAGGTTTTTGTCTTGTTTTAATTTCCCACTCATCACTTTCCCCTGAGCATATATTTCTATCAGGAACCTCATCAGGAGGAAGAGTGCAGCATCAAGACAAGAGTCATGGCTCTGGGTCCCTTGAGCCAAGATCATCAATAGGACACAAACCCTAAGAACTCTTCCAACACCCAAACCTTTTCCCATCCACACACCCCTAGTCCTCCAGACCCTGCTGCCATCTGCTTCTTCAGGAAGGTTTCCCTAACCACTCCAGTCCCTGGGCTTTCTCCTTCCTCTGGGGGTGCTCACTGGATCTTTGGGAACCTCTATGGCTCACCAGCTCTGTTGGAAAAGCCTTCCCAAGTCCCCAGAGCAGCAGGACTCCACCTGCAGCTACATTCTGTGTCCTGTAGAACCCAAAGACCAAGTCAATGACCTGAAGTCAACCATTTGCCTCTGGTTCCAGCTTCTTTCTTGAATCCTTTCCTTCCTCCTCAGCCTCCCACTTCCCCCCTTCCTGGTACATATCCAGAAATTTCTCTCCTACCAGACCATCAAGATTTTGTGGCTACTCATTCACATTGCTGGTTGTCTACTTACTCCTTGGCCAAAGTTTGGTCACACCTGATGAGAACCTCAGCCAGATGTTCATGTTTGAAGCCACTACTATTTGTACTTGAAGTCATTTAACTCTATTTGTAGATAGCTTTCTTCCCCTTTAAGAAATTTCAAACATCAGTAGAGTTAATAAATTAGTTGGAACAATACCCTGAAAGTGATCTATTTCTTTGGTGGACATCCTGAACTAAAAATGATTTGCATTTTGTTGAGCACTTACTATACGCCACTCCTGTGATGGCTGAGATGCATTAACTAACTTAATTCTCAATCAATGAGATGATTGTTGTTCCAATTTTATTGATGAGAAAACTGACACTTGGTCACTTAGAATAACCAAACCATACAATCATAGATTGTGTGTCTCACGGGACGAGATCCAGAGCTATCTAACTCCTAAAACTACCCTTTCTGAGTGACTGTGTGGAGGGCAGCATGAGGCCTCTCCTTCCTATCCTATCCCCAAATATCTCTTCTCTCACATCTCCCTGGAGAGCTTCCTCAGATGTTAGACTTGGGGAACCCCGTGTCTCTTGACTTCTGGGCAGCCCTGGGCACATGGCCCGGATTTCTTCTCCAAACCCTCTTCACACCACTATCTCCATTCTCCATGCTGTGCCCTTTCATTTATTTATCTATTCAATTGCAATTTATTGAAAACCTACTCTGTGTCAGCTGGTAGCATTGAATTAGCAAGACAGATGCAGTTCTTGCCTCATGTTAACCCACAATCTGGTCCTTTTCATGACTCTACGCAGTTCCCTACATAGGGAACACTTGATTGTGCTTTGCTTTATTGCACTTTGCAAATACTGCATTTTTTTATGAACTGAAGTTTTGTGGCAACTCTGCACCGAGTAAGTCCATTTTCCCCACACCTTTGTTCACTTGTAGTTTCTGTGCCATGCTTTGGTGATTCTAGCAATATTTCCAACATTTTTATTATTATTATTATATTTGTTACGGTGCTCTGTGATCAATGATCTTTGATGTTACTATCGTGATTATTTTGGGGCTTCACCAACCATGCCCATATAAGATGGCAAATTTAATCAGTCAGTAAGTGTTGTGTGTGTTCTGACTGCTCCATGGACCAGCTTTTCCCCTGTGTCTCTACCTCTCCTTGGGCATTTCTAGTCCCTGGGACACAAAAATATTGAATTAGGCCAGTGAGTAACCCTACAATGGCCTCTAAGTGTTTATGTGAAAGGAAGAGCTGATCAACACAGCCGACTTCATTGTCGTCTCATTTTAAGAAACTACCACAACCACCCCAGCCTTCAGCAAGCAGTCAGCAGCCACCAATAACGAGGCAAGACCCTCCACCAGCAAAAAGATTGCAACTTACCGAAAGCCTAGGTGATGGTTAGCATTTTTAAGCAAAAAAGTATTTTTTTAATCAAGGTATGCAATTTTTTTAGACATCATGCTATTGCACACTTAATAGACTATGGTATCATGTAAACATAATTTTCATATGCACTAGGAAACAAAAAAACTCATCTGACTACCCTTCGCAGTGTTCTGGAACCAAACCCATATTATCTCAAAGGAATGCCCTATATTCATAATTCCCTACTCTTCCTCCCCAACCTATTCCCAGCCAGGCAAACTCCTACTGACCCACCAAATCCGGTTCACAATCTTACCCCTTCTTCCACCTTCCACAGCTCCCCAGGGGTGACATTCAAAATGCTGAGCAACTAGTTTAGCAATCATAATGGACACCAGCTGTGAGCTACCAGGCTACCATATGTCCAAGCTAGATTTCCACCCTGCCACAACCCTGGTCAGAGTTAGTCACCCTGCCCGTGGGGGTCTTCAGCACTTGTTCCACACAAATATCAATGTCCTTTATCTTTTCCATAGAGGAGTCTCCTGCCTTACGCAATACCAGCTCTCCCTACTGCACTCACACCCACACACACACACAAATGTACCGGTGAGCTTCCAAAAGGAAGGAATCATTCTTTATCCAGCAGCAAAGCCCAAAATGTACCAAGAGCCCAATATATCAGTATTTACTCAATATGTTGGGGTAGGAAGTAAACAGGCCTTTATCCTGGAGAATTTCCTAAAATATCACCCCTGTTCAGATCAACCACATTTCTTACTTTGAGACTCGAAAAACAATTTAATGTGTATCGGGCTCATTTTCCTCTATTTTAGTTAGCATTTCAGTAAGTTTTTTAGTCTAGTAACCCTTATAAAATACCTTGGAATGAGTTTCTATGCTTCTTATATTTCTACCTCTGGTTATCAAGTTATAACAAGAGAGCACCGTTACGGCTGAATTATGTCCCCTCCCAAATTTGTATGTTGAAGTCCTAACTCCCAGTATATCAGAACGTGACTGTGTATGGAGACAGTATCTTTAAAGAGGTCATTACATTTAAGGGAGGTCAGTCCGGTCGGCCCTAATTCAACATGACTGGTGCCCTTATAAAAACAGGAGGTTAAGGCAAAGATACAGAAGGAAGAGCATTTGAAAGCACAAGAAGACATTCATCTGCACGACAAAGAGAGAGGCCTCAGGAGAACTTTGCTGGCATCTTGATCTTGAACTTCTTGCCTCCAGAACTGTAAGAAAATAAATTCCTGTTGTTTAAGCCACCCAGTCTGTGGTATTTTGTTCAGCAGGCCTAGCAAACTAATGTAAGTACAATCTCCCTTGCAAGAGAACTATTGCTCTAATAAATAACACAACTTTTCACTGTGTATGTACTATTTCCAAGCAAATTGAAGACTTGATGTCAATGAATATGACTTTTTTTTTTTTTTTTTTTTAAAGATTTTGTTTATTTATTTGACAGAAAGGAGAGAGATCACAAGTAGGCAGAGAGGCTGGCAGAGAGAGGGGGGAAGCAGGCTCCCTGTTGAGCAGAGAGCCCGATGTGGGGCTCGATCCCAGGACCCTGAGATCATGACCTGAGCTGAAGGCAGAGGCTTAAACCACTGTGCCACCCAGGCGCCCCGAATATGACTTTTATTCTTAGATGCTCTTATAAAACCTGGCACCATTTCCGTACATAAGAGATGCTCAGCAAAAATTTAGAAGCCATTTCCTAAACCACAGAATATATAAGGATATTTCTTTGTCTTCATCTGTTCCCAGTCATTTCAATCTCAGCCTTATTGACATTTGGGACTAGATGATTCCTGATTGTGGAGAGCTATCCTGTGCACTGGCTCTTCAGCAGGATCCCTGGTCTCTACCCACTAGATGCTGGTGGGTACACACACCCCCCCATGTTGTGACAACCAAAAATGTCTCCAGATATTGTCAAGTGTCCGCTAGGATTCAAGACACTCCTGGTTGAGAACTACAGATCTATTGTGAAACTATCTTTCTCCTCTTCTTGGGTATTTTGCTCAAGTACTATCCAAATCTTGGAATTCTCTAGAGAAACATGCTATGAATCAGAAGGATAACAAGAAATGGGGCCAAACTTATTGGCAGATGGGGGGGGGAGAAGGGTGGGGAGGGGTGGTTGGCGCATCTCAGAATATGAGCTGGTAGAGATGTTTTGTCAAATTCGGCCTGTAGGAAGAACAGTCCCTGCAGTAGGACAGGACCAAAGAAGAGGCTAAAAATGTCAGATGGTGGTTTCTGCTGAGTCAGAAGCCCAGCCCTCCATTCCCAAGATTTTTACCTCCTGGTCGCTGGTCACTAGCTAGGATCAACATAGACAGGGAGTTATTTCTATCTGCAGTAGGATTGACTATTTTAAATGAACTTGTGGTTCCAGGCCATTTCTTAGTGGACAAATCCCCACATCACAAAAACCACCAGGGAAATTGCCACTAATCAGCATGCTTGTTAACGAGCTTAGGAAAGAAGGCGGCAGCTAAAAGGACTGGGGCCCCAGAATGCGGTCTCTCCTCCGAAGCTGGCCTGGCATTCGGGGGCTGCAGCTTGGTCTCTTACTTCCTAAATCACCTCCTTCCTGGAGAACCATCTCAGTGTCTCAGCATTGTCCTTTGGACCCCATCAGAGACTCTCATGGGTATAAAAAGAAAATTATGGTGGGGAAGGTCATGGGATCTGTCTTATTTATTAAGAATCTGAGGGAACCATGGGTCATGCTCTGTGACCAAAACTTACTCTGATGCTTCCAGTACATTTACCATCTGAGATATCCCAGGGCAGCAGAAGGCAGAGGCTGGAAATAAGGCAGCCTAGAGACCATGAAGGGCCTCTTGTGCCAAAACAAAGGCATTTACATTATTTCCAGAATCATCGCCATTTTGTTTGATATCACTAGGTGAACCACGGACGGTATTTAAGACACGGTTAACTCAGAGCAATTCTTTTTTTTTTTTTTTTAAAGATTTTATTTATTTGACAGAGAGAAACACAGCGAGAGAGGGAACACAAGCAGAGGGAATGGTAGCGGGAGAAGCAGGCTTCCTGCCGAGCAAGGAGCCTGATGCGGGGCTCGATCCCAGGACCCTGGGATCATGACCTGAGCCGAAGGCAGACGCTTAACGACAACTCAGAGCAATTCTGTGCTACTAGAATTCCTGGCAATACACTTATTTAAATAACTATACCATGAGACAATAAAAAGCTACCTGGAGAGGAGAAGGAAGCAATAAAGCAATTTTTGATGCAAATCCCAATAGCAGACCCAACAACATTTTCTGTCTCCACTTTCTGAATGACTCCCTAAGCTGTTTACCATCCTAGGTGTACCAAGGGGATGGGTGAGACAAAAATGAACCCACATTTGACTTAAAAGGAAGTCTGTCTTGAATTCTTACTGTGGCCTGTCACACCACTCCACCCTGGGTGATAGATGCAAATCTTCTGATTTGAATAAAGGGCACCCATACATCTGGAGTTGGAGTGAATACCCACAGCCACAGGTTAAATATGTCCGAGGGAATTTCAGAAGGGTCCCCACAGCTTCTCCATTCCCTTTCAGTTAGTAGCCTGACGCACAGGGGTTTGGCGGCCATCAGCCATAAGTACAAACCACACGCTTAGTACAAACCACCTGTATTCATTTCATCACTGTTTGCATTGTCCCTGATGCCATTTTCCAGGGCACGATGAATTCCCAATGCAAAAGTTACTTACCATGGAGTTCTTTCCTGTGGTCCAACTTTGCTAAAAAAAAAAAAAAAAAAAAAAAAAAGAGGTCAACAATGACCACCTAGTCCTTACAGCAGCTTTACCCCTTCTGTGCTAGGTTATAAAAGCCACAGCACATTTTCATTTCTTTCCACAAACAACAGGAAAAAATAAAAAGAAGTGAAGTCTGGTGCAAATGCTGAGGACGCCTAATATGTGACAAGCACCTGTGACAGGAGGTGGAGCTTTGCCTGCCAACTCGGAAAAGAGGGAAAAGAGCGTTAGAGGTCTCTTCTTTTTCCCTTTTAATGCCTGCTGTGTCTCACAAGCCTTTCATCCGATGGGAAAAGCAGCCAATGTGGAAAATTTAGACTGCCTCTCCTAATTAAGGTATAGCCCAAGCTGCTGGAGTAGAACAAAGAGCCCCCTCCAGCAGAATACAGGCTTAGAATACTGGGGGAGGAGTGCGGAGGTTGTGGGCGGGGCAGGAAACTGACTCTGATCCATGGGATCTTTCAGGAATCCAAGGCAAGCTTCACTGTTTCTCAAACATGCCTTTTCTGGGCTTGCCCATCCTGAGGATGTGCATCCAGATGCTCAGGGGCTTCTGGTTGTGGCACCCATCTCTCTGGAAAGGAGGTCAGTCAGGAACAAACCCAGGTCTGATGGAACTCAAACGCCCCTTCTGTCGTTCCTCCCAGATTCGGTGTGTTCCCGGCGGCCCCCTCTGTTCCCGAAATGCTGAGAAATTCTGGGTTCTTTCTTTCCTTCTTTCTTTCTTTCTTTCTTTCTTTCTTTCTTTCTTTCTTTCTTTCTTTCTTTCTTTCTTTCTTTCTTTCTTTCTTTCTCTCTCTCTCTCTCTCTCTCTCTCTCTCTCTCTCTCTCTCTCTCTCTCTCTCTCTCCCTCCCTCCCTCCCTCCCTCTCTCCCTCCCTCCCTCCTTCCTTCCTTTCTTTCGCTATAAAGGTCTAATTTACCGAGAGTCCAACTCACTTTTTAAGTGTACTCTCCTACCTGTGGCTCCACTGTTCCCTGAGGTGTTGCTCTCAACTGCAACATGAAAGCAAAAGAGAGCACACACCACAGCTTCTTTCTAGGGGGCAGCTCCCATCCCCCCGACTAGAATATAATCACATACCTAGCTTCCAGGGAGACAAGGCAATGGGGTCTGCATGCCCAGTGGAACTCGGGAGGGTCTATTATTGATAGGATGAAGGGGGAATGAACATCATTAGGGGACTGTGCCATGCATCAAATCAAATCTTAATGAAACTAAAGAATTGGGTTATTTTCCGATATCTTTTAACAAATGAGGATGGAGGAGTGGAATACAATTTACAAATCATCAACAAAGCCAGGATTTTGTGCTGCAATATCTACCTCTGGCATGCTTCTTTGTTACTGTTTTTACTGCCTATCACTTCCGTTTTTCCAAAGATCTGAATCAATTAAAAGCATGACATTTTCTGTCAAAGACAAGAGACTGGTACCACATCGTGTCTTTGATATTTTCCTGTAGCACAGCTTGAAATTCACTTTCAGTGACTCTGGCAATTATAAAGTGAAGAAATCTTTGGCCTAAGAGCCCTCTCAAGTACAAAGCCGTTCTGCAACACTTGGCAAATGAGTATAGTTCAGAGTATCTGGTGACAACAAGAAAAATATACTGTACTGTTTTCTGAATCATATGTTTCCTATGCCAAAGGCTATGTCACTGATTGGATCTTAATTTTCCACAACAATTATGAAAATGGCAAGGAGGATGATTTTTCTGTAGAATGTCAATATTCCTTCAGGTAGTTCATCGTTTTTGATGAATGCATGACTCATTGTTGGCAGAGAAAACTTTGATTGAGTAGAGGAAAATAAAAGATGCTTGGGGTGCCTATGGAATAAATATATGAGGATGTCAATTCCAAATTATCAAGGCAGCAGCTGATAGTTGAAAGGATGTCTTATCTGTTCAGAAAATGTCAATGCCTAGGGGCAGCACCTGCTCTGGTCCATTGGCAATGATGTGTCCTACTGAGTGGATGGATGGCTTACCAGAAAACGATACCCTTCCAGCCTCAAAAGTAGTAATAACACAAACAATAACATCTACAATGATAGCAGCTATGATTTCTTTAGTTCTGCTATTTATTGGCCACTCTGTTAATTACTTTTTTTAAAGATTTGTATTTACTTATCTATCTATTTATTTATTTATTTGAGAGAGAGAGAGAGAGTGTGAAAGAGAGAGAGTGACCAGGGGGAGGGGCTGAATGGAGGAGAGAGCGAATCTCAAGCAGCCTCCCCACTGAGCACAGAGCCCAATGTAGGGCTCCATCTCACCACCGTGAGATCATGACCTGAACCGAAATCAAGAGTGAGTCACTCAACCGGCTGAGCCACCCAGATGCCCCTATGCTAATTACTCTTAATGTACTCTCTCTTAACAATTGTTGCAATAATATTGCAAAGTAAATACAAAGGGCAATATTCTCAGTTAGCTCAGCCTATGCTTGTGATGCTGAAGGTAATAACTTGCATACCTTGAGTGCTTCTTCCGTGCCAGACCACATCCTAAGCATAGGGAAGCAGAATTCAGCCCCACAGCATCCTTGCATGGTACCTCTCAGAAGGAGACCTCTGTTATCAGACAGGAGGCAGGTGAGTCCCAGCCACAGGATTCAGCCTGCTGTATGCAGCCGCTCACATTGCCTCAGATAGTGTAGCTTCTGAGCATACTAACAAGCCTATCAGTGCTGTGGCTCTCAAATAAATCTGACCGTTAGGGCACTTACTTCTGCAATGCATCATGCATGGTTGAAGTGGGCGGCGGCCAGGCTGGAGCAGAAATGCTGGGATGGCACGTGCGGCTATCAGCAGCTGGCCTTTAATTCAAATCCCCCAAGTTCATCTGAAGTAGAGAATCATAATTTTCATCAGAATGGTCTGCCTTTATGTCCTCAAATAGCCAAAAATGAAAAAAAAAAATTTAAAGGAGGCAAATTTTTTTTTTCACTTTAATTAATTTTTATTAACATATAATGTATTATTTGCCCCAGGGTACATGTCTGTGAATCTTCGGGCTTACACATTTCACAGCACTTAACAGCACATACCCTCCCCAATGTCCACAACCCAGCCATATCCCTACCTACCCCCCACCACCCCCCCGGCCACCCTTAGTTCATTTCTTGAGTCTAGGAGTCTCTTATGGTTTGTCTCCCTCCCCATCCCTTCCTGTTTCATTTCTCTCCCCCACCCCCCCAAACTCCTGCCTTGCCTCTCAAGTTC
>CM053605.1:121425277-121461711 GCA_028646535.1 Procyon lotor
CTCAGGGTCCTGGGATCGAGCCCCGCATGGGGCTCTCTGCTCAGCAGGGAGCCTGCTTCCCCCTTTCTCTCTGCCTGCCTCTCTGCCTACTTGTGATCTCTCTCTGTGTCAAATAAATCAATAAAATCTTTAAAAAAAAAAAAAAAAGACAGACCCAGAGATGAGACAGGCAACGGTAATAGCTTTCCTTTGATTGCCTCCATGGACAGTGGTCTCCTCCCTCACCCTGCCCCAACTTTCAGAGGCAGACAGATAGAAAACCTGGGTAATGTATACCTTCTCCAGGGAGGGGCATTTCAGGAAGCACAGAAAAGTGTTGTTTTTTCCTTAATCCTCAATTTGTGCTCACATATTATTTTTCTTCAATGTTTTTTTTTTCAACATTTTCAGAAACTACCCATTAACGTACCCCGGAGCCTCCTTTGAATGAATTTTGTTGAGTAATTTATTTTAAGTGAATTTTTATCATTATGGAATATACCACACATTAAAAATATTATATAAAGGATGTGTATAATTTGAAGCAAATAAGTTTGAACATCCAGGGACTCACCACTCGTAAAAAGAATATTGTTGGTGTTTTTGGAAGCCTCTGTTGTATGCTGTTCTCTTTCCCAATCGTCACACACAAATCCTTGTCCTGAATTTTAATCCTTTATATTTTTATAGTTATGTATGACTCCAAAAGGATTTGTGTTTTGTGTGTGTGTGTGTGTGTGTGTGTGTATAAAATCACATCGTACATGATTTTGTCTGGTTTTGAACTTCATCTAAATGGACTTTCTTGTATTCTTCTGTGACTTGCTTCTTTTGCTGTTATATTTTTGCAGTGCATCCATGTTGATGCATGTAGCTATGAACTTTTTCCAATGTTGTATAAAATCCCATTGGATGCGAGGCCCCTGAGTGGCTCAGTTGGTTAAGCATCTGCCTTCAGCTCAAGTCATGATCTCAGGGTGATGGGATCAAGCCCCATGTCGGGTTCCCTGCTCAGCAGGGAGTCTGCTTCTCCCTCTCCCTCTGCCTGCCACTCTGCCTACTTGGGCTCTCTCTGTCAAATAAATAAATAAAATCTCTTTTAAAAATTCCACTGGATGCCTATAACACAATTTATTCATCCAGTCTACTGTTGATGAGCATTGCTCATATTCCCCGGTGTATATATGCAAGATTATCTCTAGAGTTTCTTTCTAATGGCAAAATTGTTGTAACATAGGACACACACAAGTCCACCTTAACTAGGTAATACTCGGTTCTTTTCCAGAGCAACTGAACCAGTTTTACAGGTCAAATTGCCCTGGAATCAGATTTGAATATTCCTGTGTAGGAAGTTTATTGGGGAAGGGTGGTCTTGGGAACACCTATAGGAGAAAAGGAAAGCAGGACTTAGATCTATCATCTTACTTGGTGCTAATTTTTTGTCTACTTCTGTTTCTTTTTCTATCTTTTCTTGACTTCTATTTTTTTTTCTCTACTAGTTTGAATATATGCAGTTTATATGTTCTCTTACTGATCACCCTGGACATTTTAGCTTGCTTGTTCGATAGTCTCGAAAAGTAGATGCATATGTGTACAGCTCTTCTTAGAAAATTTACTGTGTATTGTTTCTGCTTGAGAGCTTTAGGTTTCTTGAGTCCATGGATGGTTCTTCTGTCATTTCTAGAAAACTTCCAGCAAAGTTCTTTTCAAATATTAATTCTACCCTATTTTCTCCCTCTTCTCCTTCTGTAATTATTACACATGCTAGTTCTCCTTTCCTTCAATGGCACTTAACTTTTCACTCATGCATCTCATCTCTGTTTTTCTATACTATATTCTGGAGAATTTTTTCCAATTCTCTAATTCTCTCTCAGCTATATCTAATCAGCCTTTAGACTCAACCACTGTTTTCTCATTTCAAGTTCTCATTTTTAGAAGTTTGCTTTTAAAATATATTTTTCAGGGTGCCTGGGTGGCTCGGTCAGTTAAGCATCTGACTCTTGATCTCAGCTCAGGTCTTGATCTCAGGGTTGTGAATTCAACCCTAACATTAGGCATGGATCTCACTTACAAAACACATATCTATATATGTATATGTATATTTATTTGTTCTCTGCTCATATTTTATAAGATTTATCAAAATATAATTTCTTAGCACAAAATTCATCCTTTTTAAATGTGTAATTCAGTGGACTTCAGGATCTTCAGAACAACCATGAACATGTCCATCACCCCAAAGAAACCTTGTACCCATAAGCAGTCACTCTCCTTTTCTTCCAGCCCCCATTTCCTGGCAACCACTAATCTACCTTCTGTCACTAGTGATGTGCTTATTCTGGATATTACGTATAAATGGAATCCTATAACATGTGGCCTCTTGCGTCTGCTGTCTTACACAGCTTTAAAGGTTCATCTGTGTTGTAGCTTATATCCCTACTTCATTCCTTTTTTTTTTTTTTACTTCATTCCTTTTAACGGCTAAATAATCTTCCATGATGTGGATAGACCACATTCTGTGTTTCTGTCTATCAGTTGATTGACATCTGGGTCCCTTCCACTGTGAGGCTGTTATGAATAATGCTGTGAACATTCATGTACAACATTTTTTTTTTTAAAGATTTTATTTATTTGATAGCGAGAAACACAGCGAGAGAGGGAACACAAGCAGAGGGAATGGTAGCGGGAGAAGCAGGCTTCCTGCCGAGCAAGGAGCCCAATGCGGGGTTCGATCCCAGGACCCTGGGATCATGACCTGAGCCGAAGGCAGACGCTTAACGACTGAGCCACCCAGGCGCCCCCATGTACAACATTTTTTGCAGACGTGTTTTCACATCTCTTGGGTATATCCTTAGGAGTGGAATTGTTGGCTCATATGGTAACTGCCTTACTTTTTTGAGGAACTGTTGAACTGTTTTCCAAGTGGCTGCATCATTTTCAATTTCCACCAGCAGTGGGAAAAAAGCCCCAATTTCTTCACATCCTTGCCAACCCTGGGTATTGTCCACCTTTTTAAATTACACCATCCTCGTGGCTGTGGATACATTCCCTGTTCATGTTTCAGCTTCCCTCTACACATCTAACACAACTACTTTATATTCTGAGCTTGATAATACTAACATCTTGAACAGGTTCGTTTTCTTCCAATCCCTAGGGTGCTCTGGAGAGTTGTGATTCTTTTCCACTCTCCCAACTTCACTTTTATACTGCGGGAATAGTCCTTCAGGGTCTTTACTCTGACCAGGCCCCAGAGCTCAGTGTGATGGTCAATTTTATGTGCCGATGTGGCTAGGCCACAGCGTCTGATATTTGGTCAAATTCATCTGGGGGTTACTATAAAGGTATTTTTCAGATGAGATTAATATTTTAAATCAGTAGGCTGTGACTGAAGAAGATTATTCTCATGATGTGGGTGGGCCTCACCTAATCAGTTAAAGGTGTTAAGAGAAAACAGACCAGGGACCCCCCAAAAAGAGGGAATTTGTCCAGCAGACTGCCTTTAGATACAAGCTACATTGTTGGCTCTTCCCTGGGTCTCCAGTCTGCTGCTTAACCTTCATATTTTGAATTTGCCAGCCTTCATAACATGTGAGCCAATTCTTAAAAAAAAAAAAAAAAAAAGATTTATTTTAGAGAGAGAACACAAGCAGGGGGAGGGGCAGTGGGAGAGGGAAAAGCAGGCTCCCTGCTGAGCACAAAGCTAGGCACTGGGGCTCAATCTCAGGACCCTGAGATTGCGACCTGAGCCAAAACCAAGAGTCAGACATTTAACCAACTGAGCCACCCAAGCACCCCTGAAACATCATTTCTAAAGGAGGTATTGGTTGTGTGAGGTTTTAAAGCTTCCAATTCAGGTGTCTAAGAAATAGAATTGCTTTCTTATTGATACCTCAGTCTCTATTTCTAGCCCTATTCTGTACAATGGCAGAAAACTGAATCGTGGTCAAATTCTAAGTATTCTGAAGACATTTGGATTTGAATGCAGGTGTTTCTTTCCCACTTACTTCCTAGATATCCAGCATAGTCTCTAGGTGCAGTAATCTCAAGGTACGGAGGGAAGGTACGGAATTGCTTGCAGATGCATGGAAACTGGAGATAACTATTACTTCAATGTAGTTGGATCTGTCTTCTGCTCATCCTCTCAGTTGTCCCCACGGGCATGTTCGGAGGTGTACACATTCCCACCTTGTCTCCAGCCAGTTTGGCCCATGCCACAGTACTGTTCCATTTACCCTTCTTAGGAACAAAGTTCTATATTCATGCTCATAACTCTCTGTGGCAGCAGGAAACTCAGATTTTCTCTATCCCATTCTGCCAAAACCCAAAACCACTATACCACCATCCCAAGAGGGTAGATATTTAAAATATAATACTAAATTTGGGGAAAAGTAAAAGCAATAATACTAAACGTGGGTGAAAATGAAAGTACAAGGGGGTGCTGTTGGCACATTTTCTTCTCTCTACCGCCTCTTTCCACTATACATACCATACACCATGTGTATATTTCATGTTCTTACTTCTCTTACTATCCTAGAATTTACATTACATTAAACACTGATGTCTCCTTATCAAGAAAAAGATGCATGTTTTCATCAGATATATTCCCCCTTTGCCTAACACAAGGGCTGGCAGAAATAATATCATTACAAAAAATCCTAAATTAGGGGTGATAACTTAAAGTGTAACCTCCTTAAGTAGGCCTGTATACTTTCAACTAGGAGCTTGTGCAGACCTACTTAAAGACGGTAGGCACACCCTTGAACAAGAATTTAATTTCAAAAAGGAAAACTTCAACCTCTACCTCTAATTCTGACACCTGGCTTCCCTAACTACCCTCCGTCATCTGACCTGGACAAATGCTTTGCCTCCTTCTCCTAGGTTCCCTGGTCGTGTGCTCTCTGTACCCTCCACGGCTGCATCATCATCTGTGCCTTTGCTCTTGCTCATCACTTGGTTACATTTAGTATACATGTTATGCACAATGAACTCACACTGGGAAACAGCTTTCCTAAGACTTTGCTTCTCATGCTTACAAGCAATCCCCACCCAGACCACCTGACATTTCCAGCGGAACTCAGAAGTTATAAAATCAGAATGATTTTTTAAATTGATAACATCTGCTAGGTAGGACAGGGCCTATGGAGCACTTGGTATGAAATGATAAGAGGGCAAAAGGGAAAAGCCACCAGCCAATTGAAAAAAAGGGGCCTAGAGCTGAGAAAGGACATCTGTCCTTTCTATAACTCTTTCCTCTCGTGTTCTGAGGGACATGAAACGGTGCATGGAAAATCAAACAGTCAAGCCGAGATAACAAATACTTTTACCTGGTTTCTGGAAGCCAGAGATCCTTTTTGCACAGTGTCCTTCTCAAAAGATCTACAATACTTCCTTTGTAAAGACTGTCAACTGTCCTAACTTTGACTCAGAGCAGCACCACATAATAGGAACGCAAAGAAAATACATTATATGTATCAGTCAGAGCAAAGAGTTCTGGTTAAGTTATTTCTAGACAAAAGAGTGGAAAGATTCATTGACCACCAAACTTGAAAAGCCCAAAAGGGACTGTAGAATTTGGAAAAAAAAAAAAAAAAAAAGGTTTGGCAAGTATTTATGAAATACAAGAAATCCTAATTGTATAAAATATATGTATGGGAGAAAAACTGGAAGGAAATAGGCCAATGTAAATAATTGCTGTCTCTAGGTGTTATTACAGGTGATTTTGTCACCGTCTATATTTTGGTTTTTAAATATGGTGACACAGTGTAATGTAACAGAGCCTGGCAGACCCGGGCATTACTGCTATGCCCACTGAGGAAGACACTTAACTTCCCTAAGCCTGACTTTCCTCACACAAAAAATAGGAATAACAATGAAAACGTGGATATCTGGGTTCAATGACGTGAAGCGCTGGCCATAGAGAATAAGTAAAAATTATTATAAGAACAGTATTGCATTTGGGTGGTTGCTCCTTCTTGCTTTCATTTTTTTATTTTAATAATTATTTGAAACATTGGTTCTTCACTGCTTCCATAGCATTCAATATCCTTCTTATGAAAGTGGTATATTCAGCAGTAGTTTTTCTTGGCACACATAAATTACCTAGAAATTCCTTTGGGCTATTATAAATTACCTTAATTTTATGTTCACTCTTGAAAAATAGTTTTGAAGTATGTGAAATTCTAGGTCGGACTTTAACCAGTACTGGAAGTTTTCATTCTATTATCTTTGGTCTTCTATCAGAAGGATTGACTTGCTGTGAATCAAACTGCTGTTTTGCATGTAATCCCTCTGTTCTGTTTTTGAGATGATCAATTCTGCAGTTGTTTTTTGTTTTGTTTCTCACTTTTATTTTTTTATTTAAATTTTTGTGTTGGGGGGGTTGTTTTGTTTTTGTTTTTGAGAGTGAGAGTGAGAGAGAGCGCGTGTGAGTGGGGTGGAGCGCTGGGAGAGGGAGAGGGAATCTTAAGCAGGTTCCACTTCCAGCATGGAGTCCAAGGCTGGGCTCAATCTAATGACCCTGAGATCCTGACCTGAGCTGAAATCAAAGGTCAGATGCTTAATGGACTGAGCCACCCAGGCACCCCTGCAGTTACGTTTTTTTCAAAACACCGTGTGTGTGTGTGTGTGTGTGTGTGTGTGTGTGTGTGTGTGTGTGTACGCATTGTGTATACATGTTAAATGAAACATAGACACAGAATTGCACAAATCTATAGGAACAGTTTCACCACCGTTCAAGGCAAGAACTAGAGTATTATTGACACATTAGCCTCCTGCAAATATCCGTCTGCCCCAGGGGTAACCACGAACTCGACGTTCATGGTAATCGCTTCCTGGTTTCTGACACTTTCAAATTAACATCCAACAATAGGTTACAAGCGCCAATCAAGGTGTTGAAACATTCTATTTCGCACAGTTGCTGTCCAACAGAAATTGGTAAGGTGGATGTCTCCAGGAGGGCCGCTTGGTAGCTGGAGAGCTGTACGAAGGACTTGTCACTGTATGTCCTTATACTTTTTAGAATGTCATGTCATTTGTATTTATGACCCTTTGAAAAAAGATAAATAAAAATACTGGCAAAAATAAAAGGGGTGTCAAGGGTCAAGCACATGGAGAACAGCAAAATAAAAAATTAAGTACTACATGTAAATTAAAATATTATGAGCAGTTTACCTGGGAGAAGGAATTGGATAAAGTATCAAAACAGGCTCTTGAAGGCATCAAACAGCTCATAGGATAGTGAGGAATCAATGGGTCAAAATCTAGCAAAAGCAAAGAACTCCAGCAAGTAAACTCGGCACTCAACACCACTCTTCTATCCTAGGACTATTTGCCAAACTTAAAGAAAAAAACTGTGATACAGAGTGGTATTTCAGCAGCTTCGTGGGGCTTTAGAAAGGCAAAAGTCAATTCTCTCCTTCCCGTCTAACAAAGCAATTCTCAAAAGCTCGTCCCCGTTTCTCAGTTGGAACCCTGGCAGGCAGCACCCCTCATATAGACGCCCTGGCCCGGGGATGCAGCACAATTTCCAGCAACCTGACTTAGTCAGAAAACTTCAAGGCTGGGGCACCTGGGTGGCTCAGTGCATTAAAGCCTCTGCCTTCAGCTCAAGTCATGATCTCAGGGTCCCGGGATCGAGCCCCACATGGGGCTCTCTGCTCAGCAGGGAGCCTGCTTCCCCCTCTCTCTCTCTGCATGCCTCTCTGCCTACTTGTGATCTCTCTCTCTGTCAAATAAATAAATAAAATCTTTAAAAAAAAATTCAAGGCTTAAATTTAAATTCAGGAGCTCCAAGACCAGCTGTGACCCCAGGCCTCTGTCAGAAGCAAATGAAAATCCTCCCTGGAAGAAAATCCCACCATCCCGGGCCTTTGCTCTAGATCATACAGAAAGGTTGCAAGTGGCAGAGCTGTGATTTTTAAACCAAGCTCTTTTAACCCTAGAGCTGATGTTTCCAAACTTCCCTAAACTGCCATGGGAAAAATTAAGTCATGTATGGGAAAGCAGGTCACCTACTCCAAAATTAGGAGCTGTTTGGATTTCTTATCAAAACTTGCCAAAGTGGGGGCACCTGGGTGGCTCAATAGGTTAAAGCTTCTGCCTTCGGCTCAGGCCATGATCCCAGGGTCCTGGGATCGAGCTCCGCATCGGGCTCTCTGCTCGGCAGGGAGTCTGCTTCCCCATCTCTCTCTGCCTGCCTCTCTGCCTGCTTATGATCTCCCTCTGTCAAATAAATAAATAAAATCTTCAAAAAAAAAAAAAATTTACCAAAGTGATCAGCCAGCACTGCAGACTGATCTCCCAGGACACGAGCACTCTTTTTCATGGAAAGGGTCTAGTCCGCTGTTACACAGCTTTGATTTTTGGAGAGCAAGAAGAAATTGGCTGCTAATTTCTACCCCATGGATCCCTACCTGGTCTTCTAGGGTCAAAAGTTTCAATCTGTCTCTATTGACAGCCCTTTGTATGTTTAAAAATGGTTTTGAGGTCACCTCGCACCCCACTTTCCTTCTCCAGGCCAAACAGCCTCTTGTTTTTCAGTGAAAACTCAAATGAATCCTTCCTTAGCTCCTTCAGCATTCCACGGTCATGGATGTGGATGGTTCACTTGATCTGTCCTTTTTAAGATTGTATCTGGGACTCAACCTAATACTCCAAGTGCGGTCTAAAAAGCACAGGGTCAAGCAAGACTATTGCCCACCATGCCACGGATTTCAACCCAATTGCTGCAGTAGAGAAAACCTGCATTACTGCAGTACACAAAACTACACTTTCTTTAAGCATCTGAGTGAGAGCTAGCTAAGAGGAACTTAATTTTCAAGACGTGTCACTACTCCTCAGGCTCTGGCCAAACTGGTCTTTGGTTCTTCAGATAAGCCACAGGCCTTCTCTTCTCAAGGTGTTTGTTTGTTCTACGGAAGAAGCTCTCTGCCTCCCCCAACCACCCTGACTCCCTTTGCCTGGTTGCTTCCCACCAACCTTGAACCTAGCTGATGGCCTCAGCAGCACATCCTTAGGGAAGCCCAATTTAGGCTCCCCTGTTTTAGGCTCCTACCACCCTTAAAACGGCAGTTAAAGAGTTATCTTTATAATTACTCTTTTAACGACTCTTCTTCTAAATAATAAACTCCTTAAAGGCAGGGACTAATATTATAGCTTTTTTTCCCCAAACACATTCCACTCCCACAAGGGTGGTGGCAATGGCTTGTTTTCCCTGCAGCCTCTTAGCACTCTGATGGAAGCCTTGAGGGTCTCTCCTCTCTCACTACCCCATACTTACACAGACCTAGTATTCACCTCCTGTCTTACCAGAGCACTTAGCCATTTGGGGCTACTGAGGCCTGAGGGGATCGGACTCATTCAACACACTGTCGGTTATCTCCCTAGCTCTGTGTCAACTGCAGACTCTGCTATTTAACCAGGGACCCCTCCTAGAAGCCATGGCTTCTTAGGGTTCAAGGCAATCAAGAGGTCAGCTGGCTTGCCCAAACTGAGGCAATTTCAGTTGGCCCCACATTTGCCACAACACGCTTAAGGTGACTCAAAGACATAGACTTAGAAGTTGGAAAAGCAATTATCAGAACATTTCAATCTCCCCAGAATCCTACCCATATTCTGTTATAAACAGAAAAGGAGATGAGGTTGATTTCAGATGTAATTCTGGCAGCTTCTCTCTCTCTTTTTTTTTTTTTTTTGGTTTTCCTGACAGCCTAGTTCTGATTCTGCACAAATCTACCATCCTTGTAAGCCCCTATGGGTTCTCTAAGCCTCAGTTCCTGGTTCATAGAATTTATGTAACAGGGAGAGAACTAACGTTATATCTAACAAGTTATTAAAATATAGTATTTGGAGGAAAATATTTGAGCTCAAAATATTCAATTTGTAAAAGTGTGTAAACATAGAACCTTCCCACTTTTGGAGGAGAATGTCAAATAATGGTTTAGTCACAAGGACAGAAGGGAAAAAAACAGATTCGAAAGTTCCTTGTCCTACTTTGTTTGCAACTGTCTGAAGATTATCCTTCAAAATGGTTACCGTGTAATGCTCCACAATGATCTTCGACACCCCTGGTCAGTATAGTCCAACACCACCTTCACCCAAGGCAGTATAAACCCGCTATACATCAGATGGCCTAGGCCGATCCTGTAGGTAGACACTGACCTATTAACTACAAGTCTTTGGGAACCCATTCTCAGAAAGCCAAGAAGCCGCAATTGTTCATTCCTTTCTCCAGGGAAAATGCCTCATTAAAATGCAGATACTAGGTCTCTGGTATTCTAATACACCAACCGCAATTCTATTGAAAAAGGAAATGCAGGAACTGGAGCAAGATGGAGGAGTAAGAGACTTAAATATCATTAGGTCTCAGGAGTTCAGCTAGATAGTTATCAAAACATTCTGAGCACCAACAAACTCAAAAGGAGAGAGAAGAGCAGAATAGCAGCAATTCTAGGAACAGAAAATCAACCACTTTCTGGAAGCCAGGACAAGTGAAGAAGTGAATCTGAGGCGACGGGAAGAGAGACCGCAGAGGGAGGGGCTAGCTCCCGGCAAGTGGTAGAGCCGTGGAGCACAAGATCGGGACTTTTAGAAGTCAGCTCCACTGTGGGAAGTCACTCCAGAGGCTAAGTGGGGGTGGATCCCTCGCGGGGACTGTGTAGTCCCAGGACCCATGGGGTCACAGAAAGACCAGGGGTGTCTGAGTGCAACAGAGCTCCCAGGCATCAGAGCGGGGAAGCCGGCAACAGAGACGGAGCTGAGCAGTGAGCTCTCAGCTCGGGCTTACCTTAAACGATGATCTGGGGCACAGTCGGGCCATGCTCTTTGAGCAGGGACCTCGCAAGGAGCAGATCGGTAGTTAACACACTCTCCAGGAGGAGCGGCATGGGAGCCCGCGGCAGGAATCAGCTGGGTTTGGAGATTCCAAACAAGGCCGTGCGCCAGAGATAGAGACACTCGGTCACAGGCCGGCTGAGCTCAGAGCTCAGCCAGAGACCAGGGAGACAAGAGGGACTGACTGCTTTTCCCTGAAGGCAAACTGAGGACTGGGGCCCTGAGCTCCCGGCATCTATGGGCGGGAGACCGGGAGGCCGCCATCTTCATTCTCCTCCCCGGAAGCTGTATGGAAAGCGTTCAGGGAACAAAAGCTACTGAGAGCGAACCTGATTAGATTTGCTCTCCGACCAGGCCACTTAGCCCAGCCCCTGACAAGAGCGGTGCAATTCCGCCTGCGGCAAAGACATTTGAGAATCACAGCAACAGGCGCCTCCCCCAGAAGATCAGCAAGAACTCCCAGCAAACACCAAGTTCACTGATCAATGAGAACTGCAAAACTTCAGAGCTATGGGAATTCATGGATTTTTCCCCATGATTCTTTAGTCTATCAAAGTTTTTTTTTTTAAGATTTTATTTATTTGACACAGAGATCACAAGTAGGCGGGGGGGGGGGGGGAAGCAGGCTCCCTGCTGAGCAGAGAGCCAGATGCGGGGCTCAATCCCAGGACCCTGAGATCATGACCTGAGCCAAAGGTAGAGGCTTAAGGACCCACTGAGCCACCCAGGCGCCCCCAAAGTTAAATTTTTTAAATTTTTTTTCTTATTCTTTTTTTAAAAATTTTTCCTCTTGCCTATTTTAACTTTTTTTTTTTAAAGATTTTATTTATTTATTTGACAGAGATCACAAGTAGGCAGAGAAGCAGGCAGAGAGAGAGGGGAAAGCAGGTTCCCTGCTGAGCAGAGAGCCCAATGCAGGGCTCGATACCAGGACCCCAAAATCATGACCTGAGCCAAAGGCAGAGGCTGTAAGCCACTGAGCCACCGAGGCTCCCCTATTATAACATTTAACATTCCCTTCATTGTATTTGACCTTATTTTTTGTATACATATAGGTTTTTCTTTCTAAAATTTTGGGATACAGTTTCTTCTAATAGATCAAAATATACCCTAAATCTAGTGAATGACTTTATTCTAGTCTCCAGCTTGATCACATTCCTTTCTCTTTTTTGTTCTTTTTTCAATCAACTTCTTATATTATCAATTACTTTTTTAGAATTTTTTAAAATTTACATCTTTACAGTCATATTCCAACCCTTCATCACATTTACCCTCATTTTTGTATGTATGTATGTATATATACATATATATATATATTTTTTTTCTTTCTTTAAAATTTTGGGATGCAGGTTCCAAAATACAGGAACAGACCAAAATACACCCATAATAAAGTGTGTGGCACCACTCTATTTACCAGTCTAATATGTATATTTTTTCTTTCTTCTTTCCTTCCTTCCTTCCTTTCTTTTTTTCCTCCTTTCTTCTCCCCCTAGTTTCAGGTCTCTTCTGATTTGGTTAGTGTATATTTTTCTGGGGTCATAGCTACCTTTTTAATATTTTGTTCTCTCATTGATCTATTCTTATCTGGATAAAACGACAAAGTGGAAAAACTCACCTCAAAAAAAAAAAAAAAGAATGAGGAGTGCCTGGGTGGCTCAGTGGGTTAAAGCCTCTGCCTTTGGCTCAGGTCATGATCTCAGGGTCCTGTGATCAAGCCCTACATTGGGCTCTCTGCTCAGTGGGGAGTCTGCTTCCCCCTCTCTCTCTGCCTCCCTCTACCTGCTTGTGATCTCTCTGTCAAATAAATAAAATCTTAAAAAAAAAAAAAAAAAAGGAGGCACTTACTGCTAGGATACATGAGGCAGAAGATAGAATAAGTGTTTAGAAGACCAAATGATGGAGAATAAAGAAGCTGAGAAAAAAAGACAAACAACTACTGGACCATAAGAGGTGAATTCAAGAGATAAGTGATACCATAAGATGAAACAATATTACTATAATGGGGATCCCAGAAAAAGAAGAAAGAAAGAGGGGGGCAGAAGGTATACTGGAACAAATTATAGCAGAGAATTTCCCTAATTTGGCAAAGGGAGCAAGCATCAAAATCCAAGAGGCACAGAGAACCCTCCACCCTGGAATCAATAAAAATAGGTCCACACCCCATCATCTAATAGTAAAATTTACAAATATCAGTGACAAAGAGAAAATCCTGAAAGCAGATTGGGACAAGAGGTCTGTGACCTACAACCGTAGAAATATTAGATTGACAGCAGACCTATCCACAGAGACCTGGCAGGCCAGAAAGGACTGGCATGATATATTTAGAGCACTAAATGAGAAAAATATGCAGCCAAGAATACTATATCCAGCTAAGCTACCATTGAAAATAGAAGGAGAGATAAAAAAACTTTCAGGACAAACAAAAATTAAAAGAATTTGCAAACACCAAACCAGCCCTATAGGAAATGTTGCAAAGAGAGAGCCTAAAAGTAACAGACCAGAAAGGAACAGAGACAATATATAGTAATAGTCACCTTACAGGCAATACAATGGCACTAAATTCATATCTTTCGATAGTTACCCTGAATATAAATGGGCTAAATGCTGCAATCAAAAGACATAGGGTATCAGAATGGATAAAAACAAAACAAAACAAAAACCAAAAAACAAGACCCACTGATATGCTGTCTGGAAGAAACTCATTTTAGACTCAAAGACACCTCCAGATTTAAAGTGAGTGAGTGGAAAACAATTTCCCATGCTAATAGACATCAAAAGAAAATGGGGGTGGCAATCCTTAAATCAGATCAATTAGATTTTAAGCCAAAGACTATAATAAGAGATGAGAAGGACACTATACCATCCTTAAAGGATCTGTCCAACAAGAAGATCTAACAATTTTAAAGAATCTATGCCCCTAAGATGGGAGCAGCCAATTATATAAATCAATTAATAACAAAATCAAAGAAACACATCAACAATAATACAATAATAGTAGTGGATTTTAACACCTCCTCACTGAAATGGACAGATCATCTAAGCAAAAGATCAACAAGGAAATAAAGGCTTTAAATGACACACCGGACCAGATGGACATCGCAGATATATTTAGAACATTCCATCCCAAGGTAACAGAATACACTTTCTTCTCCAGTGCACATGGACCATTCCCCAGAATAGATCACATCCTGGGTCATACATCAGGTCTCAACTGGTACCAAAAGACTGGAATCATTCCCTGCATATTTTCAGACCATAATGCTTCAATACTAGAACTCAATCACAAGAGGAAAGTTGGAAAGAACTCAAATACATGGAGGCTAAAGAGCATCCTACTAAAGAATGAATGTGTCAAGCAGGAAATTAAAGAAGAATTTTTTAAAAAAAAATTTAAAAAAATTAAAAAAAAAAAAAAAGAAGAAGAATTTTAAAAATTCATGGAAACGAATGAAAATGAAAACACAAATGTTCAAAAATCTTTGGGACACAGCAAAGGCGGTCCTGAGAGGAAAGTATATAGCAATACAAGCCTTTCTCAAGAAACAAGAAAGGTCTCAGGGGCACCTTGGTGGCTCAGTGGGTTAAAGCCTCTGCCTTCAGCTCAGGTCATGATCCCAGGGTCCTGGGATCGAGCCCCGCATCAGGCTCTCTGCTCAGCAGGGAGCCTGTTTCCACCTCTCTCTCTGCCTGCCTCTCTGCCTACTTGTGATCTATGTCAAATAAATAAATAAAATTAAAAGAAAAAGAAACAAGAAAGGTCTCAGGTACACAACCTAACCCTAAACCTAAAGCAGCCAGAGAAAGAGCAGCAAAGAAAGCCTAAACCCAGCAGAAGAGAAATAATAAAGATCAGAGCAGAAATCAATGAAATAGAGACCAAAAGAACAGTAGAATAAATCAACAAAACTAGGAGCTAGTTCCTTGAAAGAATAAGATTGATAAAACCCTGTCCAGACTTATCAAAAACAGGAAAGGACCCAAATTAATAAAATCATGAGTGAAAGAGGAGAGATCACAAACAACATGAAAGAAATACAAACAATTATAAGAACATATCACGAGCAACTATACACCACCAAATTTGACAATTTGGAAGAAATGGATGCATTCCTAGAGATATATAAACTACCAAAACTGAACTGGGAAGAAATAGAAAACCTGAACAGACCCATAACCAGTAAGGAGATTAAAGCAGTCATCAAAAATCTCCCAATAAGAGCCCAGGGGTGGGGGTGCCTGGGTGGCTCAGTGGGTTAAGCCTCTGCCTTGGCTCAGGTCATGATCTCAGGTTCCTGGGATTGAGCCCAGCATTGGGCTCTCTGCTCAGCAGGGAGCCTGCTTCACCCTCTCCCTCTACCTGCCTCTCTGCCTACTTATGAGGTCCGTCCTATACTGCAGTATGAAACTTACTAGAAGTTGATGCTTTAGTTTATTAATCTCATATAAATTATGATTTATAGAGTATCCTGCCACTCATGCCTTATCATCACCAAGAATATTCCTGCTACTTCTTTTAATATATTGTTTTCTAGTAGCTAGTTATTGATGTGATTTCCTCTTTCTCAAAATATTCTCTGTACAATGGAGGTGAGTCTTGTAGCAATATTTGGCTATGCTTATAGTGCCTCTCTAGCTATACTTAGTTGATCCATGAGTGAACAACTGACCTGAGAAGAGACAATTGTATTTCTTCTCTTGGGAATGTGAAATATGAAAGAAGAGACATTGAAATATATTTTTTAAATTTTATGTATTTATTTGACAGAGAGAGAGATCACAAGTAGGCAGAGAGGCAGGCAGAGAGAGAGGAGGAAGCAGGCTCCCTGTTGAGCAGAGAGCCTCATGTGGGGCTCGATCCCAGGACCCTGAGATCATGACCTGAGCCGAAGGCAGAGGCTTTAACCCACTGAGCCACCCAGGCGCCCCGAGACATTGAAATATTTAAAGAAATGAGTCATCTTGATGCTTATACCATCAAGAAAAGATGGCTTATACCATCTATAAATTTTTAGCCATGGACATATTAAAATATGTTTCCAATTTTTTCCTTTTCTAAACCATGCATATTTAATTTTCATTTCACTTTTAGGAAAATATACTAGTTTCCTTCTATTTAATCCCTTATCTGTGTACTCTAGTTTGAATTGGATTTCTCTGATTTACAATGTGGTTAGTTCTGGCTGAAAAACCTATGAACATAACTGGTGAGGATGATTTCTAGGTTTAAGCAATGAAAATGCCCTGCATGATTCTTCTGTACCCTCTTCCTAGCTGAAGTAACCTGGAAGCCATTGTTGATAAGGCAAAGCCATAATATCTCTGAGTCACCACTTGGAACTAAGTTGCCAGTAAGAGTAGTGGAATATACAGCTGACTTGGCATATAGGAAAAAATAAATAAATCTCTGATATGCTAAATCACTTAGATTTCTTATTTCATTACTACATCATAGCCTGGTATATTATGAGGAATAAAACTACTTTTAATCTACTTTTTCTATTTTTGTGTTGTTACATATGCAATCCACTTGACAGAGTCTCTCACTGACTAAACTCCAGCCAGGCTCCTCTAAGCCCTCTTCTTGATAAGTCCTTAACCATTGCCCATAAAGACTTAATCAAAACTATACACAGCTTCTAACAGCATGAGGCTCTTCCATCAGGATGATCCTAGTTCCCCTTAAATTATCTTTCTGAAGAAACTCAAGGTTGTCTAAAAGATTTTACTGTTTGTTTTACCCCACACCTGAAGATAGGGCCCCTGTCCCCCTGCCTGCATAAGAGGTTAAGAGTCTAAATTCCATATGCACAAATAACAAACCCAGATGGACCAACTCCCCCTCACATTTTTTATTTACTTTCCTAACTCTATTGATCCCCACACTCGCTCTTTATTTTTTCATTCACCCTTTAAGTTGAATTTAGTTCATACTGGATTCTCCTGACAGGAGTATACTGCCAATTAAAATTCATCCTTACTACTTTAACTTTTGTCCACATTGTTTATCTTTGATATTCTCCCATAGGAATGTTCTGTGTCTCCATCAGATAAAGGGCTAGTATCCAAAATCAATAAACAATTTCTCAAACTCAACACCCAAAGAACAAATAATCCAATCAAGAAATGGGCAGAAGACATGAACAGACATTTCTGCAAAGAAGACATCCAAATGGCCAACAGACATATGAAAAAGTGCTCAACATCACTCGGCATCAGGGAAATACAAATCAAAACCACAGTGAAAACCTCACACCAGTCAGAATGGCTAAAATTAACAAGCCAGTAAACAACGTATGTTGGCGAGAATGCAGAGAAAGTGGAACCCTCCTACACTGATGGTGGGAATGCAAGCTGGTGCAGCCACTCTGGAAAACAGTATGGAGATTCCTCAAAAAGTTGAAAATAGAGCTACCCTCCAAACCAGGAATCACACTACTGGGTATTTACCCTAGAGATACAAATGTAGTGATCCAAAGGGGTGCATGCACCCCAATGTTTATAGCAGAATGTCCATAATAGCCAAACTGTGAAAAGAACCTAGACATCCATTAACAGATGAACGGATAAAGATGTGGTATATACACAATGGGATACTATGCAGCCATCAAAAAGAATGAAATCCTTCCATTTGTAACGACATGGATGGAACTAGAGGGTATTATGCTAAGTGAAATAAGTCAATCAGAGAGAGACAATTATCATGTATCTCTGATATGAGGAATTTGAGAAGCAGGGCGGGGGCTCATGGGGGGTAGATAGGGAAAAAATGAAACAAGATGGGATGCGGGAGGGAGACAAACCATAAGAGACTCTTAATCTCAGGAAACAAACTGAGGGTTGCTGTAGGGGGGTTGGTGGCTGGGTTATGGACAACAGGAAGGGTATATGCTATGGTGAGTACTGTGAATTGTGTAAGCCTGATGACTCACAGACCTGTACCCCTGAAGCAAATAATACATTATGTGTTCATTAAAAAATAATAAATAAATAAAAAGGGAAATGCAGATCTAAGAGAATCTGCTTTCAGTAAACCTACGCTGTCTCTCCTTTCTTGTCTACGTATGTAAAAGACTGTGCCTTTAACAACTACGATTTGTCTTTTGTGCAGGAGCAATAAGCTCAATTCTATAATTTCTAGAATCTTCTGACCTCTTTGAGCAATCCTGGAGGATGGAAGTGTTGCTAGAATATTGTTCAGATTTTTTCCTAAGCACGATAATGATCTCATCTGTTTTCAGTCAGAGGTTGCATGACAGACACCGCTAGGGCCCCAGAAGGCAACAGAGATGGGTGAAGCAGATGGAACCGGTCACTCCAGAGGCTAAAAAAGAACCCTTACTAAGCCCGGACTGAAGGGGGCCATCATTATTCAGTTCCTGCCAAACTGTTGCAACACAGGAGGAGGCCAGTGTTACAGAGCTTCCAATTTTTCAAGAGAAGGGGAAATTCAAAATGTATTCAAATCCAAAATCTCCTTTAGGTGTTGATAATGACCTCACCGTTGGGCCAAAGCATTTCAATGGGCAGGATTTAGTACCCAGAGATGTTATCATCGCCTGCTTGAAGCTCAGAAGTCTATGCAGGTGTCCGTTTAAAAGAGGGGGCCCTAAAAAGTCAAATGTGGTGCTTTGGTTGTCTCTGAAAATTTTTTTTTTAAATCACTTTCCAATCTACAATAGTATCCTTCTTGCCCTGGAGCACAAAAGCAGGTGATTACAAAACCTACAAAGGAAGGAGAAAGGAATGCCAGGGTCATTCCCAACAAGTGAGCTTCACATATTCACTGTTCCCACTGTAAACGAAATGATGCAAAAGCTTAGATTTTTTTTCTCTTTCCCTCTTTGCACAATACCACCAAGAGCATATTCCTCCTTGGATATGGAACTTCTCTCCATCTTTCACACTTTGAAAAATCTGAGCTGACTCTTTAAGCCCATCCCTCATCCTCCTCACTATCCCAGCTGAGACAAAGATGGCAAATGATCCCAATGTGCAAAATTGTTCAAAGGCCATTTGTCACAACTTCCTGTTCCTTTTGAGTCCTTTTTCATTTGTGGAATACCATGCTATGGAATCTTGCTTACTTTTTCTCAGCATTTTTGAATTGTTTTCTTGGTGGACTGGGATCTACTCACACCTAAGCCACTGTTTCCTATCATTATTTCCCAGTATTTTAGAACAATCGCACAAAGCTAGAAAATCATTCCCTAATTTCTGGGCTTTACCTACTTAAGACAAGTCCTATTCCATTAGCAACAAATAATCAGCAACTAACTGTTAAGTGCCCGATGCTACGTGGCACGATGGAGGTACAGATGGTCTCTATAGCCTCTGGAAGGAGTGCTGCATCCAGGCCAGGAGAATTTCCCAACATGCAACCATAATATTCTACTTGGCAATCAAATGCAAAACAGATTGGGCAGACAGCCTTTCAAGTCACTCATGTCAGCATTCAGCATTCAGAGGCACCTGAATATATAGCTAGAATCCAGCGTCTGGTTAAAAATACCTAGCTTCCCTAGTTCTCGGGAACCATTTGAGAAGCACGGAGATCGTCTGATGTGTCTTCTATCATGGCAGTTCCGTTTCCATGCCTTTGTTTAGTTCAGGACAGAGTAGTTAACAAGATATTACAGAAGGAAACCGAGGCCAGGCATCTCTTACGTTTATTGGAGAATTCTTAGTTTGGGAGAGGAAAGATCACAGACAATTCATAAAAGATAAAAGAACAATTAATTGCAAATGATTACAAAGGTAATTTCTGAAATGTTTATTTTGAGCCACTGCAAAAACAAAAGTAGAGTGCATCCTGGAGTTTGTATTTTGGTAAATGAACATATGAAAGGGTGGAAAAGCCAAAAACGGTGACCGTTATACAAGATCTTAATGTAGTAATTCTTCACAAATAAACAGCTACAATTACTCAAAGCTGCTTCGGCTATATATATGTTAAACAAGAAAGTGAATTACTTTAAACACTGCACAAGTAACCAAAGTTAGCAAATCCAGCAATATTAAAACCTGATATTAAATAGTATTCAAACATTACAACAAAAACAAAACAATGAACTTCTAGAGCTACAATTCTACCCATGTGAAAGGAATGTACATGGATGATAAAAAAATAATAATAAATAAATAAAGTGACAAGAGTGACCAACACTGCACCTGCATCTTCAGAGCAGAGATATAGTAAGTGAGTAAATGTGTGTGGGGTCTTTTGCTAAAAATGGGGGGGGGAGGATTTCCCTTTAGTATAATCACAGAATTCCCACTGAAGCTCTAATTGTCTTATGCTGGTGACAGGTGGGCAGGGTTTTAAATGGAAAAGTATTTTCCCTATACCCTGAGTGTGGATGCATATATTTTTTTTAAATGAGGAAAATTTCTTTTGAGAAATACATAATTTAAAGCAACATACTGATGGAAAATTGATAGGTAACCATGAAAGAATACTATTAGCTAAATAATTAACTAAGAAGACATTTTGAGTCTGGACTCCGATGATGAGTCACGGTTAAGATTTGCATTTAGGAAATGTGCACCGATGTCAAAGCCATGTGGATAAATAATCTTTCACTTTATATATGGTACATTTAATAAGTAATTAAATTCTCCTATCAGCAACATAAAAGCCTTACTTAAGCAAAATGGAAGTATTATGAATTGAATTAATTCACATCAAATATCTGAAAGGGTAAGTGGAACATTTCTCAGAGTATGAAGATGCTATCACACATATTCACTGAGTGAATACTCTCAAAGGTTTTATCACTCCCATTAAATTCCATCAACCATCCCAATAGATATTTTAATTTTCGTCTGTGATTTATAATGAATCATTCATTTTGTATAAATCAGGAAATACTTTCAAAATCAACATTAATAATCTCCAAAATATAAATGTAATTTAAACCTGTCTTGGGAAAAGACGACTATGAAAGAATTGCTACATTTCCGTCAAAAATAATGTTCTAAAAAAAACCCCCTTATCAGAGGCCTCATTCAGTTTCTTTCCCAAGCTCCTTCAAGGCTTCTGAAATTGATAAACAGGGAGTTCGACTCAATGTACATCACAACTTTAACAGTTCTGAATAAGACATGGTAATTTCATAAGGGCCGAAATGCACAGAATGGCAAGATTACAATGTTATAAATATGTTAAAATTAGACGGTGGTGGGGGGTGGTCCTCTCAACAAACTGAGCAACCAAACAGACATGTCTTTGGAATAATCACAAAGTGCCTCTGAAGAAAGTAAGTTTAGACTGTACTTGATTAAAAGATACTTCTCTCCATATAAGGAGCGTTAGTCACACTTCTTTTCATATCTGCCAATACTTAATATTTTCCTCCACGCCCCTGAACTGATACAAGGGTAGAGTTCCATTAGGATTCTTACCACACATGCTAACACCTAAATACTGGTCTGCCACTACGTCGTGGCTACATCAAGGAACTCTGGGTCCAGCACAGCTCCAGTAAATGCAGAGAAAACAAGGATAGGAGGAAAATCTTACTTCAAGATGATTATTACCATAAGAGCTAGAAACATAAAACATTTTCAAGCACAGAAAGTTTTACAAAACGAATATATTTTCACTTTAGTTTAAAAGAAATTCAGAACTCAATTTGCTGTAAATCAAATCCATACATGTATCGAAGTTACTAAATACACCTTGATAGTTATATACTTGTGAAAATTCTATCTAAACTTAATAATCCATGTTCTAATCAAAACCCCAGTTCCTAGCATGTACAAACCCAGTCCAGTGCTGCTGCATCTCAAGTTCTGAGAAGCTAAGGACGGAAACCATTCTGGCTAAACAGATTTCCTGCATTTCTCCACCTTAAAAAATACTTGCAGAAACTTTAGGAAAATTTATTTTTAAGGCTTGCTCTATTTCTTTATTTTAAATTGAGATAAACCAAAGTTTACACTAAAACTTTAAACTATAAGTAGCTTTTGGCATTTTTCTTAAAAAGCAAATTTTACTCTCTCATTATAAAATACATTTCTCTACCATAATGATTAATTTAAATTAATGTCAGTGCCTTATTCCTTGCCCCTGGGTGGGTGCTATGTCTTCTACACTTTGTGCAGCTTCCAGAATAGTCAGTGCTCAGGAAAAAAGAAAACATAATGGAGCAAAACCAAAGCCCCCAACAAAAGGTGACTTTACTCTAGATTTACGCTAATGGAAGAAACAAAAATTCACACGGGCATACCCTCATGTACAAAACCAAGACACAGTCTTGGTCCTCTATTCAAGTCAACTTGCAGTTTCTAAAGACAAAGTAGTAGAAAACATAGAGCCCAGAAAACTCCTGTCAGGAGACTTTACAAAATAGAGCAGATACCATTTTATCAGGGGAAAGGAGGGGCTGGGAATCCCCTTTTTCTAGAAAAAGCTTATCCTTGCTAAGTAGAGAGTTTTGTGTATTTTTTCAAAAATCCGAGAATGAAAATCATTACTGGGCTTCTCTAAATGCATTTCCATATTAATATTAATTTTTTAAAAATTTAACGTTTTGCACCTTTATTTTCATCTATAGGACAAATCAGGGACCCAAAACAGTCAAAAAAGAAATAAAAATTCTTACTGCACAATCTTTATAGACATTTTATTTTAAAGCACCTTTTAAACGTCAACAGTGGGTTTTTAACCAAGAAAACAGTAAAATAAAAAAGGGCACAAACCCACTAGGCAAGGTTAAGTACTCCCTTAGACACACACACACACACACACACACACACACACACACACACACACAATCATTTTCATGCCAGATGGATTGGCAACATTAGCAAATAATGTCATTTGCTGAAAGGTTGGGGAAACTATCATTTATGGTATTTATAGAAACCTAAAATACTAATATGTTCCTAGGGAATTAAATAGCTGGGGGGATTCAAAAAGCTACCGAGAGCTGAGCCATGAAAACAAAATTGACTTCTAAAAATAAGACAGAAACTCTAAGGGGTGGGTTGGGGTGGGGAACCCATTAACTTCGAAGCTCTTTTGTCAGGTTAGTTCTCAACAGAACAGCATTTGTTTGCAAAGGAGCAGAATTAGAAGTCTTTATCCCTGGAACCTATCCTCGGCCACCTCAGTGTGGTCTGTAGCAGCACTATTTGGATGCAAAAAGAATGCTGTCAGTCAATGTCCCTGAAAACCTCACGGTCACACCTTTCCTCAAACCAACGTTCTTAGGGTGTTAACACACTACGCGTGTGTAGACAAGAGTGATGAAGATAATATCTGACAGAGATTACAAAAGTATGAACTATATACAATGTGGGATGACTGTGCGGAAAAAGCTCGATTTCCTTCCCTCCCAGTTCACTCCCAGTGTTCACATTCCAAGTTTACCCTCTGCACCTGTATCTGTTTCCTCTTCTCCCCAGACGGTAGAATGTACTGGCTGCAGGTGTGGCCTAGGCGTTCTCCGAGAGCCACTCAAACAGGGACGGGCAGCTCTCCTGGGCGCCCGGCTTCTCCCGCGCTTCGTAGTACCGCAGCACGGCCTGCAGGACGTCCCCCACCTTCCATCCCTTTTCTTGTAATCGTCGGGAGAGCTGGTGAGAAGGAAAGGCATGTCCCACGTTAACCAAAACAATCTCCTGCCAACAAAGTTTCCACTCTTTAGTATCAGAGAACCGCAAGATTCTTCTGTCTCCAGTAAGATATTCTTTCCCAGCTGTGTAACGAGGTCTTTTCCCCTAAATTACCACCCCTCTGCGCAAATCAAACGTGTTTCCTTCCTGCCCCTGACAAACACATATCCTCCAGAGAATGACACTTTGGGACTGTTGGACACGGAACTGCACACACCTCACCCACCCGAGAGTCTGTGTGGGAGCAGAGTCTCCATTTCTGCATGAAATTCTTGACCTAAATACACTGTCACACCCTTAATTAGGAACATGAAATAATAAAGACAATGCCAATCTTGATAGAAAGATGTGGATTTTTCCTTCCACAATATGCAGTGTGGCTTTTTTCTGGAAGACACACTCTGGCCTCAATTGGAAACACACCTAAGTTAAGAAATGTTAATGTTTCAACAAAAAACCACCAAAAAAGTAAGTAAATATTGTGGTGATCATTTCACAATATATACAAATATCAAATCATGTTGTATACCTGAAACTAATATAAGGTTATGTTTCAATACCTCAATCAAAAAAAAAGTAAACAGGAGCGCCTGAGTGGTTCAGTGGGTTGAAGCCTCTGCCTTCGGCTCGGGTCATGAGCTCAGGGTCCTGGGATCGAGCCCCACATCGGGCTCTCTGCTCAGCGGGGGGCCTGCTTCCGCCTCTCTATGCCTGCCTCTCTGCCTACTTGTGATCTCTCTCCCTTTGTCAAATAAATAAATAAAATCTTAAAAAAAAAAAGTAAATAAATAAATACTGGTTTAAATAAACTCCATTGTTACCAGAATCGGAACATGTCTTCACTCATTTTTTTCTATTTAGTTCTATAGAAACTACTTTAATGTTGTAATATAAATATGCTTAGCTTTGTTAAATAACAGCCTTACAGAGATACAATTCACAGACCATACAATTTATCCATCTGAAGTTTCCTTAGTCAATGGTTTTTAGTATAGTCACCAAGCCGGATGTACCTATCACCACAATCACTGTTAGAACATGTTTCCCACACCAAAAGGAAAGCTCCACCCGTTAGCAAATACTCCCCACTTCTCCCAAACCCCTCAACTCTAGGCAATCACTAATCTACTTCAGTCTCTAGAGGTTTGCCCATTTGGGCCATTTCATACAAAAGTAATCATAAAACGCATAGTCTCTGGTGACATTTCTTTCACCTAATGTGACTTCAAGGTTCCTCCATGGTGGAGCACGTATGTACTTCCTCCTTTTTACTGACAGATAGTATACCACTGCAAAGATAAACCACATTTATCCATTCCAGGATGTTTCTACTTCTGGCCTATTACGAATAATGTTGCCGTGGATATACATTTTCATTCCTCTTGGGTATATACCTAGGAGTGGAAGTGCTGGCTTATATGATAATGCAAGGCTTCAGTGTTTGAGGAACTTCCAGAATGTTTGCCTACGTTACTTGGGGATATGGATTCCCAATGGTGGCACCAAGCACCATTATGCTCGTGCTGACCTCTGCCTAAGCTCTTCCTTAGCCCTCAGTTTATTCAAGACCAGATGACTTAAAAATGTCTGCCTCCCTCCAGTGTATTCTAACACCTTTCCTACCACTTCCTTCTCCTTGACAACTCATTTCTTTTTTTTTTTTTTAAAGATTTTATTTATTTGACAGAGAGAAACACAGCGAGAGAGGGAACATAGGCAGAGGGAATGGTAGCGAGAGAAGCAGGCTTCTTGCAGAGCAGGGAGCCCAATGCGGGGCTCGATCCCAGGACCTGAGCCGAAGGCAGACGCTTAATGACTGAGCCACCCAGGCACCCCAACAACTCATTTCTTGAGGATCACTTTGTCTTATTTTTTCCTTCTGCCCCAAAACCAAAACGTAAACTAGAAAACTCCAAAAAGTTCAAGAAAAAAACAAGCAAAATACAAAAAAAAAATTATTTTTACTGAATATCTTTTTCACATACTTCTTTCAACAATATTTTTGTAAATTCTGAACTAGGAATCAAGAGTTAACTGGACCATTCCTTTCTGGTTATAGATCAGTTTATACTGGTTATTCATTGAACTATTTTATACCCTATAATAAGATTAAATCAAAATTCTGATAAGGAAGATTCTGGGGCAAAAACCTTAAGACTATAAAATAAAAATCTTGACTAACAAGGCACTTGGCATGCAGTTAAGTTCTCAATAAAAACAAGGGTGTTTTTATTTAGTGCTTTGAATCTCAATGTTCTATTATTGGAACCCTACAAAATATTCAAAGTGGTCCATGGTCCTTCCTTATAAGATGTTCAAACCCTCACTGGCTTTTGAGTATGCTAATTTCTCCCACTGGCAAGATTGGATTTATAGAATAGGAGACATACTAATCACCAGGCATAATTATGAATCAATTTAAAACAAAGAATAACTCAATCTTTTCATATGCACACATGCTTACTCATGGCATCTAACTCTGAGTACTCAGGATGTGCCAGGCACTAGGTCAAGCATTTTTTTTTATGATATTATGTTTGATCCTCACAAACGTGTGAAGGTAACCTCTCTACTCATTTTCACAGTGCAGACGAAGAAACTGACTAGTGAGCCCAACCCAAGCTTAGACTACTAGAGTGGCGGAGCGGACGTCTGGACCCACTATGAGACTATTCCATGTAAGTACTTACCCACTCTGCTATCAAGGGTCATCTTACTAGACTGACCACGTGACCCAGAACAGTGTATATGGTTAAATGGGTCCTTACAACCAAGTAAGTACAAGGCAGGTACTTACTTGTATGAATTCCTTCTTTGCAGAGTCATGAAGATAAAGTTCCGCCACCTCGGCCTCAGAAGCAACAAGCCACTGAAGAATAATCCTCAGCTGGGGGTCTACTGCGCACGGCTCCATGTCGATATTCGTAATGAGCAGGATCTTTCTGTCTTGCCCCAATTCTAATATTTACATTTAAACAAAATGAAGTGAAACTCATTGATTCAACTCTAAATACTCTGGTTTCCAAGGATAGAGAAATATTTTCCATTTCTTAAGATTCCAATCAATGCCAGGGGAAAAAAAATCTGCCTTTTCTTATCCCCACGTTAACATCAGCTGAAACATTTGAAAGGGCACAATAATTCTACAACAGAGGAATAATGTTGGTCATCTACCAAGAGCACAAATACAAAAGTCTATTTTGAGGCTCTGAATATCAAGTGTTATAAATGCCATAATTTGTGTCAAATACGGTCCACAGGTAAAGAAAGAGAAAACAAAACTATAAGGCTATGATTACAATCAAAAATAAGTCTCATATAAAAATCTCAAATAAGTAAATATATTAAATGGACTTGGAAGAAAGCTTCTTGACCTAAGAGAAGTAACAGATGCCACAAATACTTGTAAAGGGCATATTACTTTTTAAGTATTGTTCTAAGCTCTTCCTATAGACAAACTCCTAGAACCCTCACACCCATTCTGTGAATCGAGAACTATCATCTTTTCCATCTCACAGGTGAGGGACGCTAGGCGGAGAGAGATCCAGAGTCTTACAGAGGTGGCTAAGCCGGTTTATGAACACACAGTCTGGCTCCATGCTCTTAGTCACTTCATTCTTGAGGCAAAAGGGGGGTAAAATACCACATGCAGCTACCTACAACCCAAAAGCCAGACCAGGGTATTTTCCGGTATACCCCTTTATAAATAAGATCTTGCTCTCAAGTTGTTGTGTTTTTTTTAATGAACATTATGTTCTCGACATAAAGAAGGATGAATCCCTGTTGACTATAAAACTAATGACCTGTGGATCGATATCATGTGTTTGACACTCCTGCTTAATGATGGCTGAGCAAAAGGCAGAGTTGAGACAAGAGGTGAGCAGCCGGGCCTGCTGACAGACATCACGCCAATTTGTACCAGTCATGGAAATTTGTTGGTCAATGTCTCTCATATTTTTTTTACAATTTGCAGGGCATTCTAGACCACTACTAATCATTTTTAGGATCTGTGTTGCTCTCTAATTTTTTTACTTAAAAAACGGATCCACATCATTCTCTCCAGATAAATGTACTGCCTTTTCCCTCCTCCCCACACTGACTTTCAATCAAAAATAGGTCTGGCGCACTATGACACCAGACATGGTCTCTGGGCCATTTTGTAAATCCCGCAGAGGTCACGGGGTTGAAAGCCAAGTCACCGAAGACTTCTCTGTATTACTGGCTTTCTCAGTTCGGGGGCCCTGGCTGCCTGGCCTAGGAGAAGTCACTCAACACCAGGGAAAGGGCAAGTGGCTGACCTCCTGCAACTAAAAATACAATGAAATGAGGTTTGTTGCCTTAGGATCTCCGTATCGTTGACTCTTTCTATAAACCCATATCAATCTCTCCTACTTTTCCAATTCCTAAGTTAACAAATTTCAAAGCTGGTCACAATTTTCTATATAATGAGAGATGACTATGATCTCAAAAGTGGAATAATGACATGTATCTACATACAGTTCATCTGATTTCTATCTACTCAAAAAGAAATTCTAAAGACTCTGCTAGTGACAAAAGTAAAATTTTAAAATCAATTTCATATTTATATTAACTTGTATCTTCTTTTAATTGTCCCTCAGTAAAGTCAATCAAGTAATGACGAGTTCATTGGAGAAAATACTCACCACGTGCATTTATACCATGTACAGCCTTTGGACCAACTTTGCTCACAGTCATTATTTGGGAAAAGGGATACACAACTTTCCTTGACAAAGTCAACACTCTTTTAGTCAACAAAAAAAAAGCAAATATTACCTATCCTATCTGTCACTCTAAGAATATTGCCCTACCCCTACTTCATCTTCTAGAAGTCCTATATGAAGACTGTTAACTTTAAAAAAAAAAAAAAAAAAAAAAGGAATGCCTACTTAGCAGAAACATTGGGACTAAAAAATAATCACCTTTAAGTCTGAGGATTTTAACTCAGAAACTAGTGTATGACTTCCCTAGATAAGAAAGGTATTATTGGCAATGAAACTAACCGGCCACTCAGGTGTTATACATTTCGAGAAATTCATTTGGACAATTTTCTCAGTCTGCCCACTCCAAAGAAATGATTTTTAAAAAAAAGCACTGGGACGCCTGCGTGGCTCAGTCATTAGGCGTCTGCCTTCAGCTCAGGTTATGATCCCAGAGTCCTGGAATGGAGCCCCACATCGGGCTCCCTGCTCGGCGGGAAGCCTGCTTCTCCCGCTACCATTCCCTCTGCTTGTGTTCCCTCTCTTCCTGTGTTTCTCTCTGTCAAATAAATAAAATCTTAAAAAAAAAAAAAAAAAGCACTAGCCCAAAAACAAGTATCTCAAACAGTATGAATATTTTTAGATGCCACTCTATAGAAGACATTATTGGTATTTACATAATAAAAAAATAAGCCATCTAAATACAATGAAAATTCAGCTTCAACACAGAAAATTCAGCTTCAACACGGAAAATTCACTCAGACATTCTAATATTTGAATTAAAGATTACAAAGGATGGTACAGAACACTGTGACCAATGGCATCTACTATTTACATATTTGGAATTATGTTTGTCAAAGGAAGAATTAAATATTTTCTTCAAATACGTATATTTGTGAGTTTAGGAATAGAAATGAGGGAGGGAAGAACTGGCTTTAAAATATCTTTTAATTTTTACTTACTAATTTATGTAAGATCAACATTAAACACTAATTTGAGAGGTTACAAGTTTGGAAGGAAAAAACTAGGGCATATGCCATAATTATAATAAATTATCTCATAATATAAGGGTTTTAGGTTTAGAAAAAGATAATTATAGAGAGTATCATAAATTTCCCTCTCAAATCATTGAATAATTCTGTTAAAGTAGTTCACAGTCTTCACACCAATGGGCACTTCATTAGTTTAGCAATCAAATGGTACAAATGGTTCAACAAAGGACCTGCCGCTGGCTACATTAGTTCAACAATATCCTGATTTGCAGTGTAAATACCCTGATTTATAATAACCTGGAGCCTCAGTGATGAAAATGCACAAGGTGAAGACTGTTCTAGGAAACCTTAAACAAAAAAACATGCAGGGGCGCCTGGGTGGCTCAGTGGTTTAAGCCTCTGCCTTCGGCTCAGGTCATGATCTCAGGGTCCTGGGATCGAGCCCCACATCGGGCTCTCTGCTCAGCAGGGAGCCTGCTTCCTCCTCTCCCTCTGACTGCCTCTCTGCCTACTTATGATCTCTCTCTGTCAAATAAATAAATAAAATCTTAAAAAAAAAAAAAAACATGCAAACAACACTCTGAAAAACAAACTGTCAATTACCTTCTCCATCATCTTCATGATCTTCATCTTTATCATCTGGCCCATCACTTTTCGAATAAAAGAGCAGAAGCAGTTAAAAGAAAAAAAAGCTTTAATTAATAGCGGTATTAAAACCAGTTCTTAAAAACGTGGAAAAGAATGAATGTTATAATATGATACATGACATTTAAAAAGGGAAGAGATGACAATTAAAAAAGGAAGCTTTGCTTCTCACACCATTTCATGTTAAAATCTGAATTGTAGGGGGCGCCTGGGTGGCTCAGTGGTTTAAGCCTCTGCCTTCGGCTCGGGTCATGATCTCAGGGTCCTGGGATCGATCCCCATGTCGGGCTCTCTGCTCAGCAGGGAGCCTGCTTCCCTCTCTCTCTGCCTGCCTCTCTGCCTGATTGTGATCTCTCTCTCTGTCAAATAAATAAATAAAATCTTTAAAAAAAAAACTTTAAAAAAAAAAAAATAAAATAAAATAAAATCTGAATTGTAAATGATGCCTAGACAGGTCATCAATAACCAAGAAGTTCTACCTTACCGTGAGAGAGAACGCCAAGTAATTTCATGATAAAATTTAATTTCAAATAATTTAAAGCTAAAATACTCTATTAATTTGGTTTTGGATAGCACAGCATTTGAATTATCATAGAATGCCATGAATAATTATTTATTAATGCCTCTACTGATGCCATGGACATATTTTTAACGCAGTAAAAATACATTTTTCCTATGCTTCCCTTATATATGAAATAAAATTACATACAAAAACAAAACAACAACAACAAAAACCAGAAATCCTGTAGGAAGCAAGCTCTTTTTAATGAAATAATAATTGGTAAGATGAAAAATAGCAAGCAGAGCAACACATGCATAGATGGAACACATTTTGCAATTAGATGTCAGTCGTATCTCAGCAAAATTGAAGTTTTTCATTAGATGTAAATTATCAAGCAGAATCATGTCCAAACATAGGAGAAAAGCAGTTGATACATATTGGCACTGTAACCCACGTTCTTTTAAGAATATGACATCATGCATTAGTGTGAAAGACTCATCAGTTTGTAAGTTTCTGGACTGGACCAACCTGTCTGATGTTGGAAAGGATAAATTGTCCTCATACAAATCTCCTTCTAAACCAAGACTGCTCCAGCTACTGCTGTTACCATTACTGCCAGAAGAAGAAAAGAACAGAGCTGAACCAGAAAATGAATAGTAAAGAAGACCTTGGTTTTCCTTGGAACAGCTTCTGTCGGTGATAAGTGGGAGGTCCAGAAGCTGCCCGGTGGAGTGGGGCATCCTCGTAGGTAGAGATCGTCACTGCTACTGGGTGGCTTTGGACATTTGGGAGTTTTCTTACTTGTCCTCCACAGATCAGGCAAATTATTCTCAATTTATATTTGTTTTACATACAAACACAACAGAATGACTTTTAGGACAGCAAATGAATGCGTGAAGTAAGAAGTTTCAATGATTAAATTAGCATCTATGGCAAATCTTGGGATATAATTTATAAAAAGCCAATACTCTTCAGTTTGGGTAAAATTTTAAAAGAGACCACAGGTTAACATTCTCTCAGCTGTTTAGACAACACACACTGATAAGTTTTGGGGGGTGGGAATGAAATGACAGGCACCAAAACATGTCCCAAATAGACCTTTTCTAACTACTTGGAGAAAGGATGTTTCCTGATTTCAAAATACTCTTATTATGTCAATTATTTTCATTTCATACTTTATGTATAATTCAGTACGTGGCAGATAACATACATTTTCTTCAGAATATTGAGTTACCAACACTTAACATACCTGTCTGGTGGGCCAGTCACTAATGCCACACAGATACCTTCTTAAACTACTGAATCAAAAGAAGAAAGCAACTATATTCTAAAACTGCGGCAAAGCAATAAGAAATAAAAAGCAACTGTGTTCCGAAACAAAACTAAATTTAATTTTTCAGACTAAAACCTAAACATGCAATTTAAAAGTCTAGTCATTAAAATAATTAGTAAGCACATTAGTTTGCAGTGATAGGCAGCTTATAGTTCCCCATTATTAGGCTAGGCAATTATAAAAATTAATATGTACACAAACCAAAATTCTGGTTCTAAAAAGTGAGTTAACACAAAATCATTTTCTGTGCATCAGTAAATGTTGACAAAGTTACAAAAAAAAAGGATGATTATTTAAAAGTTCTAAAGAGTTTCCAAGCAATTTCAATAATTTGCATATCCATATTTCCTCTGGCACTAGCAAGCTGTCACAAACTATACTGTGTTAGAAAAGTTAAAACTGAGCAGTGTCTTTTTAACCTATGTTCAAATAAATATAGCTCTACTATAAAACCATGAAAACAGCCAGAGTTTTGCCTATGTAGCCTGCTGTCAGACAAACCAAAGATGGGAAAACACAGAAATACAGAACGGACAGACGGCTGTGAGCCAAACAGAAAGGAAAACTTGAGGATCTCAAACATTGCATTTACCTCTATTAATAGAACGATTTTCTAAACAGAGAAAAATATTACAAAATTAAAATTCTTACCCATACCCTGACAACAATAATGATTCCTTTTAATTAATCATCAGAATCTATCACCTAAAGTTTAGGTGAACATGCAAAGAAATAATGCCCAAAAAATGTGAAGGCTAAAGATTCAAATTCCCTCTATTTAACCTCATTCCCCCTTCCGTTTGTCCCTCAAAATGGGTCAGATTTCAAGTCAGTTATTTATAAAATGTCACCGCTAACTAGGGTGCCTGTATAATTCCTCACCTAACCAGGACACTTTTGGAAATGAAAGAAGTTACCATTAATTACACCAGAGCAGTGGAAGTAATTCAGGCTGTCCCAAGCAAACTGGGAGGTACGGCTGTCCTCCATTAACCTGACATAAAACAACTTAATTTCTTCACTTAACAGTGTTCTTATTTCATTCTTGAACACTACCATGTTTCCATCATTTTCTTTTAAATCTTCTCCTATTTCCTATTTATCTTTTCCTATCTGTGTACTTTCCACCTTTTTGTATTTCCTAGGTCTAGGGCAGGTGTACTTCAAACCGGGGGGTGGGTGGTGGGGGGGGTGTCAAGGGCTAAGACTCTTTATCATGGTTTTCAGTCACATGAAGACTACTATCAATTTTGATATATCTCATAAATATTATCTCAAAAATCCCACAAGCCTGGTCTAATCTCTTACCTAATCTACTACATGACTTCTAAGAAATTCACAGACTGCTTGAAATACTTGAGACACACGTACACAGACCAAGTCTCTTTCAGATCAGATAATTATACACGCCTCATAAACACCTGTGAAACTCTGAAATTATTTCTTTTTTAACTGCTGCCCTCTACTAAACTTGCTACTTGGGAGTAAAAGCACACGAAGTGTCCAAACCACTGAAGTCTTTTATCTCTTATCTGATCTCTATGCCAGAAAATTACAGTTCCTACAGCAGATGTCATCAAGAGACAAAACATGTGCAGCCATGCATCTTAAGTGTGGTCTCTGAACCACCCGCATTAAAATCATCTGAGATTCTTGGGACCTCCAATGATTTAGTGAATCTTAACCTCTCCTAATTTTAATCTCTCTAGAAACTGTATGTTCAACAAGCATACTATCAACCCTGGAGGAGCCCTTACTCTTTCTTTGTGCTTGAACCTTATTAACCACCTAGCATAATCGTTCTTATTAAGGACTGTGTTCAATTAAAACTACATGTGTTTTTCTAACAAAATGCTGTGAAGCCAAGTTATTCCCCATCCTGAATTCAGTTAATTTTCTAAACTAAATGCATTTACCCATGTTAAACATAATTCTTTTAGTCTTCGCCTGATTTGGTTTTTTTGAAACTTGGTTCTGTTAATGAGATCTTTTCATCTTTGTTTTAAGTCATTCACAATAATGAGCACAGCAGTCCCTTCTTGTCTGCAGAGGATACATTCTGAGGCCCACAGTGGATGTCTGGAAACCACAGATAGTACTGAACCCTACATATACTACATGTTTTCCTCTTTACATACATACCTATGATGAAGTGTGATTTATAAATTAGGTACGAGTAAGAGGTTAACAACAAAAACTCATAATAAGGGGCACCTGGGTGGCTCAGTGGGTTAAAGCCTCTGCCTTCAGCTCAGTTCATGATCCCAGGGTCCTGGGATCGAGCCCCGCATCGGGCTCTCTGCTCAGCAGGGAGCCTGCTTCCTCCCTCTCTCTGCCTGCCTCTCTGCCTACTTGTGATCTCTCTCTCTAACGAATAAATAAAATCTTTTAAAAAATAATAATAATAACAAAAGAGTAATTATAACAATATACTATAATACAAGTTATGTGAATGTGGTCCATCTCTCTCAAAGTATCTCCTTGTATGTACTTACCTAATCCTTGTGATGATGCGAGATGATAAAATGCCTACATGATGAGATGAAGTGAGGGGAATGACACAGGCCCAGTGACATAGTGTCAGGCAACAAATGCCCTTCTGACAACATGTCAGAAGGAGGGTCATGCTTCTGGACCTTGACTGACCAGGGGTAACTGAAACCACAGAAAGCAAAACCGCAGATGGGGTGGCGAGGCAGGGAGGTTACTTATTCTCTATCACTAATAAAATGCTGAAGAGGACAGAACCAAGGGCAGAGTCATCCAATCAGACAACATTCTCCACAGAGCTGTTCAGCTGGCTATAGGCCCTCAATGCCACCCGCCATGAACCCTAGTTCGCCCATTTTAACACCAGGATTTCCTAAGCAGCAATGTCAACCCTTACTGAAATTCTAGAAGCCTGTGTTTCTCCAAGATGAGAAAAGAATTTAAGTGTTAATATTCTATTCCAAGTAGAAAGGGCCAAAAGATGTTTGTGATATCACCCCTACTTCCCACTACTAGTTTTAAAGACTGTCTCTGGACCCAGATTTTAAGATGTATTGGCGGTTTACATACAGCATTTTAAGAAATTATGACAAAATAGATGTTTTATAAAAATATTAATACTACTGGTTAATCTAAACATCAGACAAATGCTCTGAGATGATGGGCTCTAACAGGTGAAAAGCCATTTTCTTCCCTTCATCCCCTCCTCCCACTGTCTTCTCACCTCCTCCTCTTGGTAAATCAATTCCAAGGGTTCGGTTCATCTGAAACCTCACAGGGTCCTTTCCGAAGCCCGAAAGCCTTTCCTCTCCCTAGACTCAGCCCTGGATGGCATTTATTTCCAATTATCAATTAACGTAGATAAAAATTTATGGCATTTTATAGTTTAGTCAGGAATGCCTTCCAAGAGTTAAGAATATGAGAAACAAATGTATCAGAATAAAATATGCCAAAGACTGTTATTATAAACAAAATAAACTAAGTTATATATGAGGTAAGTGCCTTCTGCTATATAAAACCGTATTTTTATAAGTTACATATTTTCAATCATTCAAGTACAAATGCTCCAGTTCATTTTGTTCCTGAATAGCAGGGTAAGTGAAGAATCCTTCCCAAAAAAGATATTACTTTCACTAATAACAAGAAAATTACAGGGTCATTTAGATACTTGTTATAGATCACTGTTGTTTTTCTCAGCCTCTAAAGAAAAAAAGGTACCCTTTTTAAAAAGTGAGAAATACTAAAGTCCAGGAAAATCCTAAGGGTATAAAATCAAATGTATGCAATATTTTTTATATCAACTACCAGCACACTTGAAGAAATTTAGTTTGGCTAATTACTGTACCTAATAAATGTGAAAAATCATTAGAACCATATTATGGATAATAAAGTACATTCTGAAAATAATGAAAGATTTTCAAATTCATGATTTTTAAACACCCAGTATAAATTTACTTCTGAGGTCTGAGAATCTAAGCTATGCAATCACATGCATAATTTTAGTTACCTTTCACTTAGGTGATGAAAACTGCTACTTTCATCCTGATGTTCATCTTCAAAACTTAAATTGGACCAACTACCAGTGCTGTCATCACCAATACTGAGATTCATCTGCTGGCTGCCAAAAGACTCAGTTGACTGAACGTCTTCTATTTCTTTTGGACTGAAAAAAAGAGGAAAAAAAAGAAAGAAGGGAGGAAGGGCAAAAAGAAAAAAAAATTCAATCTAAAGTCATCAGATTCTGAATTCTAAGACTATCCCTTTCATGATAAAGATCACAAAAACAAGAATCGATATTCACAGCCACTCCAGTGGCCCATCCAACCCTTTGTGTCTGCTGATAATGAGACTTTGCAGGAAAGCATACTACCTTCAAATTCAAATGAACTGTATCTATTATAGATCCATCCCAAGTGCTCTATTTATCTAAATTCTCTTTAAAGCAATTCATAGTTTGAACCGGGACCACTATAGAGGAACACAAATTGCTAAGTTTATCACCTACTTTGTAAGACAGTACTTTTATTTGTACTGAAAGGAAGCTCTTTCTGGCTTTAAGAACAAAAACAGTAGTTCGAAGAATCTAGTACTGTCAATCAGGTCTAGAGTCAAACTAGCCAAATGTCTTTAAGATTCTGAGCGTAGGATCATAACCCTTATTATTTTTCCCAATGAAGAAGAGACATTTATATTTTTATCCCATCTTCACAAGAAAGGCCAGTCACTATTTAATTACTGTAATTGCCCCCTCTATATTTTATTCTCAACACAGCAATTTAAAATACTTTTAAAGATGAAGAGGAAAAATGTTAGTCTTTTTTTTTTTTTTT
>CM053605.1:121462211-121480617 GCA_028646535.1 Procyon lotor
GGGGGGAGCGGAAAGAGCACTTAGGCGCTGTTGGCCATGTCTCTACTTCAACTACTCAGCTCTGCCGTGAAAGCATAAAATCTTTCGCATAAAAGCCACAGACAATACACAAATAAATGAGCACAGCTGTGTTCCAATAGAACTTTATTTATGAACATTAAAATTGAAATTTCATATAATTTTCACATGTCACAAAATAGTATTCTTTTGATTTATCAACTGCTGAGGAAATGTAAAAACCATTCTTAGCTCACTGATAATAAAAAACAAACAAATAAGCAGAGGCCAGATTTGGCTGCGGGTTAGTTTGCCAACCCCTGCTCTAGGAGAAAGAAGGCTACCCAGTTACAGCAAAAAGATACCTCCACTGGTTCACCAGAAACATCACAGGAGGATGCCATGGCACAACTGGCCTCCAGGGTCCTGGGCAGACTGCATCTCCCTATTTTAAGATGGCTAAGAATAGAGGTGGTCCTTGCCACAGCTTTGGCAAAAGCTACTAAAAAATCAGGAATCCTGTGACTCCGTTAAAGTCCACAACTCTCAGAACTTTCTCAGTCCAGCGGGACTAACAAAATCCTACAAACTAGTAACACAAGTTGGTCCTGATGCTTTCCAGGGAGTAAAAAAACAAAGGTGTTGGAAGCACTGACCACGAGGTACAGCTACTGAAGAACAAGACATTGTGAGACCATCAGAAAGAACTTAAGGACCCACCAAGAGAAGTGACGGCAGGAATGGAAATCTTTGGAGAATTTTTAAAGCTTTCTTCCTCACAGCAGTTTGGTTCAATTATGCTCTTTATAAGAAAACTTACTTTTGTGAAAGGAAAGAAAACACTGTAAAAAAATTTTAATCTCAGAGTAGTTAATGATCATGGTTTGCTGTCTAAAACTCTCTGGCTGTTTCTTCAATCCAGCTTTACTTCCTTCCCAGCTCTGTGAATGGGGGCAAGATGACTATCCTCCCTAAGCCTCCTCTTCTAGTTCGGTAAATGGTTAACACCTTCCCTCAAAGGGCTGTTGGGGGGATAATGAGACAACAGAGATGGAGAGTAATGTATGGGATACAAAACCCCATACAAATGTAGTAGGGAAAATTTTTTTGTTAACTTGGGGTTAAAAATAATCGTACCTTTCTTAACAGGACCTAGGATAAATATGATCGAGTTTAACTTTTACTGTTAAGACCCAAAAGGAGGGCGCCTGGGTGGCTCAGTGGGTTAAAGCCTCCGCCTTCGGCTCAGGTCATGATCTCAGGGTCCCGGGATCGAGCTCTGCATCGGGTTGTCTGCTCAACGGGGAGCCTGCTTCCCCCTCTCTCTCTGCCTGTCTCTCTGCCTGCTTGTGATCTCTCTTTCTCTGTCAAATAAATAAAATCTTTAAAAAAAAAAAAAGACCCAAAAGGAATCTGAAACTCACCTGCTGACCGCACGTCCAACATTCGTCATTGCTGATGTCATTATTTCTGTGGTAAGGCTCTCAGCAAAGCTAACGCCATCTTGTCCAATTCCGCTATCAGCCGCCAAGCTGGTATTGCTCAGCTCTCTCTCTGCTTTTTCAATAGCTTCAGCAACGATCTTCTCAGCAAGCATGGTCTTCTTATCGAGACCAACATGAATTTGTGGGACATCAAGATGAAAAATTCTAGAATCCTGATAGACGTTGCTAAGTTTTGAATTAGAAACTGGCTTACTACTAGCAAGTGAATCCTGTCTGGAAACGTGCAGAGATGAATTTCCAGTGCAATCGTGCAGCTCTTTACGGTCACAGTATCTGCAAGCTTGGTTTAGAAGAGGTGACAACTTTTCTGCATAAGTGACCCTATCAGCTGCTTTTGTGGAGTCAGAGCCGTGGAAAACTGTGGATCCTAAACTGAGCCCTAAAGTGTCATCCACTACTTTCTTGGCATACTGCTCTATAGCTTGAACAACACTCTCTCCATGACCAGACCCATTTAAGCTGCCCGTACTGTGGTAAAATCTGTGACTTTGTGAGGAAGATTGAAGAGACTTTAGAAATTCTGGCTCAATGTAAGACCCGGTGTCTTCGTCACGTCCAGACTTTTCATAAAGGCAAGAATCTGTTAAGGATTTTGGCAAGCCACCTGCAGACGCTGTCAGCTCTTTCGTAACATCTCTTGTTATGCTGTGAGCAAGAGAGGCTGAAAAACTATACAGTTCAGAGCACTCGTTTTTATATATGTCCTGTGTCCATTCACCAGTTTGCATTTTACAAAGATAACCTCCATTTCTTTTACTTTGTTGTTCTTTATCTAGTTCTTGGTGGTGTTCTTTATTCAAGAATATGAACAGCTCATTCTTGGTTTTTACCTGTGAGCTCTGCATGGGGAATATTCCTGGGCTGCACTTCATCTTGGCTGTCTTAGCAGCTTCTTGTAATCCTGATTTAACAGATCGATAAGCAAGTCTATTGGCATACTGGTCCATTATTAACTCACTATTGCCGCCTTCCTGTTTCAGCACTTGGATGATGTGACCTGCATACTCGTCTGTCACGCTCTCACAGCTGGGATACTTGTAGGTCAGACCAGACATACAGGAACTCGGTGGTAACGAAAGAATGAATGGATCTGCTTCTCTTGAGTGGGTTACAGCCTCTCTATCCAGCTTCTCTTCTGATCGATCATCTCGGCCCCCATCAACATAACAACTATTCTTTCTTTGCCTGAAAAGTACACAACTTCTAACTTTTGCTATTTTCTCAGCTTCAGTAATGACTTCCGCTGCCAGATCACCCGCAAAATTGCGTAATGTTTGTAAATTTTCCTCTGAGCGACTGAAAACAGTAGGTGACACACTTCTTTGGCTCTGTGCATTTAAGCAAGGTCTTTTCACCTTGGGTTCTTGAATGACTTTATTATCCAGGTGGGAAGCTGCCATTTCCGTGGCGAGAGAGACGATGTGGGTAGCTAATGATTCTGCAAACTCAACTTTCTTCCCTGAGTGCTCAGGCTTCACATCCACTTCTGGATGCCCTTCATCTTCACTACTTTCAACTTCTTCTGAAAGAGATCGCATGAGTTTCAACATGAACTCCTCTTTTTCTATGGTATTTTGTTCGTTTTCAGACAAACTGCCCACAGATGAGTTGTGAGGTGTAGAGGGAGGTGTAGCAGGTGCAAATTCTTTTGCTAATTCCCCCTTGAGTTTTTTGGTTAACTTCTTGATATCCCACTCAGAACCAGCCTGGGATGGTACTAGAGGAGTGGAGGGAGGAGTATCAGGTATTACATTTCCGTCTCTAATTTTCTGTTTATCTTCCACATGCAAACCATCTACGCATGGAAGCACTGTGGATGAGAAAGTATGTGAATGAGGAAAAGGGTGTTCTTGCCCAAAAGACAAGGGCTCAAGTGCTGTATTATTCACATTATGCTTTTTCACAGATTGGTCTCTAGCAACTTCCTTCAAATTGGGTTTCTGATCGGCACTTGTTGGACAAGGTGGTAGTGTCTCTACAGAAGAGCCGTGAGCCGATGAACCTTTACATTCTGGAACACAATCCTTTCCTCCTGAAAGTGAACAGTGGACTAAGTGACCTTGAGCATCAAGAAATTTGGGGAACTTTTCCAAGGTCAACTGTGACTCTTCTCTGGAAACAGGCAAGCTTTCTTTGGGTTCGGCATTTTTATCTACACTTGGGATGGCTGATTTGCTTTTATCTATGGAATGTTTAATAATAGATTTAGATAACTGATCGGCAAACATGTCCTTATTGGTAGCTTCGCTCTGTTGCAGTGCTGCTTGATCAGAGTGGAAGGGAAGGGGTTTGCCCTTTGCTGTTGTACTTACACAATCTGCGTGTTCATCAATGGTTTTTGTATCTTTGAAGGATGTCATTGACTCTAACGTTTCATTTACAATCGTGTGCACCATTGCTGCGGAAAAGTTGCTAATAATCACAGGATCACTTGTTAATTTTGAAGAGCTCTGCATTTCCATATCATCATTAGTTGGTTTAAAATCTTTCTGGTTACCTGGATTGTGGTCTGAGGGTAAACAAATATTTCTGAGACACGCTACTTCCTCTTCTTTGTTTTTTGTGGTAATATGTGTCTGGGTAGAATTACCATTCAAAGTACCATCTTCAGATGACTGATGAGACTTTGCTTGACACATGTTAGATGAAATACGATATGGGAGAAGGGCGCCTCCTGCCAAGGGCACTGGTATAGAAGCAACAACCCCAGAAGTGCAAAACAAGGCCTGCTGTACTGTGTACTCCTTTTTACAGTCCTGCATGGGTCTTGTCGCCGTAACGGTCTGATTGTTACAAGCAGGGGAAAACGTGGTCTGTGTCAATGGCATTAAATTTTCTGTGCTCACACACTTTATGTTATCTGTAGAAACACTAACTGCTGCCTCAGTTGTGAAGGTCACATCGACTTGCGAAAGCTCAATAAATGCTTCCTGTATAACAGACTCAGATAAGTCTTTTGCGTAGGACTTTACTACTCTGTCCTCACAGGCCGACAACCAACTCTGTGGAGATGCCGGTGTTGGAGGATAGGAAAACTGACACACTTCCATGATGCCTTCAAAAACAAGCTCTTCAGCAAGATCTGCAGCAAACCTAGCAACCGTGTTTGTGAATATCTGCTTCTTTACGTACTGTAAATCTTGTAAAGCATTTGCTAAAGCTTCACTCACCAAAAAATTAGCCAGCCCGCTAATGGCACGTTCTCTCAGTGAAAACGCACACTGCCTTCTCAGTTCATTAAATGCCACCTGAAAAACGGAGGATGTCAATTTGATGGCTAAGTGACACAATGCGTTGGTACACGAAGAGACTCCTTTCTGTAAGTCTTTAAATGCACTGCCCAAACTTTTTTCCACAAGATCGGATGCAAATTTCTGAATGCTATCTTTAATCATCAAGGATTTATTCTTAGGTTTACTTTTTCGCTCAAGGCTTTCACTCTTCAGAGCTATGGTTTTATTTTCTCCCTTTTTAACACTCTTTGTGTTTGGGGTTACATCAGTCTGTTGGGTATGAAGAACAGAGTCCAGTACCTCACATGAAATGCTATGGGCATAATCCTCATAGGTGTAATAAAGAGAATCATGACTTTCATGAAGCCGAGTTCCACCGGTATCTGTCTGGCAAAAACACTCAGCAGGAGGACAGCCTCCAAGAGGACTAAAGGCAGAGGATCGAACAGGGCTAAACAAACCACTGTCCTCCCCTGACGCCTTCACTGGGCGTGGTGAATCTGGAGCATCACACAGGTTGCTGTAAGGGGATTCTGGCTTCCGAGGAGTTGGCTTTTTCACATTAGCTGGGAGGGCTGGACGATCAAACTTGAATTTTTGAGGATTCATAGTAGTGGTTACAGAGCAAGATTTTTCATGTTTGTGTCCTTTCTTTTGTGATGTCTTTCCCAGGACAGGATCTTTTGGAAATGGACAGGAAGTCTCTAAAGTTGGCTCTAGTTCATCAAACTGATCAAAACTATCAAAAAATTCACTTACTTCTGAGTCCGAATCCTCTATATCATCTTTCATCACAGGAATTTTAGGCAACTCAAGTTTTGCTTTTAAACTTTTCTGATAACCCTCTTCATCCAAGAAAATCACAGGACTTGGACTGGAGCATTCGGATTCAGAGGAGTAGGCAGGCGAAGAAGAAAAAAACGTTTTCTGTGCATCACTACCTTTATCTGAAACATTAGATGACCTGTAGAAACTCTTCTGGATCCAAGGCTCAGAAATTAATGTGGTGACTGAAGTTTTCACATAAGGTAGTTCTTTATGTCCCAGCACATTTGTTAAGGAAGCTGAAGGTTTAGCCAATGACTTTTGCCTCCCAGAGCTAACCAGAATCCTTAAATCATGGGTTTCTAAGTGGTGACCAGAAGAAGTCTGAGAAGCAGCATCACACTGGCTCTTTAGTGCAGTAATATTTATTCCTGTAGAAAAAGAAAAAGATGATCAAAGTATTCTTTAACAGACTCTTCTAAAAATTAATTTATATCAGTGGGAATAAGTAGACTTTAAGCATGAAATATTTGTAATGTGTCTTCTACACTACATGGTTTACTAGATTCATCCCAAATCACACTTGAGAGCAAATATACCTGTTACTAAAATCATTTCATTCTATCTCGCATCTAGAAATACTTGGTCTATGAAATGCTTACCTTCTTGTCCCATGTGTTAGAAACACTAATATGGCCTCTCTACCAGCTAACTCTTCTCAAATTTGAACCCAGTCATGGTCCAAACACTTAATGTACTGAGGTGAACAGTGCCTGAACAGGGCTACCAAAATAAGAACAGAAATAGCAAAACTATCAACCAAATAACAATAAACTTAAAAATCACAAGAAAATAAATTCCTTGCACAATCCAGAAAAAAAGTTAAAATGTTTATATTGCACCAAATTTCTAATTGAGCGACTCAGCCTGAAAACTTTTAAAAGTGAACATTTAACTTTAATTTCCTTCTTCAAGAGAAAGCTTAGAAAAGAACAAACCTTCAGTATATGGCTTTGAGGTCTCTTCTTCCTCTAAGTGCTCAAAAGCAGTGACAAAGTCATCCTCTATGGAAGACACGGACTGGTTGGTGTCATCATCATCTTCCTTAGCAGTCTCAAGCTGGCGCTTCTGATGCAAGTAGGTGTCCAGGGCATATCTTATACCGGTAGCATATTTACTTAGGAGACTAAAGATGAAATCAATTCTGAGTCTTGGTAATGTAGGTGACACTCTCATGACACAGAGCATTCCAGAATGCTGACTCTTGGGAAAGATGAAATACGATAAAAATAATTTTACTTTCAAAACATATTGTACACACAAAGTGTAGTATCTGGAAGTGAAGCCTAGAAATAACATAATCTCAGGGAAAAAAAGAAAGGCATGCATCCTGAGAGGCTCCCTGATTTTGTACTGTTCTTTTCTTCATTCTTTCTCTACAACATTTCTCACTTCCCAATCTTTTTCCTCCAATCTTTTTCTCGTTGCTACTCAAATTCCACCTATTCTATCTCCTGAAACGATATAGCACTTACTATCCTTACCTCTGGCAAGTATGTTTTCCTATATTATATAGCCCCATGAGTTTCCTTGTTCATTAACCTAGCTCACCAACTACACCGTAAACTGCTAGAGGATAGGAACCAGGTTCTATTCTGTTTTTGTATCCCATTTTCCAGTAGCTTCCAGCAGGATACCACCTTCCCTCCTATCATAAAAGAATTTTCCCCTCCTTTTACCTAAATTTCCCTAGGATTACAACTTTTTAATATGTATAGCTCTGATTAAAAATATAAATCATCAGTTTTTTGCCATACATATTATCTTTAAAAATGCAAATACTGACAAATGACTCAGTGAAAAAGCTGGAAATCAAATATAATAGCTAATCACCTCTTGTAATCCTAGCAAATAAATCAAAGTAACTATAAATGAAAAGCGTAATGAAGGAAATGAGACAAGCAGTTCTACTTTTACCTATAGACCTATAATGAACACAGTAGTCTCTTAATAAGTCTTGGAATAAGTAACTCAAACATTAAACCTACTGATTCAATTTTCAGGAGGTAATAGATGCAAAGACTTTTCTTTGATGCATTATCAACAAAATAATACTTAGTAAAGAACTAAAGACTGAATGTTATAAAACTACCTTTCTGAAACGGTGACATTTTTATTTATAAATAAAGAATATAGGGGCGCCTGGGTGGCTCACTGGGTTAAAGCCTCTGCCTTCGGCTCAGGTCATGATCCCAGGGTCCTGGGATCGAGCCCCACATGAGGCTCTCTGCTCAACAGGGAGCCTGCTTCCCCTCCTCTCTCTGGTTGCCTCTCTACCTACTTGTGATCTCTATCAAACAAATAAAATCTTAAAAAAAAAACAAACCACTAAATGCAGTATTTATATATGTTTGGAATTGGCCATAAAGGGTGAAAAGATCCTATAGTTTTAACAAAGATAGAAGAAATTCAAGAAATCTAGAAATGAATTTTCAGGAAAAGAATTAATATGTACTTGCATATCATTTAGGGAACTTCACACATGAAAAAATCTAATTTAAAGCTATGGTCAAAATCATTCTATCCTTCAGTGACTTCAAAAGTTCCTGAGTAATGTTTCTTACAAAATCATATTTCCTTGAGATAGCATTGAAAAAAAAATTCAAGCATTTAAAAGTTTAATACTCTCCATCAAATATCATTGTAAAATTTGCCCCTAAAAACAATTAGAAATAATATATAAAAGTTACCTGATTTAAAGGACCGCTGTTTATATCTGATGATTTACTTACATCCTTCATACAAATAATTTCATTTTCATTTAGACTGCAGAAGTGTAGTGAATTCAGAAGATCTGGAAGTTCCAAAGAAACTGCAGCTAAATCCTAATTTAAAAGAGTAATACAATAAATAAAACTTGTTTAGATTCCTAAATGTGGGCCTCATGCAAAAGCTGTAAGGTCTACTGGTTAATATATTTTCCAGTTCAAAATAGTTAACATATGTGGGTTACCATGAATAATTTTTTAACTCAAAAGTCAAATGTCCTGGGGCGCCTGGGTGGCTCAGTGGGTTAAAGCCTCTGCCTTCAGCTCAGGTCATGATCTCAGGGTCCTGGGATCAAGCCCCGCATCGGGCTCTCTGCTCAGCAGGGAGCCTGCTTCTCCCTCTCTCTCTGCCTGCCTCTCTGCCTACTTGTGATCTCTCTCTGTGTGTCAAATAAATAAATAAAATCTTAAAAAATAAATAAATAAATAAAATGTACGAAAATATTTTAATATCTGCTATTTCTATAGCCTTTTACCTTTTAAAGTACTAACATCAAACTCTCAAGCCTTTTTACATGGTATCTCACATACCCATGACACAAATAGCCTTTTAATAGTTTTTAGCTACAAATGTCAACCTTCAATCTTCAGGTTAATCATGGAATATTTCCCACATATAGGGATTCTTCCAGGTAGAATATGCTTCTTGGAGCTTAAGTTTTATATTTGTAAAATACAAATCTATTTTCCTGCCTTTCCTCTCCACAGTATTAAACTCTGACTGAAAATTTTATGAAGATATTAAGAAAAATAGATTTTTTTCCTCATTTGCTCTTTTTATGTAAATATTTTACCCAGTGAAAGAATTAATGTCTTTTGACTCCATCTAGAATACTTTCCTTTATAAACATGACTTTATCAATAACTCTTAAGTACACTAAAAGAGAAATATTTTGGAACATTTCTCTTTGCAGCCTTATGTTCTCAGGAGTATGTCTTCTCTTGTGCCTTCTGTCTAAAGTTTCCTTCAGGCAACGACACAATCAAGACACACAGCAATTTTCATTACCACCTGATAGGCATTATTCATAAAGAAGTGAACAGTATTACTTTTTGTTTTGGGAGACACTTTGCCACAAAAGGAAACACGTGGCAATCACAAATATTAAGCAGCAGCACAAGGTAAAAAAAAAAAAGATGCCTACCACATATACACGAGCTTCAACCTTCTTTATGTAACTGTGAAGCTCTCCTTTGCTGATCATAATCTCAACTACCAGTTTCCCTGTAAACACCTACCTAATCAGGCTAGAATTTTTGCACTGGTTAATCATTATGTCTTACAAATTTCACCTTTTAAATTGAAAATATAATAATCTGATGAAGTCAGATTAGAAAGACCTTCCAAATTAAAAAAACAAGTCTCATTTTCTACATTATGCACAGAATAGAGGAAAATTTAGCCTGCGATTGGCAATCTTCTCAGATAAATTACTTGTATGGTCTCCTAACCTAAAACTACTTTCTGTAACAAGAATACTCTGAAAATGCTAAATGTGAAAATGTCCAAAGCACACTCAAGAGTCAATTTTAAATAGGAATGATTTAACAGAAGAGTTTAGTGTAAATTTTGGGCTAATAAATTTCATGGTCTTAAAATTTGTTCCAAATAATCTCCCACGGTTTTTTCCAGTTCACTAAATTGGCCATACCTGTATATGAGCGGCATCTGTTTCTTCATTAAAACCTAGAAATGTGACCTGAATAAGAAAGGAATACGGCTCCATTAATTTCAGTTTTTAAGTCTTATCACAATTAGATTACTGACAGAGCTGAGATATAGAAAAAAGTACAGAAAACATTAAAATGCTGTTATATACAAATGTTGAAGCATTATGTAGTGCACCTGAAACCAACAGGTTACACGTCGATTATACGTCAATTAAAAATAAATACATTTTTAAAATGCTGGCTGTCTTGGAAAAAATGATTTGTTTTTTCAAAATCATCACAAAGGTTTCTCACCAAAGATTTGGTTCTGTGATGCAGCTCTTCAACCTTCCCCACATCCACTTCCTTAACAAGTTCAATCAATTCTACTCCACAAACCTATTTCCTGTACATCTACCTTTCTCCACTTCCCCTGCCTCCACTTCTCATCGGCACTAAGGTCCTGTCCCACCTGGTCTTGGTAATTAATAATCATGGCACTGCCTTATCAAAACCTTTCCAGGCCCCCAGGCTCGGGGTTAGCTGGGGCTTTCAATTTTCCCACACTTTTATTCATACACATGGGCCCCCTTTCTGGGTCTAGAACATGCTCAGTTTGTTCCTAAGAGCTATGCAGTAATGCCCCTGCACTTACGTGCTTCACTCCTCCTCATTCTTCCAGATCCAACTTAAATGTCACCCCCTCAGAAAGGTCTTCCCAAGGTAGGTCCCTAAGACTCCTTATTGACTTCTTGTGATATTATCACTTATTTCCTTCAACACCCTTATATAGTGACTGCTCTACAGGAGTTTAGATAAATTCAGTTTCTAAATAACATCTAATGGCATGAAAAAAAGTCACATTATGAAGTAAAAAGGACAAGTTACAAAAAAAATGATACAAGGTATGCATACAATTTCAACCTTATTTTTAAAAATATATGCATGAAAAATAGTACTGGAAGGCAATACAACAAGCTATAAACAGTGATTAATTCTAGATGATGGAATTATAAGTGATGTTATTTTCTTCCTACTTTTTTCACGTTTCTTCCCCCAACTCATAAGATTAATGATAGGCACCTTTTTTTAAGGTTTTACTTATTTGTCAGAGAGAGGCAGGGAGAGAGTGAGCACGCACAAGCAGAGGGAGCAGCAAGCAGAGGGAGAAGCAGGCTCCTCACTGAGCAAGGAGCCCAATGTGGTACTTGATCCCAGGACTCCTGAGCTGAAGGCAGATGCTTAACCAACAGAGCTAACCAGGCATCTCTGATAGGCATTTTTTCTTTTTTTTTTTTTGGCATTTTCTGATGCTGGCAGTATTTCTTAATTTTCTACAAGCATCATGTATTACTTTTGTAACCCAAATAAAAATTATTTTTAAAACTTATATTCTCGGGGGGCACCTGGGTGTCTCAGTGGCTTAAAGCCTCTGCCTTCAGCTCAGGTCATGATCTCAGGGTCCTGGGATCGAGCCCCACATTGGGCTCTCTGCTCAGCGGGGAGCCTGCTTCCTCTGCCTCTCTGCCTCCTTGTGATCTCTCTCTCTGTCAAATAAATAAATAAAATTAAAAAAAAAAAAAAAAAAACTTATATTCTCGGGGCACCTGGGTGGCTCAGTGGGTTAAAGCCTCTGCCATAAGCTCAGGTCATGATCTCGGGGTCCTGGGATCGAGCCCCGCATTAGGCTCTCTGCTCTGCAGGGAGCCTGCTTCCCCCCTCCTCTCTGCCTACTTGTGATTTCTCTGTCAAATAAATAAATAAAATTTAAAAAAAAACCTTACATTCTCTTTATGTCTTTGACATCAGAGGAAGAAAAAATTTCCATTTGAAGACAGAATGGTAAACTGTCGACAAAGCAAGTACTATGACTAAAAATATGAAATACTTAAATGATAGCGATATGGAAAATCAATTCTCAAGAATTAAGGGAAAGGAGCATAGTTAAAATATAAAGCAACACTCAGTATATTTTTTATTAGAATATTACATTACCCCAAGATCGTTATTCTGACTAATTATGGTTATCACTTCCCAAAAGTGCTACAGTTAATTTCCAGGTTTCTAGGTAAATTTTAGGCTCTAGGAGCCAGTCTCCTCATCTACAAAACTCAGAGCAATACAACTCCTCTTCCACATTTGTGAAGGTTAATTGGAAAACACGGAGGAAAGTGCCTCGCAGTCACAGACACTCAATAACAAAGAAGCTCAAAAATGAGTGGTCCTTTTTTTCCAAAAATACTTTGAGATATGCACACCCTCAAGTGAGACAGAAATTTCTTCTAGTCTTTCAAGTTTCCTTTTACTGAATACAAAAGAGAAAATGAGCTGACATGGGGTTTTGAAGATGCCGGTAGTTTTGTATTTCCCATTGCTTGAGGAAGGCCGCACCAAAGAATGTGGGATTGGGAAGGCACGATGTAAGCAGCTGGAGAGAGACAGGCTGGAAAACTGTTTGAGGGCAGAAGGACACAGGAGACCTGTCACACTTGGCAACAACTGAAGAGATTAAGAGGCTCAGCTTTACTAAAGCAAAGCAGAACAGGGACAACAGAGAAGATAACAGTCAAGAGCCACCGAAATCAGCTGACACAAAAGGAAAAGGCTCAGGTCAGAGAACACTGTAGGCCTAAAAGGTCTGCTCACCATCCTCTGGAACTACTTCAAATATAGTTTCTGAAGGAAGATGAAAGAAAAATAAATAAGAATAATCAAGATTTTTTTTTTTATTAGATCCCTGGTTCCAAAAAAATGTTTTTTTTTTGAACTAACATTCTCATCACTTTTGAGCCTGAACAGTCTAATACCTTACTTCTCTTATTTGGTGACATGAATGTGTTGATGGGACTATGGCTATACTGCAGGAAAAAATTTACTTCTTTTCATGATATTAAGTCCAAATAAAGACTGGAAACACTGATGTAGAAAGAGTTGAGCAAGTATTATATCTTGAGTAGTAAATACATTCATTTCAAAGTGTATTTATCACTACTTTTTCATTTTATATCTAAGTACTGAACTTATATAATCAGGAAAACTAGTAAAAACAAAAACAAATAAACAAAAAGAATAAAGAAAACAGTACAGGGCCCATGGGTGGCTCAGTTGTTAAGCGTCTGCCTTCAGCTCAGGTCATGATCCAGGGTTCTGGGATCGAGCCCCTTCCCTGCTCAGCAGGAAGCCTGCCTGTCCCTCTCTCCTACTCCCCCTGCTTAGATTTCCTCTCTCGCCGTCTCTCTGTGTCAAATAAATAAATAAAATCTTTAAAAAAAGTATATATTTCATGTTTAACAGCAGAAAATTTTAGTATTAAAGTATCAGTTACTGAATATAGCAGGAATCATCTAATACATTGCTGTATGTCCATGACTGTGAACATGTACGGAATTAAATGTGCTCACTATAACACACTAAGACAATTATGTTAGTCAATATTTAAAACAGGTACTTCTCATACATGTATTAATATGTACAGATTTTAGGCAATTTAAAAACAGATGACTCAGCTTTACAAAGAAGCATGAAAATACACTGTGTTTTAGTAGGAAGAGATATAGAAAGTTATTATGTCAAACCTCGGTCAAATTGGCACGTTCATCCTGCGTTAAGCAATCCTCTGCTGATATACTGCACAGTTCCTTCTCACTCTGTAATAAAGACTTGACAGACTGGAACACATCTTCACTGAAGCTCTGAAAATAAAAGATATCCTTAATTTATTTAATTCCAAGACAAGGTAAAAGGTCCTGGAGATATTCTATTTTTAAATGTAGAGTCACTAACTCTCCAACCAATAGTCACTTGGCACCTGTGAATATATACAGAGCTCAACTGAGCTGAGAGAACGAACCAACAAGGGGCTTAATCAAGTAGAGTTCCACATGTTCAAGGCAGACACATCACAGCCCAGGGTTCACTTACTCTTACCTCACACCAAAACCCAACAGACTGCATACCTGATTTCCAAGTCACTAGCGGAACAGAAGCAACAACGATGTAAGGAGGAAGGTGATGTGGACGCTATAACAAAGCATGCTAACCAAAGTGATTACTCTCATAATGAAAGTGGATGTGGAAAAAAGAGAAAATAATCTGAGCTAAGGCTTTTCCAGGGTCCTAACGCAGCTATATGGTAACATGAAGGAAAGTTTTCAGGAGTTGATAGGGGAGAAGTCACAAACACAAATGAATAAAGGGGGGAAAGAAATTATATAAAGAAAATAATGAGTATTACAGTCAGACATAAAGAGAACATTAATTTCATTCTACCTTATTCTCCTTCCACTGATTTTCTGATCTGCTCTTCTATTACAAATGTCCTTACTTCCTAATCTTTCCCTCTAGAAATTCTACCCAGCCCAAGACCTGTGAAGATTTTTCCCACCAGCAGTCATAATAAATCAAAGTTTCTACTGTATTATCTACACACTGAGATCATTTAATCCATATCACAACATACTATCTTTTCTGTTTTCATATATATTTGCCTTTCCTACCATTAAACCAAATTATTGAGGTCAGAGACTATATTTGATTCCATTTGTTTCCTTAGATTTCAGTACCTCACATACTATATGATATGAACTCAATAAATGTTTGCTCATTTAATAAGAAGCTAGTGGAACTCTTTGGTTTAGAAGACAAGATACATATGAAACCAAAGCAATAAAGAAAAAAATATAATATTAAATTCGAATATGAATTATCAATATGAACTCATGATTCTTTAAACACATTAAAAACATTCTTTAAACTACTACATTTTTCCACTGAAACATCACAGAAGCAACGACCCCCAGTAGTAATGCACCCAGATTTTGGTTTCTGAATACCATTTTGCCAATAAAAAGAACTAGAGCTCTTGGGAAAATGGCTGGTTCCAGGCTGGAGGCAGAGAAAGTATGCCGTGTGGGGGGAGAATCTTAATTGTGACAGAAAGCAACGAAGTGTTCAGTCACTAAACGGGTCATTTCAAAAGAACACAGCAGCAACAGGTGAAGAGGATTAAGAGCATATTTACTGTGACGAACACTGAGTAATGTATAGAAGTGCTGAATCACTGTATTATATGGCTGAAACTAATATAAATTAAATTTTGGAATTAAATAAATAAAATATTACATTGTATATGTATTATATAATATATTTATATATTATTTATATAAATTTATTATAATAAATTAATTAATTTGGAATTAAAATTTTAAAAGAAAAAATAGAAGCTAACCTGAAGGAATTCCCACTGGAATTTAGGCTCAAAAGAATAAAAATGATAATGAATTATAACAACTGGATTTTTTTTAAATCTATGAACCCATTAAAAGAGACAGATAAAAGGATGGGGGAAGAATACCTCTTTACCTAAGAATGCTGAATGACAAATATGGACAGGATGACAAAATGTACAAACGTCATTCGTATATTCCAAAATAATTACTAATTTAGGGAAAGATTATCAATGTATCTGTATCACTGGGTTCAAAGCTACTGGGCAACAGTAGCTCTCTCTCTCCCAGCATCACCCTAGAGATTCCTTATTAATTATACCAATTATAAATGATACATGTCTTATGTTGGAGATATTTGGTGATACTGCGGGGAGATCAAAGAGACAGTACCCAAATAAAGCGTTAGTCTTGACTAGATCCTAGATGAAGAGGAAGGTACAAGTAACAAAGATACGTGAGACAATTAGGGAAATTTGTATATGAACTGCAAGTTAGATGATGTTACTGAATTAACGGTTTTTCTGAGGGGCGGTAATAATGCTGATGTTCTTTTTTTTTTTTTTTTTTAATAATGTTGATGTTCTTAAGAGATATCTGCAGCCAACCCTCACGTGGTCTCAAAAGGGAAGTGCGTATATGGGTGAGAGCATGTGTGCACACGTGTTTGTATACACACAGATAGAATGAGTATGGCAAAATATTAAGAGGGTGAACCTAAGTGAAGGGTACGTATAGTGTTTATTGTACTGGTTTCTTTTCTCAACTTTTCTGTGGGCTTAAAAATATTTTAAATTTTAGGGGCGCCTGGGTGGCTCAGTGGGTTAAAGCCTCTGCCTTCGGCTCAGGTCATGATCTCAGGGTCCTGGGATTGAGCCCTGCATCAGACTCTGCTCAGCGGGGAGCCTGCTTCCCCCCCTCTCTCTGCCTACTTGTGATTTCTCTGTCAAATAAATAAATAAATAAATCTTAAAAAAAAATATTTTAAATTTTAAATGACTCTGTTTTCATTAATGAGTGGAGGTTTTTAGGCTGAGATACAAACAACTCAAAAAAAAAAGGAAAAAAATATAAAATCTGAACCTAAACTATTAATATAAATTCATGACACTGAAGGAGCAATGGGCACTCCTAGTACCCAGAGTACCCGGTTTCTAAACGCTAGAAGGGGTTCTTTGGAGAAATAGCCAGTTCCAAGTCTGAGAAAGGGAAAGTAGAAGGCAAAACTGGGTTAATCTGTTATACTAGAAAACAGTGAGGCAATCAAAGAATTAAGAGCCTAATACAAAAGGACATAGGCACCAGCTTAGAGGGGAACATAACTGAGGCCTCTTGAGCAACTTAAATAAGTAAATGAATAAGTAACTATAAAAAAATAAAATACTGTAAAACATAGAATTTTTAAAATCCATGAATCCAGAGCAATACAAATGAGTAAATGAATGGAAACAAACTCACATGCCTATTCCACCAAATTATTAACCTGAAAATTGGTAATTCAAAGGCATTTACCCAGGCTTTATGAGAGCTACTGCAGTTCACTTTTCTTCAAGAATTCTAGCTAATAAATGTAATAAATTCTAACTAATAAATGTAAAAGGAATGATAACATTAGGAAAATCATCATTGTGCAGCTTCTAGGAAATAACAGATTCAGGAAAGGGTCATCAAGAATGACAAAAATATTAGATAAAAAGTTGTCAGAAAAAAACAAGATATTTGCATACAGCAAGTATCATCTCATAGATTATCTGATAACTAGAAAATGGAAAGAAAACACACTTTTAAAATGAACATTTCTGGCAGCATTACTACCTTCATCAACTAAGCAATTCTTGCATCACTGATCACAGGAAAACCTGAAATTCTGTCCTAACATCATCCTACAGGGTATTCTTGCCAATAATGTTTAACCTCAATCTAATCAAGCTCTGACACCTAACTTCTAGAGTCTATGAAATGTAGAAGAGAGAGGAATAAGTTAAACAGCACAGATTTAGCGTGTGGGACATTGTACAAGAAACTGGCCTACCCTGTTCAAGAAGTCGGTCATGAATGAATGAATGAATGATGAATGAATAAATAAATAAATGAAACTCTCAGACCAAAAGTAACATAAATAAGTTATAAGCATCAAACGCAACTCAAGGCCTAGGAGTCTAGACTGAATCCAAAGTTGGAATGTGGCTAGGGGTGGGGAAGACTTCAAAAGACTTTTTAAGGGTAGTAAAGGAAGCCTGCGTACATCTGGTATTGGATATTAGGGAATTATACTTAATTTGCTTGAATGTGATAACTATATTATTGTTATGGGATAACCGCATTACTGTTATGTGGGAGGACATGGTAATCCTTGGGAGAAGCATGCTCAAGTATTCAGGAGTGAAGAGACATTAAGACTGTAACTTTCAAGTAGTTCTGCCAGAAAAGTAAACACGTGCGTGTGCACACACAGAGCAAATAAAGTACAGTCGACCTTTGAACAATATGGGTTTGAATTGCATGAGTGCACTTACATGTGGATTTTTTCAATGAACACAGTTCACTGCTATAAATGTATTTTCTCTTTCTTATGATTTTAATAACATTTCCTTTTCTCCAGAATTTACTGTTAAGAATACAGAATATAATACATATAACATACAAAATATGTGTCAGTTGGCTGTTTAAGTTATTGGTAAGGCTTCCGGTCAACTTTAGGCTATTAGTGGTAAAATTTTTGTGGAGCCAAAACTTACACATGGATCTTCAGCTGCACAGGGAGTTGGCACCCCTAACCCCCACATTGCTCAAGGTCACTGTATTAATAACTATTGAATATGAGTGGCTGGTATGCAAGTTTATGTTTAGAAGTGCTATAGTTTTAACTCTTCTATATGCTTGAAATTTTTCATAATAAAATGTTAGAAAAAAGAGGTCAAGAAATGGAAGTGTAACCAAATTGTCTTAAGAGGAAGAGAGAAGGTTCTTCCTCAGACTAGAAAGAGGATCAGGAATCATATTTAATTTGCTCATTACTGATGATCCAGTACCTAGCACAGGGCCAGTACCTAGCACAGGGCTAGCATACAATAAACACTCAAATTTTTATTTGCTGAATGAATATATGAGTGAATGGCAACGCTTGGGGGCAAAGGTAAAGGTACATAAGAAAATTTCTACCTGATGCTTATACTGTTAAAAGATGGAAGATTTTGAGAAGA
>CM053605.1:121481117-121493674 GCA_028646535.1 Procyon lotor
AATAATAAAATGTGATTCATGACTAGAATTGAAGCAGGATTGTGAGAAAGGCAAAGGAGGCCCCAACAGCACAAGATAAAGAATATACCAGTACTCTGAAGAGTACCATTTGTGTCCCTATTCTACCTCTCATTAGCTTTATTTTCTCTAGGTAAATTACAGTATCTCTGGATCTGTTTCCTCAATGTAGATATCAACTTACTTTCTGGAGAAGTTTACCATAAGACTCAAAGGGAAAATAATTTACAGGATGTACTTTGGAAACTATATAAGTAAAAGAAAAACTAAAATATTTACTTATGGACCAAAGTGATCAAGGGGGCCAGATTCTCAAAACAAGGTATAAATATAAAAGTTTATGTGGCCAAAGCAAGACAATAATCTTTTTATTTTTCCCAGGCCAACTCATTCTCCTTTTTCGCCACAGAGTTCTTTACAACTGTCAGAAAACCTGAGAGGCAAAGGGACTTGCCTTAAAGGTTACATAAAGCATATAAAATACAAAAGCCAACCCAAGGGTTCCAGAAAAGCAGAATTCTCAAACTCAGCACCTGAGTCAACTGGCACCTTTCATGTGGGCAACTATGTAATACAGACTAAAACTTTGAAAATCTTCCTATGCTAGGATACAATTCTCCTTCTGGGAATTCATCAAAGAAAGCAATGATCCTGAAGCATGTAGGGTCCAAATGAGAGCTTATAAAGCACCAAGTGCTTTGCTAAGGGATTTACGTGAACGTCTCATATAATCCTTAGGACTGGTAGAGCCGTATTCCAGTTTTACAATGATACAAACCGAGACAAGGGGAAGTCAGGCAATTCGCCCAGGCCTATACAGTAAGCAGGAGAGCTGAGATTCAAATCCAAGAAAACCTCTAACACCCAGGCTCTTAACCACTCCTCTGGAGTGTGTAAGGTTTGAAAAGCAGCTCCTCATGCTTTGTATTAGAAATAAGTAGCCCTCTAGATGCCAGAGACAGGAGAGTGACCACCAGATGTGGTCCCCCACGATGCAATCGCATTCAAAACAACACTGAAGGACAGAGGAGCAGCACACAAAGCATCTTCACTTTCTCCAACTCCTGAATGGGCGAAATTGGGGAAAGAGATGGGACACAACAATCACCTTTGCAGCTGCTAACTAAAGTCAACAGGAGGAAAGATTACGCACTACCTCGGAAGAGAAGCTGAGCAGTTATCTAGATGAGCCGCTCACCAGAAGCTGCTGTGACAAGCCACGCCCCTGAAGCACAAGAGACCGTCACAAGGAGGTTGGGGGCGGCCAGGGTGCTCGGAGACAACATCCTGCCTGGATCTGACACCTCTAGTTACCCCAGTGCTCTACCTACAATACTCCTGAACAGTAGACCTAGAGAGAACACTCTCTTCGCAGCTGAGTACTAAAGTAAATGGAACCCAACGTCCAACAGAACTATGAAGGAACACTAAAAACATAAAATAAAAAATATATATACACCAAAGAAAGAAAAAAATCCAGACAAATATTATCATGCCATCCAAAACTTATATTCATCTATTTTTCTGACAGTACCTCGTTATTTGTATTAATAAAAAAAAATCATATTTAGTTCCATATCTTCACTCATTTTCTGAGTCCTGCTCCATCCCTTTGTGTTTATCTTTTTTTTTTTTAAGATTTTATTTATTTATTTGACAGAGGGAGATCACAAGTAGGCAGAGAGGCAGGAGGAGAGAGAGAGGAGGAAGCAGGCTCCCTACTGAGCAGAGAACCTGATGCGGGGCTCGATCCCAAGACCCTGAGATCATGACCTGAGTCGAAGGCAGGGGCTTAACCCACTGAGCCACCCAGGTGCCCCCCTTTGTGTTTATCTTAACACATAAGTAAAACACTATCTCACAAAGGGAAAAATCTATCAGAGAATATTCTTTGCGACAGTCCATTCAAGTGAATCCAACACAAGATGGTAGGACTCATACATACTTCTGGTAAAGTGGATCTCTGGAAATGAAGCAAAGACAAATGGGGGAGAAGGAGCAACAGTGCAGGGTTTCTTCACCATCTTACATAATTAGGGAGAATGTAGTTTTGCCCCTTCACAAGAGGTATTTTCCCCTAAACACCTTTTTGTTATGATAATAAACTTCCCACTAAATGTTTTTTTGATTTGTGCCCTATTATGGGTAAATAAACAAGAGTCCTAAGTGGGGAATAACTAAGTGTGTTTCTCTACAGTCAAAGAAATTAAAGTGAAATTAGACCATTCTTTTGAACGATCAGAGACAGAAAATATAAATAGACAAGGTAAACAACTGAAAAGAAAGCTGCTAGAGCTCATTAAAAACAGAGCATATAAATACAACACCATGAAATAGGGGCCCTTGGGTAGCTTGGTCAGTTAAGCATCTGATATCGGCTCAGGTCATGATCTCAAGGTCCTGGGATCGAGTCCCATATTGAACTCCTGCTCAGTGGGAAGTATGCTTGTCCCTCTCCCTCTCCCTCTCCCCCTGCTTGTGTGTGCCTGTACTGTCTCTCCCTCTCTTGAACAAACAAATAAAATCTTTAAAACTAAACAAATAAACAATAAGTTAAAAAATAAAAATAACACGGAATAAATGAAATCCCCTTAGAAGCAATCAAAAAGCAGAATGGATATTGCTAAAAATACTGGAACGCCAACAAAGTCTTAAGAAATATCACAGCATAAAAACATATGAAATCACCAGAGAAAAATTATAGAGAGTATAGAAAACAGACATATGGGACACTTTGAATAAATTACACTTATCTTGGATCCTGTGATTTCCTTTCTTAAAATTTATCCTACATATATACTTGCACAAAATTTATGAAGATATATGTGAAAGAATGTTCACTAAAACAAAAAAAACTAAAAATCCAGAAGTCCATCTACTGAAATAAACTGTACTACATTCGTATGACTGATTATTACCAGTTGTTGGAGTTAGATCAATACACACTGACGTGACAGTGTGTCCATAAAATGTTAAGGTAAAAAGCAAGTTGCAGAACAATGTACACAGTATGTGCTCCCTACTTGGTGTTAAAAAATAATTACACACACACGCAACTCCATGGGTGTATTTGTACATCTAGGAGATACTACAGTGGTATAGACTAAACTTACGACAGTGGTCACGCATGACAGCTGGGACTTCTTTTAATGTTATGAAATGCCATATAACTATAGTATGGCAAGATGATACGCTGTTAAGTAAAAGAAGACAGGTTCCCACATGTTCACGGTATCCCATTTTTGTGTAAAATCTGTGTAAAATGACTGCAAGTGTGTATTTATATAAGCAATGTAAAAAGAGAACATCTACTAAATGGGTATAAACATTGTTTTTTACCTGGGTAGATGAGTTTTATTTTTCTGGATGTGCATAAGTTCCTTCATAATCAGAAAACAAATACTTTCAAGTCTTTGCTCCTCTCCTCTGGCCTAAGAAATTTTCAAGTTGACATCATCTATTTCCTGACCTTTTTATAGCATGAGTTAACCAAACCAAGGAGTCTCTGAAACACCTTCCTTGTCTTCTACCAACACTCTTATCCTATCTTGACTCTCTTCTATGGCACTGGTTCTCAAACTTCAGTACACATGTGGATCAGCTTATTCCTAACACCTCCCTCACCCCAGATTCAGGTCTACATGGAATCCTGAAATCTCTATCTCTAACAAGTACCCTCTGTAGTTTCTGATTGAGAAACACTTCATCTCTCTAACCACTACAACAGTCTCTTTCCCTAAATTTTTTCACAACTTGCTACTCAAATGCGAACATTTCTAATCTCCATCCTTGTCCTTTGTGGTATTCATTCTACCTAGTTTTCCAAGGATAGTTAATCTCCACCATTGGTTTTAACTGTGCAAATAAGTCTCTGATGTCTGTCTCCAGTTCCTGCACCCAAGTTTTAAGTTCCTTGGTCCAATTTTCTATTAGATACTTCTGACTAAATATCCCAGTTACTCCAAAATCATAATGTCCAAAAATTGAACAAAACTTCCTCTCTAGGGGCGCCTAGGTGGCTCAGTGGGTTAAAGCCTCTGCCTTAGGCTCAGGTCATGATCTCAAGGTCCTGGGATTGAGCCCCACATGAGGCTCTCTGCTCAGCAGGAAGCCTGCTCCCCCCCCCTCTGCCTGGCTCTCTTCCTACTTGTGATCTCTGTCAAATAAATAAATAAATAAAATCCCTAAAAAAAAAACAAAAAAAAACTTACTCTCTAAACAATCTTCTTCTGTATTCCATTAGTAAGAGCCAGTAAACCAACTGAGCCAGTAGCAGTAGGCCAAGCTGGAAACTGGCTTTTCCCTCCACCCCTACAGATTACCACATCTAGTCAATCCCCAATCCTCACCTGGCTCCCTCCTAAACTTCCCACAAATCTCCCCTCTCTTCCGTAAGCCGAACTGCTACTTACTCTTCATATACTCTTCCCTCCTTGAGGAAGACCTGGGTCATCTCATCTATCCCTCTTTGCCCAAATAGTAGCTACATCCTTTATGTTCCCAAAGTGCTTTGTCCTTTATTCCTTTGGTGCCATTGTTTGCATGCTTCCTTTCTTTCGTGAATTCCTTGAGGACAAAAATGTTTTATTGTATCTGTATTCTAACACTGAAGGCATTCAAACATTTACTGAATTAATAAAAAGTCTTTCTTTTTTAGGAAAGTATACCTTTAAATGTTTACACAGGTACTTCTACATTTAATGAATTATTTGTGAAAATATAAAAGTTTCCAAGAATTTATAATTCTATAATATTTAATAACATATTTATAATGCTCCAAAAACATGTTGGGCAAATTCCAAATGGCCAAGTGTTAAAGATTAATATTCTGTTAATATAAACACAACAAAGCAGGGCAAAATATGTGAAACATGAGTTTTCAGATATTAGACAACAGGTAACCCAGGCCCGTGACCGCTAAAAGGGAAACACTAGCTGCTGGCTATTTCCAGGTCACAGCATGGAGGAAAGAAAGCCAAGCAGTCCGGCAGTCTCACCAAGTTGCAGAGACAGAGATGAGAGTCTGGGAAGGCAAAGGAGGCTAGAATTTGCAGGGCAGGGCACCGGAGAGAGAGAGCTCAGAAAGACTGAAAGCACTAGAGTTGCAGATGGGTTCTTCTAGGGTCCTTGCTCAAATACTGATCTGTGCGGAGTATCAGAGGTTGGGGAAATAATTACCTATTACCATAGGTAATAGGTAATTTATTACCAAATAATTACTCTATTACTATAGAGCAGCAGGCCAAACAAAACCTGGAGCCAGACAGGGCTTGGAATAATTTGCACTCCCACCAACCAGAGTGGGAAAAACCTTGTAATATGTCAGGCAAAGGATGGCCTCCATAGCAGAAAATCATCTTAGTTGGGGGACTAAGTCAGCACTACGCCAGAGGCTGTTCTGTAGTCACCCTATCAAAGCTTAAAAGCAAGCCTCAAAACAATCCAACAGGTTTCAAAAAACCTGTGAACCCCAACTATATCCAACACTCTTAAAAAAAAAATACAACAAAATCAAGCAAGCAACAGCATAAGATTCAATGGCTAGCAGTCAAAAATTACCAGTGAAAGAGAAAAATATGACCCATAACAGGGAAGAAAAAAGTCATTAAGTGCAGATCCAGAAATGACAAAGATGATGGAATGAATAGAAAAGATGTTAAAATTATATTACAAATATGTTCCATATACTCAAGAAGGGGGAGGAAAACATGGTCAAAAGGAGAGAGAAAATATAAGAGAGCCAAACCAAAGTTCTAGATATAAAAATAAATCTAAAATAAAATACATACTGGGTACAATCAACAGCAGATTAGAGAGCAGCAAGAGAATGTGAACTTAAAGATACAGCAACAGAAGCTATCCAGAATGAAGCACAGAGAGAAGAAACTCACAAACAAAGCAGCATCAATGCTTCACCGTGAAAGGTAATTGGAATCCCCAAGAATGTAGGGGGAGAGGAGCACTACATGAAGACAAAATGGCTCAGAATTTCCAGAAGTTGATGAAAACCGTAAACTGACAGATGCAAAGGAGATCAACAAACCTTAAGAAAAATAAACAAAAAGAAAACCACAGCAAGGTACATCATAACACAGTTTCTGCAAACTAGTGATAGAAGAACCTTAAAAGAAACAAGAGAGAAAAGTATACATTACATCTAGAGGAACAAAGAAAGCAAACTTCTTGGCAGAAACTATGTTGGGCCATAAAAAAAAAAAAAAAGATAATTGAGCAACATCTCAAAAAAGTGTCAACTGATGGGGTGCCTGGGTGACTCAGGCATCTGAGCATCCATCTCTTGATTTCAGCTCAGGCCATGGGTTAGATTTCATCTCGGAGTCTTGGGCTAGAGCCCCATGTGGGGCTCTGTGCTCAGCAGGGAGTCTGCTTGAGGCTCTCTCTCTCCCTCTCCCTCCCCACAGTCGTGCATATGTTCTCTTTCTCTCTCTCTCTCTCAAATAATATTTTTTTAAAAAGTGTCAACTGAGATATCCATACCCAATGAAAATATCTTTCCAAAATTAAAGAAAAATAAGTTTATTTGCACTAAAAAAGCTGTGAGAATTCATCACCAGCCAACCATCACTAGAATAATAGGCAAGAGAAAAACAATACCAGATGGAAGTCTGAATCTAAACAAGGAATTCAGAATGCCTGAAAGGGTAAATATGAGGGTAATACAAAAGATATTTTATAGAGGTATCTTCTCCTTGTTTAATCCCTTTAAAAAATAACTGTAAACTAAAATAACAATAACATATAATGGGGTTTACAACATACACAAGTAAAACAAATTATGACAAATACATAGTGCGGTGGGCTGGAGTTCCCACAGTGCACAAACAGTATGCAGTTCCTACAGTATACAAAAAAGTGATATTGATTAAGTTAAAGTTATCTCATAAGCCCTAGAGCAACCATTAAAAAAACAAAACAGAGTAATACCTAATAAGCAAACAGTGGCATAAAGGTGATACTATCTCCCCTTTTTGCAAAATCAGGAGGCTAAGGCTCATCTTCACAGATTGCTAGAAGAATACAATTACATAATATATGTAAAAACAGTACCTGATACAGCAGGAATTGATATAGCAGGAATTCAAATGTTTGCTTCTTCCTTAAGAACAGACTTGCTGTGTGACATAAAACCTAAAAATACCATAGCTATCAGTTATTACTTTGTCTTCTTTCAAAACAATAATCAATCATAAAAATAGACCTAATTTGTGTATGACCTAAATGATTATCTATTAAGATGTTTGCTTCTCTAGTTTCTTGTATACCAACAATAAACATAGTTTAAAAAAAAAGATAAGAGAAAAACCCTAAAATCTTCAGGCTGTGTTTTCAAAGTGAATACTTGGCTTAGAAGTTTAAGTAATATTCTTAATCTTGTACACAACCACCATCTAGGAGATTATTTTAACAAAAAATATGTTCAGAATTTTAACGCAGGAAAACAGTTCTTTATCAGTAACATCTATGACGTCATGGCTCAAAGAATATACTGCTGGAAAGACATTTAAGTAGCTCTCGCAAATAGTAATAAGGCTTTACCCTAACCCACCAGTAAAAGGAATGAGTGAATGGCTCTGCTTTGCCAAGGGCCCAGTACTTGGAACCTCTGAGATATCCTAAAAGTCTGTGTAAAACCTATTACTGATAGGATATATAAAGCATAAAAAAGAAAGAAGAGTGTGAAAGATAATTTTGAGGTTTCAAGCCTGGGGAGCTGGAAGAAAAGTGGAACCTTTGTCAATTACAGGGTAACTGGAAGATAGTGTTTTATGTTAATATTGTAGCAAAAAGGCACCTAAGATACATACATTTAGTTGGGGTAGTCAGAGCTAGAGTTGTTATTCTAAGAACCATCTATACATACAGAACTTGAGAGCAGATCCTAGAGACTAGGAAAGAACAGAAGAGCAAGAAAGAATCCAAGGGGACAACTATGATAAAGGGTTGTTGGGCAGATAAACAAATAACCACAAATACAGGGCAGATGAAAGCAGAAGTAGGGATTTAGAATTCAGTGTCACTGGAGTCAAGAAATAGTTTTATGCTGGAATGGTCAGTATTAAACTTCTAAACTCCTGAGGGTAGAAATGATATTCTTCCATCTCTGAATGCTGCAGGAGTCTCAATCACAGTATGCAGTCAGTAGCAATAATACCACATCCTTACACTGTGTCGGTCAGGTGCTGCTTAATTGCTGTTAAACAGAATTCACATTTCTCACAACAGAAGTTGGTATTGTTATACCCATCTTACATATAAAGGGACTGAGGCACAAAATGCTTATGTAATTTGCCTTAACTTACAAATCTAGAAGTTTCTGTCCTGGGGCGCCTGGGTGGCTCAGTGGGTTAAAACCTCTGCCTTCCAGGGCACCTGGGTGGCTCAGTGGGTTAAAGCCTCTGCCTTCAGCTCAGGTCATGATCTCATGGTCCTGGGATCGAGCCCCGCATCGGGCTCTCTGCTCAGCGGGGAGCCTGCCTCTCCCTCTCTCTCTGCCTACTTGTATCTCTCTCTCTCTCTCTGTCAAATAAGTAAATAAATAAATCTTTAAAAACAAAAAAACAAAAAACAACCTCTGCCTTCCGCTGAGGGATCTAGCCTCGCATCTCTCTGGTCAGCAGAGGGCCTGCTTCTCCCCCCCGCCACCCCTACCCGCCCCTACTCGTGATCTCTTTCTCTCTGCCACATAAATAAATAAATAAACAACAAACAAACAGACAGACATTTCTGTCCTGAAGGAGACCATTATTGAGAGCAAGTTTGGTGTAGTACTGGGGGGAAAACTCAAACAGCAGGACGTTAAAGTACACCAGAGGCACCCATCATTTCCTCCCCGTCTGTCCTGTCTTTATTAGAAACTTCAGTCTAAAAAACTACAAACTGGGGGCGCCTGGACGGCTCAGTCGGTTAAGCGTCTGCCTTCAGCTCAGGTCAAGATCCTGGGCTCCCTGCTAAGCGGAGACTCAGCTTCTTCCTCTGCCCTTCCACTCCACTGGCGTTCTCTCTCTCACTCTGCTTTCTCTCTCAAATAAATAATTTTTTTAATCTTAAAAAAAAGTACAAACGGAGACACACCTAAATCTCCTTCTCAACCATTTTCCCATTCCCATCTTCCTCTGTCCTCAGCCAAAGGGACTACACAAGTAGATACCAGGCCCACAGGATTATCTTTCCAGAAATTTAGAATGAAGATATGGAGACACTTGTTGAGAACCATGCTGCAAGAGCAAAGTGAGTTGGCACCACAAGTTTCTTGCAAAGTGAAGTCAGAGGGAAGCAGAAACCAAGAGCTTTCAAGAGAGCTAATTTAAAAGAAATTGGAACAAAGTCTAGAGCAGCAGAGACAAGACCATGTGTTCCCAGAGAAAAACTGGAAGAGTAAGTAACCGCCTGGAGATTTTCTAGTTCCCAGGATCCTGAGCTGGACTTCATGGACTTCAGAGGCAGTCCTCCAACTGTTATGACAAATGCCTTTTTTAACTAAGTTCATTCAAATGGGTTTTTGACTCTTGCAGCCAAATAATCTTCAAGCCATTAGGAGGTCAAAGGAAAAAGACTGAATAAGCAGCAACTATGTGCTTCAAAATAACTGAAGCATTTTGACTCTTAATCATCGGGGATGAGGAAATGGAGGCTTACCTATATGTAGTAGTCTACCTTACTCCAAAGCCCAAACTCTGTATTTTGCCTCATTTTCATTCAAGTTACATCCAGTCTATTCCAGACAACCATGCCACTTATTTTTCTCATGAAACATTCTCAGATTAATCCAAAAATGTTAACTTTTCACCTTTTAACCTGTTCAGCCTCTATACACTTCAAACACCTTTACTCTATCTCGTAAGTATTTAATAATAAAATGAAGTTGTATATGCAAATATGAGCAATAGAATAAAGACATTAGGATCCCTTTGGTCTGTTTCAAAACTGATACAGTATTTTTCTTTCCTTTCCCTACCTTACCAGTTGATACACCCTTAAGTCCAGCCCAAACTAAGGTGTAGCTCTTTTCCTGATTTGTCCCACCCTCGCTCCCTGCAAGTGCTTGACTTTATTACTAACATGCAGAAAACTAACAGAAAAAGAATACATTCAGCTTACCTAAATAATTATCCCACCCAAAACTACTTCATTACTTTTCTTCTTGTTTAAAGATTTTATTTTTAAGGAATTTTTACACTCAAAGTGGGGCTCAAACTTACTCCGAAATCAAGTCACATGCTCCACCAACTGAGCCAGCCAGGTGCCCCCCCCTTCAATTATTTTTCAAAGGCAAGACAAAACCAACAAATATCTACGTGCTAAAAGCTTGAAACCCTTACCAAAAGGCTATAAAGACTGGTAAAAAATTCTGTTTTTCTCTCCCTGAAAATCAGTTTGCCACGATGGAATGGTAGGGAACTTTTAAAATCTAGACCAGTCTCTTGCCCATTCTCAAAAAGACATTTCCTAAGTTTTTCATTTTCTGCCTTCAAATAGGCAGAATTCCACTGCCTATTTATATGCGAAAATTTCCCTAAAAATGACCTATGATGTATCATGGTTTGATTTCTTTTACCAGACAGTAAGTTCCTGGAATTAATAATAATAATAATAATAATTAAACATACTATCCTTCTACCAGCCTCTAAAGGTAAAGGATGATTTTTTTTTTTTTTAAGATTTTTTATTTGACAGAGGGAAACACAGCGAGAGAGGGAACACAAGCAGAGGAAATGGTAGCGGGAGAAGGCGGCTCCCAGCCAAGCAGGGAGCCCAATGCGGGGCTCAATCCCAGGACCCTGGGATCATGACCTGAGCTGAAGGCAGATGCTTAACGACTGAGCCACCCAGGCGCCCCTGATTTTTTTTTTTTTAAAGATTCTAGATTTATCCCAGAATTTAGAAACTAAAGAAGCTCCTACTGTGGGTTCAGGGTCTTCAGCAAGTCCCCTATCTTCCACAACTGAGAAATATCACTAGCCTAGGAGTATAGGTCTAGGCCCTTAGCAATAGTGCAGTTATCTGAATACATTCACTAACCACTAGTTACCAATTCAGTCTGGGAATTCATTTGTTCTGACTGCCTTAAATTCTTTGATCTCTCATAAACTGCTGTTACTCACAGACACAACTAACAGTGAGATTCACTGTCAACCCTGGGTATTTCTGCCAGAAGGAACATAAGAAAGTGAGAAAAACCATTACTCAAAAAAGGTAACTAGATGTTTAAAAAGATTCATTAAAATGCACTATTCTGACACTATTCATGCTGGGAACTGTGTTGTCAATTACTCTAAAATCATAAACAAGACATTAAAACCATCTTCGAATTACTGAGTACCTTATATTTTGAGTATTCTGTATTTTCTGGGTATTTCCAGACATGTCAAAATCAGTATCAATCCATACAACTATTACATTCCTAACACGGTGGGAAGAAGCCAAGGAAAGCTTACACGTTTTGCAAGGGACTGAATAATTACAAAGCCGAAAAGAGAACCAGAATTTTTAACTCTGATTTGCACTAAAGCCATTAGGTATGTGTGTCAACTGTATTTCTCAGCCTGAAATTTACTTAACATCTTAAGCCTAAACTACCTCCAGTTTAACAGGACTTTAGAGGAGAAGGAAAGCAGAACTGATACCAAGCTATGCGACTGCCATGATTTAGATTCCACTGCCATTGCCATTTTACGAACGTTTTTAATACTTTGGTCACATCCAGATATTTTCGTGTAAAGCAGAGTAGGTGCCTAGTATAATAAAAGTATACCCAATCCATTCGGGATATGGGTGGCCAGCATTTAATCACTAACAACAAACAGCACCGGAGAAAATTTGACAGCAAATCCAAAAACCAACACTCTGAGGAGCTGCTGACGCCTTCCGTTCCTGTCACAAGATTTGGATTGCGCCTAGTTCCACGGCTCTGGGGTTCTGACAGCGAAGGATGCTGCTCGGGGACAAAGTGCAACGTCCTCCTCCTCCTCCTCCTGCATAAGCTCCCGTGCGTGCACCACGAACACAAACTAAGCACACACATCGCTACGCACCGAAGACACCCGGCTCTGAAAACCATCCTGAGGATGGGAACTGAGCTTGTCATTCAAAGAGGCCTCAACTCGGCCGCTACACTCTGGACCCCAGGAGACCCGTCTCAAGCCCGAGGACACCCCCTCCCCCCAGGCCCGGTGCCGCGGGCTCCCTTCCACCGCCCAGCTCCTGCCGCCTTCCTCCCACCGCCGTGCCAAGGCGCAGCTCTGGGCAGCCCCGAAATCAGAGCAGGGGACTGCGGGCCGGCGGAGAGGCTGGGGCGCCGGAGCCGGGCCGCTCCATCCGCCGCCGACCCGCACCACACCGCCAGCCTGGCCAACGCGCGGCTTCTGCTGCGAGCGGATCCGCAGCCGCCTCACCTGGGGGCCGCAGCCTCCGCAGCTCACAGGCATGTCACCGGCCCGCAACGACCAGTCGCGCGAGCCGCCGAGCAGGCGGGCGCCCCCTCCCGCACCGGCCCCCGATCCCCCCCCTCCCCGCCCCGC
>CM053605.1:121493774-121587141 GCA_028646535.1 Procyon lotor
ACCCTGCCCACCCCCGGCTTCCGCCGCCGCAGTTCCAGTGGGCAACACCACCTAGTCCCCACGCCTCCCACTCACTCTCGCGAGAGGGTGCGGCACCTCTCGCGAGAAGAACTCTGTGACCAAGCCCGCGCAAAAGTGGGTGGGCTTTTAAAAAATGAAAGAAGGAGCAGGAAAAACCTTCCCACGTGCTCCAGGACAGCTAGCGGAGCGGCCCCGCGCGTCACGTGACGGGAAGGCAGCCTCTCTATTGGCCAGAATCCGCTCAGCCGTGGGAGCTTTAAACTCCTGACTGACCTACGAACCTGCGGCGAACGTCTTGCGCGCTTCCTGATCCGTTACCTTGGAAACGGTTTAACCCTTCCTTCTGGCAAAATACCCAGGCGCTGGCTGGCCCTGCAGGTTTGGTTTCAGGCCCTTCCTTTCTTTGGACCCCTTGGTCTTACCCCCTGGGGTCAGCTGGGCTTCTTCTTCGCCACAGGCTAGTTTTCTGTCTTCCGATTGCCAGGGCTCTTCCCAAAGCGGCAGCCCCGGCAGATCTGACGGCTTGAGGAAGGCTCATCCTTTGGGGTGGCTCCGCCCCTTCTCCCCAGCATCTCTAGGGAGGACCACTCACAGCGCGCCAGGCCGACCGCCCTATCTAAACCTCAACAATTAGCATCAAGGGTCTCCGGGCCCTAGTGCTCACCCTTACCAATTTACGCGGTATCGGAATCAGGAAGTAAAGTACTGGTCCCGGAGAAACCAAGCCCTAGACTAAAAGCTAAGGTGTGATTATTTACATTTAGAATTGTAAGGTCTTAGCCCAGTCAAGTTGCACAGTCTCCTCATGGACATCTATTCAAGGGTGGAAATACCTGATAGATGAGAAGGACGTTTGAAGTTTATCCTCATTATGAGTTTTGTACTATTTGGGGGAGGGGGGCAGGGAACAACTTGTGCATTCATGTGTTCATGTCTTCATTCAACAAATTTTTGTTGAGATACTACAAATGTTAGACACTACTCCAGGCCGTCGATTGAGCAGTGATGATGACAAATGAGTCCAGGTTCTAGGGTGCTTATGAGACAGGAGGGGAGAGAGGAAAATGTTGGCGTTAAACTCAATGCAAGGAAGATACCATCAATGATGTGATGGTGATTGTGATTGGGTGGCTGCTTGAGGGGAGGGCCTTTGGGGGAGATGCTTAAGCAGTGATTTGCATAACAGGCTTGCAAACCTCAGAGGGAAGAGCATCCCAGGCAAAGGAAACAGCTAATTCAGAGGCCTTAAATTGGATTTGAGGGGGAAAATATGAGAAAGTAAGAAGAAATAAGCTTGGAGAAATAAACAAACATGGGCCACAAGCTGCAAGATTTTGTAAGCTAAGAAAGTAATTGTTGAGAATTTAAATGCAGGAGAAATCACTAGAGAATTCTAAAGAGGGGAGAGACACCTACGCTTTACCTTTTTTGTCTTTAAAGCTCTTCCCTGCAGAGAATTGATTTTAAGGAGGTTACAGAGGAAGCAAGAAGATTGAGACTTGTAGTCCAAGACAGCCACAATCCTGAAAGACTTAACTTCTAATGACCTTGACATTGCTTTTCTAGAATCCATTAGGTCAGAGCCCTGGATCTGTTTGCTGCCTTTTGTTAAAAACATCTGGATACATCTTCAGTTGCTATTTAATTACAATAAGAGATAAATGGAACTTTTTTGTTGTTACTTGGGAGAATGAACTTCCCAAAAGGAAAGTCATGTTTGATTTTTTTCCTTCCACCTACACCACACAGATGTACCACACCTCTTCTGTCTATTACTAAAGTAGGTTCTAGGAAAAAAAAAAAAAAACACAAAGTGATGTTCAGTGCAGATATTTATACCTAAGTAAAGATTTGAAAAGACAGAGGTTGAAGGCTAGAAAATGAAAATGTTTCACTAAGAGAAACAGAAATCAGGGGACAAATTCCAACCGGAAGACCTCGCATTAACTGGTAAAGCAACCAAATCAAGGTTCCTTATCGTTCCTGAGTGTCAGCTTCCTCATACATAAAACAAGACAATTTAACCAACCTACACACAGAGCAGTTAAGCCTGAATTACATTTTGGCATGAGTGCACCAGTAAGAAAGGGAAATGAAATTTTTGTAAAATCTAAGAGTCAGCAGCACAAGCCAAATGAAATTGGATGCGCCCGCGCTTGAATACAGACAAACACACTAGACGTACAAGCACAGGCGCACGAGCGCGCGCACACACACACACACACACACACACACACACACACACACCAGCTGAGGAACTATGAAACTGGTTAATTCAGATACCAGGAATGCTTCCCTAAGAAACCTTGGCCTTCTCAGAGTGTAAAAACGGAAGCATTGCCACCTGCTCAACCTCATATTCCCTGTAGCTATTTTGAATCTAAGTAGTATTTAATAAATAATGGTTCACATGTTCCCGATCAAGATTGAAGGAATAGAAAATACTTCAAGGATTGGAGGCAACATTTTAAAGTTAAGCTAACACTTTAATTTTAATGAAAATAAGATTTCAAGAAACATTTTGGGGTTACTTTTTAAAAGGAAAAATGCTGAAAAGAGAAAAGGCATTATTTTAGCAAATTAAGATCGTTCTTTTAAAATGCTGAAAAAATGGAGTGCTCTTTTGAGTGCTGTTTGCAGTCCTCATAATGATTAACTGAAACAGCTGCTTGGTACTGCTAATTTAGATGAACAATGGGCTCAACTCTATCATTCTAACATGTGTTAATAGAGCCATAAATCCTCCCAACTCACCCTACCAAGACAGTCATTGTGGTCTCTTTTGCTAACTACAATTATTTGGAGTACAATGAATATGAAGCGGAGAGAAGATATTTAGGATTGACATCCATTTCTATAGATGTCCCTAGTGCCTGGATTCTTTTTAAAATTATTTTCTGTTTTAACAGCTTTATTGAGATATAATCCACCCTTTTTAAAGTTGCAATTCAATATGTTTTGGTATGTTCCCAGAATTGTGCAATCATCACAAAAATTTAATTTTAGAATAGTTTTGTTTCCCCTAAAAGAAGCTCCATACCCATTAGCAGTCAGTCCCCCACCTCATCCCCAGTCCTAAGCAATCACTAATCTACTTTATGTCTGGACATTTGCCGATTCTGGACATTTCATATACATGGAATTATACAAGACATTGTCTTTGGTGTCTCCATTCACTTAGCATAATGTTTTCAAGGGTCATGCATGTAGCTTATGTCGGTATTCCACTTCTTTTTATTGCCAAATGATGATTCCATTGTATAGATATAGCACATTTTATTTATCCTTTTATTCGTTAATAGATGTGGATTGTTTTCACTTTTTAGCTATTATGAATAAGGCTGCTTTGAGTATTTGTATACAAGCTTTGTGGGGATGTTGATCATTCTTTTTTAATACTTGAAAAATAAAATGTATCTAGTTTACAAAGTCCGTATGTCCTTTCCTAGCACAGTTACTTCACTCCTACCTTTGCCTTTCTTGCCTGCTATTTGAAGTATGTGCTCTCTCCCCACAGGGCTGGCATTTCTCCTTGGGCAGCCGCTTTCTGACAGTGTCATTCCTGTTTAAAAGCCTTCTGTGGCCTCTTAATGATTCCACCCATGATCTACCTTACTCCTTCTGCTCTTAGTTCTCCCTCTCAGAAACTCTTTGTTTCAGTTTCTCAAAATAGGGCCGGACCCTCCCTGCTTTGGAGCCTTCCCAGGAAGTTTTCCTTCAGCATCAGGTGTCTTCCTCTGTCTACCCCCTGAGCCTCTGGACGCCTGTGAATCCTTCAGCATTTAGCTGTACTCTTATTTCCTTAAGAACTCTTGTCCTAACTCCCCAGACTAGGTAAGCTCCTTGCTATCTGGACTCTACTTTTTCTTCAGTGCATTTATCAACTTATAATGATCTTTATTTGATCGGTTATTTGGTCTTTCTCCTCTACTAGACTGTAGAATCCATCAGCAGGAACCACATCTGTTTTAACTTACACATGCCTGGTACATAGTGTTATTAGTTACTTAATAGCTATTCATAGGAAAGAAGGAAGGAAGGAAGGAAGGAAGGAAGGAAGGAAGGAAGGAAGGAAGGAAGGGAGGGGGGGAGGGAGGGACGGAGGGAGGGAGGGAGGGAGGGAGGGAGAGAGAAGAGAAAGGAGGAAGGGAAGGAAAAGAAAAAAAAAAAAAGGAGGAAGGGAAGTATCCTTACAGCTTATTCCATGTTCTATTTTTCTCTCCCTTGCTAGTGTTCAAATACATTTCCAGGCCCAAGATGGCACTGCTCCTGCCCAGGGTACCACCTCAACAAACCAAAACTTAAATAACTTTCCTGTCTATGTAAATGATCCACTAGACCAAAATGACAGTATATCTGCTCAGCCAATCCCCCCAAACCAAGCCAGCTCTGGGCTCTATGCTTATTTCTTGGTTCTTTCTCAACTCTAACAAAATTGACTATGTGGCCCCAGCCAGTAAGATATTTTCTATTTTTCTTCTCCTTGGTTTTTTTTTTTTCTTTATTCTAGAAAAGCTTCCTCATTTCTGCCCCATTTTGCAGTTCTGGAGACTGTCCACTTAATGAAGTGGGAAAGAAAGTTTCTTTATATCACCTAAATTGTTTCCTTTAATCATTTTCTAACCCTAGGAATCTTCAGTAAAGTCTTGATAAGTGTTATAAACCAAATCTGCCCTGTGGTAAGGAGGATTAATGGGATGGTGTATGCCTGGGATGGTGCAGGAGGGTTCACAAGTATCCCCTGCCTGTGCTCCCTATGGAAGGGGGTGTGGAGAGGGAAAACCCAGCAGTGTAGTAAGGAGCCAAGGCAGCAGTGTCAAGTGAGAACACAGGCTCTAAGTGCACCTAAAATTGCACTGGGGAACCTCTCACATGTCCCCAGAGAACATTTTAGTGAGCTAATTTCTAGTAATCACGTTGGTAGTGTCTCCTCCAAAGTAATTTTGCCATTTAATGGAAATGTTACTTTCATTTGTTTACATTGTCTAATGGAGCCAAGACACTTGGGTTATATGCACATAAAAGAATTATGGCCCAACAAGTTTGACTGATTTGTTCTAGATCACACAGGGGAACTAAATGCCATAGTTCAGACTAAAATTAGCTTGTTGTCTGGTTCTGCCTATCAATGGAACTAAGCATGCTGCACAAAGCTGGCCTCTCGGCTTAATCCCCCTAATGACCTTTCGACTACAAAGGCAGGCATCATCTTTCCCCAGGAGCTTTACACTAGCAATCTCTGACAGCCAGAAGCAGATTCCATGTCGCTTCCTGTTGGAAAACTTGAGTCTCCCTTTGGCCCACTCACTGAATTCCTGTTTCCTGCCTGAGTGATGGCCCCAACTGGCAGTTCCTGCAAGAGAGGGAAGTGGAGTCCTTTTTGTCACAATGCTCAGTTTTTGGATTTTGGTTTTTTCTTTTGTGATGATTAATCCATACACACTCATGCTCTGGAACACAGGGCAATACAAGAAAGGATAATGGGGCAGGCCACCTTTTTTGGAGATGCTTACATTCATTATTTAATAAACCAAAGTAAAACATTCTGAAAGTGGACGAAGGTGGACATTATAATCTCATTAGCCATTTAAACATGTAAAAATGTTTAAATGTAAAAGATAAATTATCTCATCATGCCCTTGTCTTAAAAGTATGTACATGATAGTCTGATGTACTTCCTAACATATGTACTTACCAAATTTTTCTGTAGTGAATCTCTTGAAGGACAGAAGCATATCTCAACCATTATAACATGATACCAACTGATGGCTTCATATATTGCAGGTTTTCATTAAATGCCCAGTGACTTCTAAAATCACAACTATAATTATTAGCAAATAGTACAGATGATAATTCAGAAGTACCACTCCAAACTAAAGAATTAGCAAACCTGAGTGTTATTATACATCATACTCAAATAGAACAAGTCTTCTGATTTAAATCATCATAGTCATAGCTAAAATTACCAACTTAACTTCCAATAAGTAAAATACAAATGTACTGTATTTTAAGAAAATGTAATATATAATTGTCTAAAATTCAGAAACAATCATGCATAAATGTAATTACTTCATAAAAGAGTCCTAATGATACCATTGCCTTAATGATTTTAAATGGTTGGTACAGAGTTAATTATAAAATAGAAGCACAGGGGCGCCTGGGTGGCTCAGTTGTTAAATATCTGCCTTCAGCTTAGGTCATAATCTCAGGGTCCTGGGATCGAGCCCTGCATCAAGCCCTGCATTGGGCTCCCTGATTAGCGGGGAGTCCACTTCTCCCTCTCCAACTTCCCCTGCTTGTGTTTCCTCTCTCACTGTCTCTCTTTGTCAAATAAATAAATAAAATCTTAAAAAAAAAAAATAGAAGCACAAAGTTTTACAAAAAGTTTATATTAAAGAGGTGCCTGGCTGGGTCAGTTGGAGACGCATGTGACTCTTGATGTCACTCATGACCCAGAGGTCATGAGTTCAAGCCCCACAATGGGTGTAGAGATCACTTAAATAAACTAAAAAAAAAAAAAAAAAACCACTTTGTTACAGACATTTCTAATTCAGAGAAGCAGGAATGTAATTGAATGTTTCAAAAGCATTTAGTATAAGTAAGTGGAAATGCTTTAATTTCCAAAAAATTATTATATACAACTTCACAGAAATGTCTTTTGCAAAGGTGAAATACAATTCCTTTTTGTATAAGCCAATGGCATACATGCTTACTACTTAAAAAAAGATATTAGATAACTTCCCCTGGATGAGGTATCCAAAAGGCAAGGGAAGTCCTTTGAATATTGTCATAAGGTTATGACAAGATAAAACAGATCCTAGAACAAGTTGTTCCCTGGTCTCTCCTTCCTCATTGTTTGGTTGCTTTGCTTTTCAAATGAAACATTAAATGCAGATAAGAATGTCTTTATTTATTAGTTAACTCACATAAAATTCAACAGAAATGTCCTTCTGTGATTAGATCTTTAAAAGTAGGTAATATTCAATGCACATGGAGCATAAATATTACATGCCTACTTATGGTTCAAGAAGCATTAAACACTGTGATAAAATCTAGGCTGTAAAGTAACAGAACTTTTAAGATACCTTGAATTTTTCCTGGGCTTTAGGGAGTCCGTCTTCTATTTGATGTTTTAAACCCTTAAACTATGCTAGAGAGGTCTAGTTTAGCCCCATACTAATGTTGATTCCTATTTGTTTTATATTTCCTGGGATCATCCTGGAGCAAATTGGCTCCCCTTCCCCACAGTGGAACTTGTGACATCAGCAGGCAACCTTGTGCTGGACAGAGTTGGGTTCCTCAGAGCCAGTCCTCATGGACTCAGAAGTAGCTGACTGCCTCTGGTTGCTGCTTCCCTGGTCTACATCATTTCATGGTTAGGACGATCTTCCTCCACAGGATGTGGCTACCAAAGTACAGCAAGAAGTGCGACCTTGGGCCACATGAAAGCTAGAATGCTGTGCAGAACAAAAGAGCGATGGCCCTCCCTTAAGCTTGTTCAGTCCACATCTGCATTCATGGACCGAAATGTGACCAGAGGGGAGGGGACTAGAAAATATGCAATAGGTTAAACTGAACCTGTCTGGATTTCGCCTGGAGAAGGGAAAACTCACAGGGATAAAATAAACTCCAGTTGAAAGGCTACAAAAAATGTCTTAGGCTTCTGTTTTTCCAGAGGGAAGGATGTGAATTTGGGTTCAAGTATCAAGGGGGAAAATAATCAGCCCTGCCTTGAAATGGAAAAGGTTATCTTTATGAACAGTATCAAGTTTTTAGCATCTATACAATTTATTTTTATTTTTATTTTTACTTTATTTTTTTAATACAATTTATTTTTAAAACACCCTTTGAGAGCCCAAATTTATAAGGACCTAATCTCTTACCTTTTCATATTCTGCGCTTGCCTCTAAATTGATTTTAAAATTCTTCCTTTTGGGGTGCCTGAGTGGCTCAGTGGTTAAAGCCTCTGCCTTCGGCTCAGGTCATGGTCCCAGGGTCCTGGGATCGAGCCCTGCATTGGGCTCTCTGTCCAGCAGAGAGCCTGCTTCCCTTCTCTCTGCCTGCCTCTCTGCCTACTTGCGATCTCTCCCTGTCAAATAAATAAATAAAATCTTTAAAAATAAATAAATAAAATAAAATCCTTCCCTGTGAAGGTGTGTCCTTATCTCACATTTGGTGATACAGGTTGCTATCCTTATCAGTTGCTGTAATAAGATTCTTACAAAGATCTTGTTATCCTGAAACATCATGCCTTTAGGCAGGATATAATAGGTGTAACAAGATTCCTACAGAACTCCCATTTAGCAGTTTAAAGGCCTATAATTTTCTCTCTCTCTCTCTCTCTCTTAGCTGCTCAGTAGCTATTTTGAAATTGCCATATAAATTCCTGATAAAAATAGGTGTGCCATAAAATAAAGTCTGATAAATCTTTGGCTCTGGCTTGAGGCAATGTCATTCTATTTTTTTTTTTTTGTTTGGTGATTTTTTTTTTTTAAAGATTTTTATTTATTTGACAGAGAGAAACACAGCGAGAGAGGGAACACAAGCAGAGGGAATGGTAGCCGGAGAAGCAGGCCTCCTGCCAAGCAGGGAGCCCGATGCAGGGCTCCATCCCAGGCCCCTGGGATCTGACCTGGGCCGAAGGCAGACGCTTAGCTTAACAACTGAGCCACCCAGGCGCCCCAGGAAATGTCATTCTTTTATGGGAAACAGAAGTGAACATTTTACAAGGTACTGCTTGGGTTTTAGTTTTAAATCCTGTGCCATTCAAACTTTAATATTTGCCTGCCTTTTTTCATAACTTTTAAAATTATCGTGAACAGTTCTTATTCCGCTGTTAATTGTAAGAATTCTCAACTAAGTTCCAGGAGGAACTAAAGTCCTCAGTTGAAAGCTGCTGAAATGTACATCATGTTATCTAATTTTTAATGTTTATTATTATCATTTTTTTAGTAATCTCTATACCAAACATGGGACTCAAACTCATGACCTCAGGGTCAAGAGTTGCATGCTCTTCCAGTTGAGCCAGCCAGGCATCCCTGTCCTATCTGATTTTTTTTTTTTAAGATTTTATTTATTTATTTGAGATAGAGAAAGAGAGCATGAGAGGGGAGAGGGTCAGAAGGAGAAGCAGACCCCCTGTGGAGCTGGGATCCAGATGTGGGACTCGATCCCAGGACTCTGGGATCATGACCTGAGCTGAAGGCAGTCACCCAACCAACTGAGCCACCCAGGTGCCCAATCCTATCTGATTCTTAATCATTATTACCTCTCCACACCAGATCCACTGAAGTGCCTGCATTTTTACCTAGTCTTTGCAAAGTCAATGCTGCTTTCTGCTAGAGCATCCTCTCATTAAAACATGACTGGACAATGCCATTTTGCAAACAGACAACTCTTTCTGCAGAAATAACACTTGTTTCTTAAATACTGTACAGAATCCATATACCAGTCCCTTCCACCAGGACATGGCAAATGCTTCCTCTTCTTGTCTTCAATGATCTGATTCACCACCTCCCTTGGAGACAGAGTTCTGTAACACCACAATGTTCCATCCTCTGTTCCAGTTTGTATTGGACTTGTCCCTCATCCAGAAATGGCAAGTAACATACAAAAAAGACCGGGTAAACCCTCTACGTGCCCTCAGAGAGAAGTCCTTTTCAGATCACCTGCATGTCATACAAGATTGCCATGAATTTTGCCCTCTGTTCACTTGTTCACTTTGGCCAACTTAAGGGTTTATCTTTTTTCTTTGATTCATGACTTTTTTTTTTTAAGATTACTTATTTTAGAGAAGAGAGAGAGTGAGAGCATGGGTAGGGGAAGAGGGAGGGAGAGGTAAAGAAGAGGGAGAGAGAGAATCTCTGAGCACAGAGCCCCATATGGGGCTTGATCTTACAACCCCAAGACCACGACCTGAGCTGAAATCAAGAGTCATAAGTTTAACCAACTGAGCCACCCTGGCACCCCATTCCTTGACTCATGACTTTTGATGAGGTCAAAATTGTAAGGTTATGATGTACAACTATACGCAAGAACAAATACCACCTGGGAGAAGCCAAAAGCTCCCTGTGCCCCCTGCCAAGCATTTGGTTTCCCTGGGCCACTTTCATAATGGATTTCCTCACTAAGCTCCCCTGCCTTTCAGTAATAGAAAACCAACTTCATGGCAGTTCCAACAACAAGGAGCTGGCTCACTTCCACCTATGCTAAAAGCCACTGGGATATTCATGTCGGTCATCTTTTGCCTCCACAAAGGCATCAACAAAATCACTTTGGTCTGGAGACTCCCCCATATTTATATTCAGGGTGACTCTATATCTTATTTTTACCTGGTACAATCACATACAATCCTGGTACACTCATAGTTTTTGCCTATTGGTAGCACCCCTTTCTTCATCAAAAATATCTGTTTAGTGGGGCGCCTGGGTGGCTCAGTCAGTTGAGCATCTGCCTTGGGCTCAGGTCATGGTCCCGGGGTCCTGGGATTGAGCCCCATATCGGGCTTCCTGCTCAGTGGGGAGTCTGCTTCTCCTTCTCCCTCCACTGTTTCCCCTGCTTGTTCTCTCTTTCTCTCTGTCAAATAAATAAATAAAATCTTAAAAAAAAAAAGAATTGTTATCACTTAGAATATATTAATATATATATATATATTTGGAAAATAAATTATATTATTTATTTAGAACTTTATTAATATATAGAATATATTAATATATATATATATATTTGGAAAATAAATTATAATGACATTTATATTGTGCCTTAGACAGAATCTCTTCTTTACCTGCCAGGTCGAAATGGGCCAGGGCCGGGATACCACCCGGGTGGCCAGCTGGACAGAAATAACCAGCCAAATCCTAAAGCTATTAGCTTCAACTCCACTCTTCCCACTACCAAGATAACCAATTGGTTGTTTCTCCTTCCCACCATCTAACTCATTTCTTTAAATGTCATCCACCGTTATCTCAGAATACCAAATGTGCCTGAGCTACAGTTTCTAACTGAGGAACTTCTTGAGCTTTCTTCTCTTCAACAGTCTTTGTAGTTGTAGAATAAGTGGAGAAATTCTAAGCCACATAGGATAGCTGACAGGCTTTCTCAAGGAAGCCAGAGTGACCTTGAAAGGATATGTCAGCAGTGGGCCGCAGGCCAACCCTACAGCCTGCTATTAGTCTCAATAACATCTTAGTAACTTTTCTCCCTACAGCCTTTCATGGAGCTGCGGAGCACCCTTCTTACCTTCTCAGCATTATACCTATCATATTGGTGACCTAGAACTCTAGTTTCCAAATGCTCTCAGATTCTACAGCTCTCAAATTCATCAGCCTCTCCTTCATTTTACCCAATTCAGCTCCTCCCCTTCATACCAACAAAGGATATTTTAAAATATATAGTTCAGTCATACTAAATTTTTGGATGCACTGGAAAAAAACCTAGCAACAGTACTTCAAAAAATGAAATACAAGCAGAAGAGCCTGTCACCTCATCTCTGCCTGCCATCTGGAGAGCACAGCCGCTGCCCTACAGAGATGAGGCAGAGACCCATGATGCTGGGATTTCTACTGCCATCTAGCCCCTGGAAAAGGTCAGTCCCCTTAAAGGAGGTGGCCTCACCTCCTATTCCCAAGGATCTGACTCCCCCTGAGAATTCCTGAAAAATCATGTGGCAGGAAACCTGCATAGATAAATTCCTCTAGGCTGACTGCCTGGCTGCTGCTTCACTATCATTTTGCTTCTACACAACCGATTTGACAGCTGTGCCCCTTGAAGGCAGGCAGGGACTATTTGCTGAATTTTCCTGTCTGTCAGAGAATCTGGCCATAAGCATCAATTGGGCAATGAACACATCTCTGCTGCTGCATCTATCTTTTAATCCTCTCTTTTCATTTGCCTGCCTGAGGAATGAGGACAAAAGAGCAGTGAAGGTCTGGGATCAGAGTCCATAGCTTTGAAGATAACAGGGCTTCAGGTTGGGTGTGTTCCAGTTGCTAAAGAAGCTAAATCGGACATGAGCTGTAGTAGTCTCTAAAAGGACAACGAACAGATAGGTCCTGGGGAGAAGCAAGAAGCCCACCTAAGTCGAGTCAGAGAGAAATCCTCAGATAGCAGAAGGGCCAAGCTGTTCCAAGGCAGAAATATTCAGGAGACCTAAGGTAAAGCATTGCTTACAGATGTTGTATTTCACAAGGCAAGTAGCTTGGGAGTATGCCTTGGTACACATTTAAAGGACTCACAATGCCCTAGTCATCTCTAAGACAGAGGGTTATATTTCTAAGAAGTACTTTATCTCTAAGGTGAGGAGTGAGGGCAAATAAAGAGAGACAGCTGTGTTCTAATAAATGGGCTTCTATTTTGAGGGTCTGGATCTCAAGAGTGTTTAATTTGATCAGTCTGACACAGGTTAGGAAGGAAGTCTGAAAGCTTAGCAAGTGCTGAGAGTTGTAAATTTTCATCACTCTTAGCAGGGCTATCTATTACACTCATCCATTAGGTTGGGACAGGTTTTAGGCAACAGAGCTGGGTGGAAATCCAGCCTGGAGCTCAGTGTTTCATATCCAAAAAATAGTACATGAATGCAGCAGGTGTCCAAAAAATCCAGTACCAAGTATAAGAGGTAATCCAAAAGGCAGACAAAATACAACACCAGGGAATCTAGGCTCAAGAGACCCTCAACAATCCAGGCTGACAACTGGCAAGCATTAAGAAAGTATATCAACAAATGAAATGGCCTCTATTCATATGGGTTTAAGTATCAGTTGGGGAAGAAAAATAGTCAAAACCCAGTCAATACCTCAGTTACCTAGGACCTCCAGTTCAATCACAGGAGAAGAATTACATTATATGAATAAGGAAACCAAGTTATTAAACTTGGGACATAAGATCAGAGTCAACACTAGGATACTTTGTGTGTCCTAAAGAAGTTTTGAAGTAAGAATAAAGCCTAGAGCCTCATTCGGGGTTGTTCTGCAGAGAGAAAATGGAGGCACAATGTGGAAACTAGGTGGAATATAGTTTTAAATTATGAAACATTTAAAGCAAACTGAAAATAATATAACAGATTGTTTTTGAAGAAGCAAAATGTTCCAGCTAAAGCTTTATTCTCACTATCTTTTCTTCTTCCTTTTTCTCCATAGGAAATCGCCATCCTGAAATTGATGCATGTCATTATTATTAGCAAGTGCTAATTATTAGCAAGTGCTTATTATTGTTTTTAAACTTTTACTATATATGTATGAATCCATAAACAACACATACTATTTGAGTGTTTAAAATTTTTGCATAAATAGTATCATATGGTATATTTAGCAACTTGCTTATTCTTTCATTCAACAACAGTTTCAAGAAATCTAATACAAGCCGTGTACATAATTTAAAATTTTGTAGTAACAGTATTAAGAGTCAGGAAGAACATGCAAAATTAACTCCATAATATATTTTCTTTAACCCAATGTATTCAAATATTATCATTTCAATATTTAACTAATGCAAGAATTATTGAGACATTTTACATTATTTTTTGTATTAAGTTGCAACATCTGATGTGTATATCTAAATTGAGACAAGCCCTATTTCAAGTGTTCTATAGCTACACATAGCTAGTGGCCACCATATTGGGTAGTGCAGATTTGGTTCAACCTTTCCTTTGTAAATAACTGAAAGTGCTGCACAAAATCTAAATGAAGGCAAGAAAAAATAAAATAAAATAAAATAAATGAAGGCAAGGCCACTGACTTCCCTAATGTGATTGAAATTGTCCCTTGGATTTCTAGACAAACAGATGATAATCTTCCCCTAAAACCCTAAAAAGGGTTTTAGAGGAAAAAGAAGGAAAAGAAGAAGGGGAAGAAGAAGGAGAGAAGAAAAGAAAAATTCTTTGTGAGATGTAGCTAAAGTAGTACTTAGAGGAAAACTGATAATTTTACACACTTTTATTAAAAATAAAGAGGATATACTAAGCGTAAACCCAAGAAGTCAGAAAATGAAAACAAAACAAACCCCTCCCCCCAAATAGGAGGAAGTAATAAAGCTATGCGTAGACAGTTTTATAGAAAATTCCATCATACATTCAAAGAAAGACAACTCTATTCTTACACAAATTCCTTCACAGAATAGAAAAGAGGAACTACTCCTTCAACTCATTTCATGAGTTACTGTAAACCTGAATCCCAAACTAAACAAGGACAGTGAAATGTCACTTAATATAGACATAAGAGGTTTTTGGTTTTTTTTTTTAAGATTTTATTTATTTGACAGAGAGAAACACAGTGAGAGAGAGAACACAAGCAGGGGAAGTGGCAGAGGGAGAAGCAGGCTTCCTGCAGAGCTGGGAGCCCGATGCGGGGCTTGATCCCAGGACCCTGGGATCATGACCTGAGCTGAAGGCAGCTGCTTAACGACTGAGCCACCCAGGCACCCCAAGAGTTTTTTTAAAAAATATTGCAAGTAAGATACTTTCTTCACTCATTCAATAGACATTTTTTGAAGACCGGCGAGGAGCCAAGCTTTGTGCAATGCAATGGAGACAAGATGAATAATATATATTCTCTTGTTCTTAAGAAACAGCTAATTTAGTTGGAAGAGAGCTGCATTAATAATTATGATGCAATATAATTGCTCTAGTGGAGGTATGCAATGGGAACAAAGTGTAATAGGAACAGAGACCAGAATGTCTAAGTTCGTCTTGGCAAATTTTAGAAGGTTCCACTGGAAGATTTCTTGAGCTGAGACTTGACAGATAAGCAGGAGCTTGACAGGTAGAGAAGACGTGGTAGAAGAGGTAGGGAGGAGAGTAAGGATGCAATAGAGTATATTTGTGTGTGTGTGTGTAGGTGTGTGAGTGCGTGTGTGTATTGTATGTGCAGATGGGAAAGAATGGAATGGAAAAGGATGAAAAAAAAACAGCAATGGAGAGGAGGGCTTGGAAGCTTTCCTTTAATTTAATCTATACTCCATATAGATTTAATTTATATAATTTAATTTATATATAATTTAATTTATACATAGATTTAATTTATATAATTTAATCTATACTCCATATAGAGCAGAAAGACAAGACTTTAGTTAATAACTAAAATACTCCGTAATTAAAGTTTCAGAGACTGCAGAACAAATATGAGCAGCTATAAAAATGAATATAGGTCAAGGTTCACAGAGTGTACAGTGAATTAATCCACTGATCTTAGCATTTAACTTTCAATTTTTGCCTGTGCTTATTTATACTCATTTTGTTTTTACTCATATTGTTTCAGTATATTGAAGTCCACATAGTAAGTCTATGTCAAGATAATTTATACTGATAAAAATAGAAACTGAATTTTACTTTTAAAGTTTAAAAATTACTTCAGGCAAAAAAAAAGTAAAACATATTGCCGACATGCTATAATCACTTTCAAATCAGCTGATGTGCTTTAACAATTTGATTTCCAGTTGAAATTGCATAGCTCATCAAATTATAATTAGGCTAACTGAAGTGTTACATGTTAGTGTTTCTTATTGGTTGAAAAGTTGTCATCATGGAGTAATGAGATTTAGCCCTTTAGCTTTTAGCCATTTATGCCTTTGGGCTGAACAAACTTTTAGAGGAGGCATGAGATGTCTAATATTCTTATTATCAGTTTAATGGCCATTGGCTTCTGTCCTTTAATTGCTTATCAGTGTGGTTGAATTTCTGCAGGGATACGTATTGAACGAATTACAAGAGATAAATTTCATATCCTGTTTCAGATTTCTTTTTAATTTCCAACTTAACCGCACATGGTAAGTCCCCATTTCATAGGGCCTGGGTTCTTGAAACTCATTGGCAATTGCTTGGAGCCCAGAACTTGGCCTTTCAAGCTTCAGTTTATTTTTGTTACATGGACGCTGTTGTGAATGGAGACGTTGGATCAGCTCAGTGATTCCAGAACTGGCTGCAGTAAGAGTCACCCAGAAAGGGTGACCAGAGGGATACCCTGACCCCTTCCTCAGAGACTGTAGGCCTGTAGGGCTGGGATAGGTCCTGGACATTGTTTAACATGTTTTCCAGGTGATTCTCAGGCAGTCAGTTGAGCATTGGAAATTGTTGAACTAGTGCTGCAGTTTAAGACTTTGGAACTGTGGGCTCGGCTCTATTAGGGCGGGGGTTGGGCTACCATCTGTTTCCGTAAATAAAATTTTATTGGAACACAGCCGTTCTAACCATTTCTTCTTTCCCCCTACAGGAGCAGACTCGAGTGCACCTGACAGAGAGGCCACATGGCTCACAGAGTCAAAAATACTTAGTCTGACCCTTTACAGGAGAAGTTTGCTTACCCTTTCATTAATGGACTCCAGCATCATTTCAATAGGTGGCAATCAGTATTTTAAAAAACAAAACGAAGTATTAAAGTACATTGCAGATAAAAAGTGCTATTATATTAAAGCTGCTAAGGTATATACATGTTTATATGTACATATGTAGGTGTGTGTGTACATTTACATATATTTATGCATAATGGGGAATATGTATTTCTTACTGTGGGTAGCAGCCAAAAAAATTTGAAAAAATTAAACCGTATTATCTGAGGTTCCTTTCATTTGTGTACTTTCAGTTTCCACGGTGCTTGGGCAACGTGGATGTGGGTGGAAGGGAGGCCTGGGAGGATCACAGGAGATATGCAGCAAACATGCTTTTCTTACTCACCATGCTTCTTACTTGGTAAATCAGTGTCACTACTTCAAGGAAGGGTAGTGTTCAGTGTCCATATTTGTCCAAAATGTCACTGCTAGAAGGAGAACCAACTCGAGTTGTGTGCAGCATATGAGGACGTCCAAATGGGGTGAACACTAAATTTATGGGGTTGTTATGAGAAGTAAATGTACATATAATCCCTCAAAATAAGAGGTACTATCCGGTGCTAGGATGCTACTCTTTTTTTATCTGCAGCCTCTCATCTTGTAGTTGGCATCCACATCCCCACCATAAAACTACCTCCAACATTACCAACCATAGCACTGATGGTCACGTTTGGTGATTGCACCAGTGGGGGCACAGGGACTGAGGGGGACACACACCAGGGCCATAGCTAGGGAAGGAAAGTTGGGGTTCAACTTCTTGGACTACCGGGACAACTCTTCTTCCTAAAATTAATAATAATAAGACAGAAAAATATACTGTGTTTAGATTTTCTGGTGAAAATTCTAATTTGCTAGCACTATGCTATGGTCTGAACATTTGTGGAAATCCTAACCCCCAATGATATTAGGAGGTGGGGACTTTGGGAGGTGACTAGGTTGTGGGAGTACAGCCCTCAGGAATGGGATTAGTGCTCTTATAGGAGACATCAGAGAGCTCTCTGGACCTTCCTGCCAAGTGAGGACACAGAAGATGGTCGTTTTTGGCCAGAAAGTGGGCTTTCACAAGACACCGAATTTCCCAGTGCCCTGTCCCAATCTTGGGACTTCTTGACCTCCAGGACAGTAAGAAATAAATGTCTGTTGTTCAAAATCCATGCATTGTTAAAGCAGCCCCACGGGACTAAGACGGCCTATAAACCACTGGCTGCCAAGATTAGGAAAGGGGCTTTCTGATTAATCAAGAAGTATAGTTATATAACACATTACTTCTTTAAAAAGAATTAGTATAAAGTTAAACATAATTTGCATTTTAAAGTGAAAGTAACTCAATATGATGATTCAGAAAGCCCTTCAGAATCAAGCTATGCCTCAGGGTCACCATGGAGATGCATAAAATTTCGGTTGCTTTGAAAGGGGCGCTAGATGGCAAGCTTTTGCTCGTTTAAGCTCCGGTTCTTTTGTTTTCTAATTTGGTTAGGACCCTGCATATTTTTCCTCCATGTATAATCGGTTGCAAGATTGAAAGGGACCCCGAGGTGGTCTTGGGCTCTGATGTTTGAATTACTTGTCACTTAGTCAACAAATAGATACTGTGCACATACCACGTGCCGAGTTACTGTTCCAAACACTGGGTCACACTGATGAAAAAATTTTCTTCCTAAGTGGAGTTGACATTCCTGCAGCCTGTGTTTAAACTCTTCTCTCAAAAGGGAACACGTTCCGTGAGACAGTTCAGTGCATCTCTAGACATGGCAGTTTTTCTTGTCAATCTCGGTTCTCTCATTTAGGACGAATGCAAACCCAATCTTTCTTGACAGTCCTTCAAAGATTTGATGACAGTTCTTACGTCCAACCTCTTCTCCTCCTACATCTACCCCCACTCCCCACCCCTGAATTTTCTCTTTTTCAGACTAAGAATTCTCCAGCTTCTTGACCCACTTTTCACTGAATGTGATGAGTGGTTTTTTTTTTTTTAAGATTTAATTAATTTATTTGAGAGAGAGTGAACAAGAGAGAGAGCACGAGCAGGTGGAGGGGCAGAGGACAAAGGAGAAGCCGACTCCTTCTCCACCCCAAGACCCTGGGATCAAGACTTGAGCTGAGGGCAGACACTTAACGCACTGATCCATGGCACCCCACGAGTGTTGTTCTTAAAGAGGAGAGCTTTTTAGCATTAGTGGCCACTTACTGGACTGGTGGGTCTCAGCTCCAAATACACCCTTTGCTGCTCTGCCCTGGGACGCTGGGTTTCCGGCTCCACAATACAAACGGTGCTCCACATTTGTCAGCTGGTTTCCTACTCATTCTGCCAATGGGGGCACAGGAGGGACACAGAAGGCAGAAGGAAGGACTCGGTTTTCTTCTTTTGCTCATTGTTGCTGCTGGTGTGGCCTGGACGCCAGCTGCCTCCCTGGCAGAGGCGGCTGTTCCTATTTTCCAAGTTCTTCTTTGGGCACTCCCAGTGCCAGTCCCACCGAATGCACCTTCGAGAGGCACCATCTGACGGCCCTCGCTCCCTTCTCAGAGGACTGAGTCCCACCCTGCAGGCCTCTATTCTGACCTCCTGGGGATCTTTGAGGACACTTCCGTCTTCTCTAACGGCTTCCGCCCACCTGACAAGGGCTCTCAGATCTCTCTTTCCTTCCCATGCCTCTCTCCAATATTGCCATGTATCTTAACAGATCTCGTCCAGTCATCTCAAACCCACGAAGTCTGAATTTGACCTTGCTGTTTTCCCTTCCGGTTGGTAGAAACCTGGGTTCTTTCCCTCTGCCTCCTTCATCCACAGCCAGCCTCCCAGTGCAGGCCATTTACACGTTAGTATTCGTCAGATCTGTTCCCTCCTCTCCGGCTCCACTAAAACCACCCTAGAGAAGTCCCTCACCGCCTCTTGCCTAGACCTTTTCTACCACCTCTAGCTGATCTCCATCCTCAGCCCTTGGCAAGTCAGTCCCACCCCACAGAGGTCACTGATCTGTCCAGGGCTCAAATCCAATAGCGCTGATGCCCCCTCACTGCTCTAGTTCTATCATGTCTCTTGCTGTATTCCCTTCATGCTTCAGCCACACCAAGCCGGACCCGCCGTGCTCCCTTCCCTCACATTGTCACCTCTGCCTTTCTTACACACGTACTTTGCTAATAGCTTTAAAATCCAACTCAATGTCCCCGATTCAGGAAGGTGCCCCGAAGCCTCTGCTACATATTCCCTTCCTCTGTGCTCCCCACACGCTTGGTGGTGTAGTTTTGTTTTACCAGTGCACGTCACTCTGTTCCAATAATCTTTCTTCCTCACGAGACAGTAATCTCAAAGGGCTGGTCACAGGTCCCGTAGGGAGACAACATCTGCCATGCGTTTGGTTAATGAGTGCTTATTGACAAGATGACATCAGGAGGGAGACAAACCATAAGAGACTCTTAATCTCATGAAACAAACTGAGGGTTGCTGGAGGGGTCGGGGGGAGGGATAGGGTGGCTGGGTGATGGACACTGGGGAGGGTATGCGCTATGGTGAGTGCTGTGAACTGTGTAAGCCTGATGAGTCACAGGCCTGTACCCCTGGGGCAAACACATTATATGTTAATATAAACAAACAAACAAATAAATAAAAGCAAGTGCTTATTGGTGAACTTCAAGGACTCATTTGCTATAAGGGTAAATTAAATTATGGTGTTTTTTTTTTAAAGATTTTATTTATTTATTTGACAGAGAGAGAGATCACAAGCAGGCAGAGAGGCAGGCAGAGAGAGAGGGGGAAGCAGGCTCCCTGCTGAGCAGAGAGCCCGATGCGGGGTCGATCCCAGGACCCTGAGATCATGACCTGAGCTAAAGGCAGAGGCTTTAACCCACTAAGCCACCCAGGCGCCCCAAATTATGTTTTATCATTAAGAATTCCCCCACGACATGGGTATTACTCAGCAACAAAACAACTGAACTATTGTTCCTTGTAACAATTCAGATTAATCTCCAGGGAATTAGGCTGAGTGAAACAAAAAAAGTCATATACTGTATGATTCCATTAATATAAAATGAAATGACAAAATTACAGAAGTGGAGGGGCACCTGGGTGGCTTAGTCGTTAAGCATCTGCCTTCAGCTCTGGTGATGATCCCAGGATCCTGGGATGGAGCCCAGCATCGGGCTCTCTGCTCAGCAGGAAGCCTGCTTCTCCCTCTCCCACTCCCTCTGCTTGTGTTCCCTCTCTTGCTGTGTCTCTGTCAAATAAATAAATAAAATCTTTAAAAAAAATTACAGAAGTGGAAGGGGATGAGCGGTTGCTAGGGTTAAGGAGAGGACGGAGGCAGGAGGGAAGTGGGTGTGGCTAGAAAGGGCAACCCAAGGGGGATCCTGGTGTGGCTTTGGAGTGAGAGAGCTGTCCAGCATCTGGACTGTGTCAATGTCAACATCCTGGCTGTGATACTGTATTCTCGGGTTGCCGGATGTTATCATGGGGAGGAAATGGGTAAAAGGGACATATGATCTCTCTCTGTATTTTTTTGGTACAACTGTATGTGAATCCACAATGATCCCAAAATAAAAAGTATAATTAAAACGCTAAGGTTTACCGCCACAAAGAAAGTAAGCCTCACACATTTTCCAAATGCATTCTTTTTTATTTGAGAAGGACGATCTCAAGGCAGTGCCCTTTGGGAAAGGCATCTCTCATCATCATGTACATCGAGATCAACCACTCCTCTCAGTAAAGTACAAAAATACACACGTCAGTGACTTCCGTACAATAAATACATAATCATGCATCCCACAATAAAAGGCACAGAAAACTGGTCACTTAGTAGTCATAAAAATTACTAGCTACATTAACAAAGCCACCCAAATTATCTGTAGAAGTAACTGTAACAATATATTCCAAAGGTGAAAACACATAAAACATCTTTAAAATAGTACGCAATAAATATCTCCATTGTATATATTTAAAAAATTATGCCATTGTAAACAGCATGTAAACAAACAAAACACATTTTCTTACCATTATTAAAAGTAATTAGAGCCAAAGTTACAACCTCTGCTCTGTCAGGTATATTTCCCTAGCAAGTGTGCTAAGCAGTTAAAAGTTTCACTCTTTTCTGCAGCAAACAGAGCCCATTGTATAATAAATAGACACGATCTGCATCTTTCAGATACAAGCAAAAGTTTCAAAACTGACTACCAAAATGTAGTAAATTCTTAACTATAAATAATAGGGCAAAGGCTAGATTAAAACTGTATTTTGAAATGTAAGGGACAAAAGGAGCTCTATTGTTAGGTTTTCAACATGATGGTAAATAGGAGGCAAATAATTACTGATCATCTTCGTTGAAAGGTGAAATTAAGTGCTCAGCCTTCTGAGCTCCCTTCTTTTGTGGACCTTTTCTAATATGGAACAAAGAGTAGTAGGGTTGTATCAAGATAAGAATTTCCTTTTGCTAGAGAACAAAGAAATGGTTGATACTTGACACTGACAGGGAAAGAATGACTTCAAAATATGTCCATCAAAATGTAAATATACATACAAGGAAGGTTTTTCCCATACTTACCGACAATAAAGAATTTTTTCCTTCACATAAAGGAACCCTATTGCCTAACCATCAATAAATATTCAGAAGTTAATTTTTTTATAATGCAAATGCATTTGTTTCCTTTCATCTATTTCAGGCATACAAACACTAGTAGTATATTTACTGTATGCTCAGATAAGTATGCTATCTGTTAAATATTAGTACGCCCTACTCTCCATTGAAAGTAATTGAGGTGGAAATATCAACCCGTAACTTCAAACAGAGTCTTTGAAGTACACCAGAAAGCATAACTTCCTAATTTTTTCCCTCTGCTGTGGGTTTACAATGCATACGTTATATATTTTGGTGTATGTGGCATTAATAGGGAGTCCTAAAATGGACTTGAAATTTAACCCTTGTTTGACAAATCTGTTAGTCTCTTGGACCACACATAGCACATCTGGCTATGGAAATGGGGTTCTACAGATTGATGGAAGATGTACTTGACAAGTGATGGTCAAACATTGTTTGTGGTTGTATAAACACTAGACATAAAAATGGGAATAATTCACTACGACATAGAATTTGATTAATTTTTGGTGTGGAACAAGGCTACTCTGATAACACCGGAGAGATATTTGGTTTAAAACCTGTCTGCCCAATTTCCTAGGCTGTAGAAAATAATTCTGAAGACAGACTTTATTGTATTCCCAGCATCTAATTAAGTGCCAAGTATAGAGCAGGTAGAAAAATGTCTCTCAAGTGAGCAAAGGAAGACGGCATTTAATGGCATGCATTTTTTATTACTATTTAATTTTTAGAAATTATTAACTATGGGAGAGAAATGCAACAGGAAGGGATGGGAAGGGAGACAAACCATAAGAGACTCCTAGACTCAAGAAACGAACTTAAGGGTGGGGGGGGTAGGGATAGGGTGGCTGGGGTGTGGACATTGGGGAGGGTATGTGCTGTTAAGTGCTGTGAAATGTGTAAGCCTGACGATTCACAGACATGTACCCTGGGGCAAATAATACATTATATGTTAATATAATGTATTAATATAAAATATACATTATATGTTAATAAAAATTAAAAAAAAAGAATTATTAACTATGAAGAAGTTTTTGCGTTGACCTTTATCATGATTTAGGAACATGGTAGAAAGGTTTTATGGAATCATAATAGAAAAACAAACTTTTAGGTATTAGATTTTAAAAGTCTTTATGTTCTATAAGGGATGATAACAACAGACAAGCTGTCTTACATTTGCATCATAAAAAAATGAAATAATCATTAGCTACAAATGACCTGCAATCACACAAATTCAGCCTGTATCTCTGGCTATTACTTTTGAGAAAATTTCACCTTCATATTGGTTTTGATTCTTTCTTAAATCTTATTTTGTGTAGGGGTTCAATGTATGTGTTTTAAATAACTGCATAGACCGAATGTGTCTGCAAAGGAGAAAGGTAATCTTTAGGGCATACTCGTGAATTAAAAACAAGATTTTGGCAGTTATGTGGAAATTTTATAAGCCTCATTTTTAGAAACAAGAATTCAGATTTGCTAAGTATTTCTGATTTAAAGCTAACGAATGATTCTCCTTTTCCAAACAATCTCTCTCCCTTGATGTTCATCCTCTGTTGGCTTGCCCAGAGCTCATGCGTGCTCACCTGCTCCTGAACACACACCCCCTCGCGGAGTGTCTAAGCTTGCATTTGTGAAAGTATAAAAATACAAAGTTCCGGTGCTCTACTACTTTCAGTCCTTCAAAAACACTGATTGAAGTCCTATTACGTGCTAACTCCGCACTGAGACTACAAAGACAGAGAAATTCAGAGGGCAAGGGAGAAAGGCAGGCATAGACATATTATTGAAATGTGATGTTATTTTAACAGAGAAAAGTTTCAGGGTGCTATGAAGCATGGATGAAATACTTAACTCTGGCTGGGGACGCCAGGTAGGGCTTCACAGAAAGTTAAATCTGAATTGAGTTTTGAAAGCGTTGATCTCTGGCAAGTGATTATGCCAAGGCAGTGAATTGGAAGTAGCTCCAAATTCCTGAATTACAGGTCTCTAGAGGAAATGGTGGCTGAGAATGCTAAAAAAGGGTGGGACAAGGCAAAGCCAGAGAGCCCCTTATTTGTCACGATAAGGACTTAGGTTGCTCTACAAAGAGGAGAAGCTAAGTACAAATTTTTAGCACAGGAATGACAAAGCAAACGTGTGTTTTAGAAAGACCACTCCGAGGATCACGTGGAAGATGAACTAGAGGCAGGAGAGAAACGTCTGTAGGAAAACGGGTTGCTCCAAACCGTGGCAAAACCGCAGGAGAGAAAAATCACAAAGGTCTGTACTGACAGAGGGCTGACTAAGGCAATGGGACTATGGCTTCACTTACCATTAGAAACAGAACATAAAATGCCCATTCAACTTTTGAGACGGACAGAAAATGAAGTATGTCACTGCATAAACACTGAGAAAACTTCCATATATGAAATGCTTTTGCTTATACAATCCAAAACCAAGATTGGGGCTAAGCAATGGTTTTGTTCCATATTTTGGTTTATGAATTTCTTGGCAGAGACACATAATCACGTCACATTGCTATGAAAACCGTGTCATTTCTCAAAAGCCTTTCGAAAGCTTTTCAAACAAAAGCAGGTGAGGAAAAAAAAAGAGCTGCCCAGGTTTGCAATTCCTCCATTCCCGTCATCATGTACATTAGAAAGCAGCTGCACGACTGAGGTTTGTAAACACGGTAGGGTCTGATAAAGTTACAACTACTTGAATTATACTAGGGTCATCTGCATACCAACTGGTCATCGTGGGCAGCAAATACCCAGAAAAACACTCTCTTCCTGTCACTGTACCAAATCATTCTGGAATCACCAATGAGAGTCATCTTCTTGAAAACTAGGTTCTATCATTAAGACAGATCAAAATCCCTTGCAGATGAGTTCCGACTCCGGCTTTTCCCTCTATCGTGCAGCTTCCACCATCTTACATCATTTCAACATTTTTAGGGGGAGGGGATGTAGCAGGAGCTCCAAGTTATCATAGTATGCCATCATAAATGCCAGATTCAGGAACACAATTTTTCAGTATCAGTCAGTGACTGAATTCAAATGTCAGGTAAAAATAAAAGTCAATATTCATTTACCCTCCCCTCCGTTTAATGATTTTAACAAGGGTATTCTAATTGTTCCCCTTTAACTGCACTCAGATCTCTATCACGGTAACAATGAAAACATTTGCTAATTTCTTTAACAGGAAGTTGCAAAGGTACTTTGCCTGAGGCAGCACCATTCTGCAGCCAGAGAATGGAACCTAGTGATTCAGCTTCAGACCGAACAGCAGGGGAAACAATCAGAATTCACTTAGTACAGAGAGTTAGTGATATCACAGGATAAAACAAGTTAAGAAAGTCCTGTATTTGGGGGGGTAGGGATAGGGTGGCTGGGTTATGGACATTGGGGAGGGAATGTGCTATGGTAAGTGCTATGAAATGTGTAAGCCTGACAATTCACAGACATGTACCCTGGGGCAAATAATACATTATATGTTAATAAAAAATAAATTTAAAAAAATAATAAAATCTAAAAAAAAAAAAAAAAAAGAAAGTCCTGTATTTCATTTTTGTAACCACTGATTTAAGGAGACATTTTCCTCTTTGGGGAGTTAATCTAGGAAAAGACATGCAGATCTTAACTTGAAAAGAAAATTTATCTACATGCTACTATAAGATAGTTGTTTGGGATGAGTGTAGAAAAAACAAAATTACTCTAAATTTCCGAAGATTTTAGAAGTGGGAGTGAATGAACAATATGAACCTGTAGTACTCAGATGAAAATTCCTATAAATTACTGCGGTATGGAGAGTATTAGTGTAACTTCACTCTCCTTGCAAACTGAACATCAGGGATATTAGTTCGGACTTTAAATTTTTCATACTATAGTTTTGGAAGTCCTTTGTATATCAAACGAAAGCTGGAAAGAATTGGTAAATTTAAGCATGATTCACACATACATAATTTCTGCTGTAAAAGAAAAATTATCTAGTACTTATAATTCATAATATTGTGTGCCATTTCTAATCGGGAATGTTGAAACACCAGAACATACAGTTTGTAGAAAAGACACAGCGAGCCAGTGCCACAGTTACAGAACCAAATAAATCTAAACCACATTTCTAATTCCAGAATCATGTGACTCAGCTATTTATAACACTGTAAATTTTGACGATCTTTCACTGTTTCAAATGAAAGGAAAATCTATCACTGCTAACAAATCTCAAGGCTTAGCAAGTTCCTGAAAATCTCTTTAGTCTGCATGGCACAGTCCGAGCCACATTTACAAGGATTCTTCTATAGGAACTAGCGAGGTCCTTCTCTGTCAATCACGAAGTTGACAAAGCACAGACATCTGCGTCGTGTGATAAACACATCGATGAGGTCATCCAAACTACCTGCTTCACGGACTTCTAAATTGCAACCATAGAAGGAGCTCCCTGAATTCATTGGCTGTTTTGATACCACATAGATCCAGTTTCAGACATGACCAGTGTGACTTTTTGGGTTTTGTGGTATTGTGCCTACCCTACATCTCATACATGTTCTGTGTTTCTGTGATATAAGGTGGAAGATATCTATGTTCAAACTATTCATTTCCTCCTCTTGGCCTAATTACCAGTTCAAGCTCCCCTTTCTTTATAATGTTTCCATATTTCAATATAATGTGTCTCATATATTTTTCCTGCCTTCAATAATTGCTTGTGCAAAAGTAAAAATTAACACAAAACTCTTTAAAACCATAGTAAATTAATTCTTAATCTCCTACTACAGTTCTTAAATAGTTCACAGTTTAACTATTGCTCACACTGTAAAACAATAGAATGGTTGAACTTGGGACTTGTTAAATCGGTTTCTTTGGTGTACAACATTGCCTCACATTAAGTCAGGACATTTTCTTCCTTCCTCAAAAACATCTGATTTTAAAAAAAACAAAAACAAAAACAAAACAACCACAACAAAAAACCATCTGATTTTATTCTCTGTGGTAAGGTTATGCCATTATGTTTTAAATTTCTAGTTTTTTAAAGAGTTGAACAAAGAATACTTTTTAAAACAAAAGTAACTTAAAACTCAATTAAAATCCCAGGGACTTAATTGACAGAAACAAAGCATTATCCATCAAAGTTACTATTTGTAAAGTAGGCCAGTCAAATGCAAACATGTCTTAATAATGCACATCCTGGAATCTAAAGCTGGCCCCTAGAAGTTAGTGATATTTTTTGGGTTCAAGAATCTCAGTGGTCAGTTGAGTGTTAGAGTGGCATACAGTCGCTGAGATCTTTTACAAGAAAAACAGAAAGTTTATCATAGCAAAGAAGTTCTGACTTAAAGATAAAATATATATTGAGAAAATATAGCACAGTGAATCCCTTGGTTACATTAAATTCTTAATATTGGTGATTTCATTTTGGCATTATGCCTTTTTCCATATTTATTTTAAATAGGCAAGTTATTTTTTTAACAAGTCCCTATTACTATTTAGTTATCAATGATGGTAAAAAAGATACCATTTTTTTAACAAGGAAAAAATCGGGCATCTGTTTGACAGAAATGAGTACTTCAAGTACTTAAGTAAATCATTAACAGACCTATCACACTCTAAGCAACAGGAATAACAAAGAGCTAGAATATGCATTTTGTATAAAGATTAAATTTCACAACACAATAAATAAATGCACTGATTTATACAACTTGAGAAAACCTTCTACTGATAATCACAAGTAATACTGTCTTATCATTGACTTTGTTAATATCAGCACTGCCTCACATTGAGATTCAAAGGTAAAATTCTTGCCCCCAAAGCCACAAAATATACAAAGCTGGTTTGTTATTAAATATTTTGTCTGCCAAAATTCCCGCAAACTAAAATACATCTTGGCAGTTTGAATAACCAGCATGATAATTATTTCGGTATCAAAAGATAAGAAAAATTTTAATATGAAAATTAATAAAACCAGTAAAAGGAGAAACCTGTTGTATAAATAGACATTTTAACATAAAAGTGAGACTTTATCTCACTTGAGAGGAAGAAACAAATTCCATACAACTTACTTGAAGATTTGAAAATAATTATCATATTTTCCCAGCTCTAGATAAATATATTACTCCGTTTATTAGTCATCTTCAATATACAATATATAACTCACAAAACTGGGAAGGTTACAATACCAAAATCTTTCACAGCACTAGTTACCAGTTACCAGAACTGTAAGAAATCTTCAGCTACATACCAGTTTAATACTTAGAATATACAAATAGATATGGCTAAGCTGTGGTAGACAATAGTACAAACAGTAAGGACCACAAAATATATTCTTTTTTCTTTTTAGCTTGTTTATCTAACTGCATTATCCTACTTCAATGGCATCATTAACTGAATATGGAACTTATCTTAATGCATTTTAAAAGTATCCCTATGTTCTTTTAGATATGATTAATTTACTCTTGAAACGCAGTTCCTATGAAATACCCAGACTATTTATAAATTCCTATGCAATGAATAACTTGTAGCTAAAATGAAGTATCTTATGTGGAGTTTTTATAGCTTTTAAGTAGTGGCTTGGTTTCTGTTTTTCCAATCTAAGCTTGGATGTGTATCAAAAAGTTAAGAGATAAGATATAAATATGTGTAAATAGAATATTTTAGTTACATAAGGGGAATCAGTCTGTTCACCTACAGTAGCAATATGGGTTTTTATCTTAAACACTGTTACTGAGTTTAGTGCAGTTTCAGTTACTGTTAAACTTATTTTCTTGAAAATAACGGAAAGAACTATACAAATCAGTACAGTCCAACTGTCTTTGATCTCTCTGTTCTCTGTAATGATAAAGCTTTATATAGTTTTTTTTTCTGCCCACAGAAATGTCTCTAAATGAAATCTGGAGACACTAATAAAAAGAAGCAATAATAAAGGTAAAGAATGCTTTGGGTATTAAAAAACTAATAATTGTTGCCTTTTTGAAGTTTTGGTTGTTTCTTTAGGAAGGCATCCTACTGGGAAGGCATCATATTACCATGTGACATCTGTGTCATCATACAAAAGTTACCATACAAAAGTCACCTGGGAGATGCCTAGTAGAGACAAACAGGTCCCAGGCCCCAGGCCAGAGAGGGAGGAACATGGCTGCCAAGCACTGTGGGAACCGTCAGGGAGGTTATGCCATTGACCAATAGTTAGTATGCGAGGAATCGCACGGTTCACTCTTTCCAACTGATTTTAAAAACTTGGTGCTTTAAAACAGCCACTTGTATTATTATCAACATAACTCTGAACCCATTTTTTAACCTAGTTTGCATCTGAAAAAATGCAGGACGAGTTCATTCTGTGGGGAGAGGGCAGGAGAGATCCTAAACGTCAAGGCTGAGAGACGTAACGTTTATGGAGCTTAGCGGAAAAACTCTATCCTTGAGGAATTCACATCTGTATGACATGAAAGTCCACTGTGTCGTCAGCCCAGTCTGACAGTATAGATAATTTACTTCAGGAATGATGTATAAAGAGGTTTCTACTGTAGTTTTCTAAGTCATAGCTTTGCATGAATATTTTCTTTCTTGAATCCTGTTAAAAATAACTCCTATTAGGACTAAAGTAGTGCCCTCTTTATTCCTTAAGATTAGCTAAAGACTCTCTAGGCAGTAATGTTTGGGTAAATGATATCCGTATGCAAAAATGATTAAGCATTGAGAATAAATCACTGGGAAAGATCTTATTATAGAATTAAATAATTTGTATTTTAAGGATCAAAAATATGATATATTGCAGGCACTACTTTATGGAATTATTAACTATCTAAAAAATCAAGATAAGTTGGCATAATGCGCCTTCTTTGAGGGCTTTAATGACACATTCAGTTTACTTGGAGTCATTTTGGTTCTTTCTTTTTTTTTTTTCCCACACCTAGTGATTCATCTCGTGTGCATGTGCTGTTTGTATCCTCAAGCACGAAGTATGTCAACAAGATAACCTAGTGATAAGAGAAAGTGAAATGTACAAGTTGTAGGAGACCGACCTAGTCTTTACTTATCTCAGTACATATTCTTCTGAAACATTCCCTGTGACTTAAGTTATGAACAAATGAAAATGCTACATGAGCTAGAAACTGAGCAAATGTGGATTGTTAATGGCTTAGATGTGACATGGGGAGTTGGAGAGAGGCCAGCTGCGTTGGTCGGCCAATCTCCTGTTTTATCTTAGCTACCAAAATAAAACCCCTGGGTAGGCAGGGTTTATCCCGAACCAGAATCAGGAATAAGCATCGAGAAGAAAACTCGGTGAGGGTGATGAATGAGTTAAAGCTCATTTCTGGGATTTCTAGGAAGTAGTGGGTTGGGGAATGTTTTGAGGGCTTTTTGAAGAACTCGAATCCCTAATAGCTGGGAGAGCTAAAATGGGGCTAGGCCAGGGCTGATCATTGACAGATCTTGTTGAAAAGGAAGATGGAAATTTGGTAGTTCTGGAGTGGACCTGACATTCTGCATTTCTCTAAGCAACCAGGTGGTATGGATGCAGCTGGTCCATCTGAGTAGCGATGATCTAGGCCAGTGCTATCCAGTAGAATTTTTGCAATGAAGGAAATGTTCAACATCTGTACTGTCTACTATAGTTACTGAGCACTTGAAATGTGGCTAGTGCACTTGAGAAACTAACCTTCTAATTAAATCAATGTAAATTGAAACAGCCACATGTAGCTAGTCCCCACAGTGCTGGACAACACGGGTCTAGACACCCACAGGTCATCTCTTCTCGGCCAGAGCAATCTATATCACAGTCTCCAAATTATCTAACCCACCAATTTATTTAGATTATCAGGCTTCCTTTTATAAAACGCAAACTGCAAAATTAGTTTCTTTAAATTGTTTTCTTCCTAACACTTTGCTTAGATGACCCACAATGGGCACTTCCGTGGGGAGGGGTGGAGGGGGTCATTTTTTAGCTGGAGAGTTGATGAAGAAAGGGGAGCACATGGCAGTGAGGATCTGAGCAACCATCACAGTATTGGGCATGTGGGGGATGGGAAGCCAGGAGGTGGGAAGGGAACTCAGAAAGGGAGGTGGAGTAACACTGACGGGAAAAATGTAGCATTTTAAAATTTTACTTAGGTCGGACCCTGTCCCTTTCCTTCTTGAAAAGCAAGTTCTGGGGCAGCTGGCTGGTTCAGTCATTAGAGCATGGGACTCTTGGTCTTGGGGTTGTGAGTTCAAGCCCCACGTTGGGTGTGGAGATTACTTAAAAATAAAATCTTAAATATATGTAGAGCAAATTCTTCCTCAGGAAAATAAGACCCGAAGGGAGTGGATGTTGGCTGGGCTGTGATTCTCCTTCACCCCTCCCACATTATCCAGGTGTGAGAGAGCCCCAGCGGTGGGAACGGGAAGTTACAGATGGCAAGCAGGAGCAGGGGTAAGCTTCCCAGCTCAGCTTATGAATGGATCAAGGTACAGAGGCCCCACGTGCACGCCCCTGAGCAGCGATCAGATTCCAGAGAGCAGCTCTTCCTACTTTTATTTGTAGCCCCGTCCACTCTAAGAAGCTAGCTCCTCTCTGACGCTGACAGACACCAAGGGAGGCTCTGAGGACATCATCTTGGCAAACAGATGTAGTAAGGTCCTCTGGGTCCTACACCCGCCATGCGCAGACAAGGCATACAGAAAAAGTTGCTCACAACAACTAAAAAGATACCAAAGTTGTCATTTTAAAGTCTCTCCCTCATCCAAAAGCCATCTGCAAGAAAATTCTAGTTAACTATTAATTGAGGTTTTACAGCATAGATAAGAGTTACTACCTAGGAGTAAAAAGATCAACATCAAACAAAAAATTTAATCATTTCTATCTTACTCTCAAATTCTGAACGTGTAATAACTTAAATCTTTTCTAGTGGCAAAGGGGTATTTTGGGCGAATGAAAATCAGTAAAGAGTTTTATATTAACTAATTCTTCTCTCGAGTTCCTTGCCTCTTTGATCCTACCTTTCTTTTTTTGGTAGAGCTGGACAGGGATCTGTGATCTCACAGCTGAGTTCCGAGACTCTGGCACCTTTAATTTAATTTCACAGGGAAATGCCTGGAAAAGCAGGATACCTTGCAGGGGCTGAAGAGGTGAGGACTATAAAAGAAGCCCTTTGAGTTCCTAAGTGTGGGTAACATTACATATTACGTGAGTAGTTTTTGACTCTTTCATGCTACTTGATATAATTCCCCTTGGAAAATTTCTATTTATTCATAACTTAGACAGGTAAAATAAATAGTCAGACATGTTTGGTCAGGAACCCATCCGGCTCATTCATTTTTAAGATATCCAAAATTTGTGATTTTACTGGTAGTTAAATACCCAATTTACAAGTAAGACTTAAGTATCAAATATTTAAACTCCTTTGCTATAATGAAATTATATGACTGACAATGTTCATTTTAAATGCTTTCCCACTACTATTTCTCATTAGGCATTGTCTAGAAAGTATCAATGAGCGTATATTTCAAGATTATGCATATGTAAGTGTGAATGTACATGTATGTGTGTATAGACAAGTAGATGTGTGTGTATGTTTATCAATTGAGCACCTACTTAGAAGGCTACTTCATGAAAATTGTCACCACTGGGTCAATACCCTGTTTTCTTCTCTTACATAGAAGACTTTTAAATATTATAATTAATTTTTGGTATGTAATGTCTAAAGAAAGATTATTTAAAGATTATTTTTATGACTTTTTGACACATATGCCTTTGGCTTTCAAAGATTTGGTAATTGTAATGTTGACTCCTAATAAGCTTACACTGAAGTATAGTGGTTTAGAAAAAGGAAAATGATATCTACTGAATCTACAAGAATCTACAAATCTACAAGAATTAAGTGAGATAATAATAATAATAATATAAAGCCCTTAGGAAAAAATTTAAAAATTTAAATCTCTCATTGAGAAGTTGTATCAGTAGTCACTCTAGCTAGTGGGTAAGTCTGGGTGACCAATCAGTATACAAATCCCAGTTGAGGCCTTGGGGAAACTCCTGGATGTCAACAGCCTACTATATTATAAATGCAGAGAGTATTAAATAAATACTAAATTAAACCAAAAAAATAACAAAATGTGGGAATTTTGGTTTGGGAAGCTATAAGTTTTGTCCAGCAACAGAACATGTAATTTTACAAAAATATCCAGAGATTTTCTTAATGCACATGTCTACTGTTGATGATAGAGTGACATCGAATTGGCTTGCATAAAATGTGTATCATTTGTTGATTATGGCACAGACATATGTTTGTAAATTCTTAGATACAGAACATTTATCCAAAATCCCCCATCAAAGAACAGAAAAGTGCCTTGAACCAACAAAAAGGTAACTTCAGTAATAATAACTTAAGTTCCATTAAAGATGACATTAAAGCTAAATTTTACAAGATTACATGTGACATGCAAGAAAAAGAAAGACCATTCAGGCAGGAATGTCGTGCATTAAGATCTGCATTCATTCATAATATTTGAGGGGTTTCAACCATATTCCATGACCACTGAATGCTAGGAATCTGAGGTGACACCCAATCCAGCATTCAAAACACAACCCAATTTATATCTTAGTCTCCTAACCAGTGATTTTAAGGAAGAAGCCAATGCCTCCAATAATGAAACCTAGAAGTTTTGGCCACATATTGCTATGTAGTCATATAGTAAGATTATTCCATCTGACCAGGTTTCAGGAAAGTACAACCTAAGTAAACATTTCCACCTTTCAGACAACACAATTGTCTCAGATTCTTCCTACCTTCTTAATAATATGAGCATCTCTGAAGACATCGAGTTTGCACAATAAGTAAATGGCTTTGCGGAATGTATTTTTTTTGGCACAAAAATATTTTCTAATACCTCAAATGAAAAATTTCACCCACAGCAAACTATCAAGCCATAGAGGTGCTTCCCTGGTGCTTGCTTTTCTAGGCAGAAAAGTACAGAAACAGACCACTGCTTCTAAGAGCTTTGTATTAAGTAGCAATTACTTCCCTTCCAAGGAATAGCACCAATATGATTACACCTCAGCCTGGGGAGGGCTCCTTCCAAGCTCTTTAATTCCCTGGAGAATTCGCTTCATATGACCCACTTTCGTTATCCCCAGGTCCTAAAAAAAAAAAATAAAAGAAAAAGAAAAAGGAAAAGAAAAAAAGAAAAGGTAAGGAAAAAAAAAAAGGAGAAGGAAAAGAAAGTTTACTGACAAAGAGAAAACTAGGGATTAAGTATTTCACTGGCAAATAGTATAATTAGCATTCAGTTTTTTTAGTTAGTTTATATTCAATGACTTAGGAAGTATAAGCTATGAAAATCAGTTTATAAAGCGAAACTAACCTGACATTGAAAAATTACCAACCAGCCCCTCCCCCTCAAAAAAATCACATCCTACGCTAACTCTTAAATATAACAGTCTCAGAAATTATACACAATATCGGTTCTTAAAGAGTCAAAATTGGTTTCTCCTTTTTCTTCTGCTTTTTCTTTTTCAAAACACAGGTCCTTTTGGGATCTCAGAGAAAAGTGACAGGAGATATCAGGGCCGCCGCAAGTAGTCTTACGGCAACCGTACACTTTCTTCATAAAATAGTACTTAAAAGTAAAGCCTAATCCTAAAGACAGAGATCAGTGGCCACCACCTAAATTTGGAATGTCAGTGCATCTATGATTGCATTTAGAGTCTTTGATTTGAGTGGACTGTTTAAATATTCTTTCTACTTTGCAAGACAGAAATATAAAAAATTACTTCAACCTAGCTATCTGCAGGTTGATGCTTTTCCTTAGAACACTTGTGGCTCCCTTCCCTCAGAACCCTCCTTGTTTCTTACAGAACTATCTTCCTCTAAAGGGCCAAGAATTCAATGGTTAGCTTTCAGAGATGGAGGATGATTCCAGAATGTACAGCGCACAGCAGGCACTCGGCAAATAAATCCTTGTTGCAGGAATGAAGGAGATGCATACAAGACAGCCATGATATTCACTACCCGAAAAGCCAGAAGAAAGGGGTGAAGGCATCCAAGCCCTAGAGTTTCTTTGTAGTGTAATGAGCACAACCGATTGGCTAAGATGTGAAGTCAAACCAATTCGGTAAAAAAAAAAAAAAAAAGAGGGCTTAAAATATTTGAAAATTAGCAAAAAGATGACTTCCAAAGCAGCCTCGAAACAGGATTACAAGGCACTACAAAATTATGCGCCTGAGATGATAAAGATTCCAAAAACCCGTCCTATTTCATAAGCTAAGAGCATTATTTATTTTTAAGCTGTACGTGGGATAGGTGAGATGATTGTGAGCACGCACACACCCACGTGCTCTCTCTTCCACACGCTTTGTGGGCCCTCTGATTCTACAGCAGCAAAGCTACCGGCAATGCTGCTTTTCTACTGACAGTTTTGACTCTTTCTGGAAAATAGTCTTTCTACAGCAAGTGCTCCTGTCAAGCTTGAGATAATTTCTGGGCCACATTTTTACAATATGCAAATGACCCTGAAAAATGTTTTCTCAGAGGACACCAGGTCATTCATAATCAGTCTGAAGGCAACTAGATGCTTGCGGAGTGTATGCTAACATAGTAAACTTGAAAGCAAGGTCAAATCCTAAAGAAAGAGAGCCAGCGCCTGCTACCTAACTCTGAAATACAAATGACTTATGGTTGCATTTAAATTCTCTGATTTGAGTGGGATATTTTAATATTCTTTCTGCTCTGTGATTAACATAATTATCCAATTAAGAAATGGACTTAAGGGGCGCCTGGGTGGCTCAGTGGGTTAAAGCCTCTGCCTTCGGCTCAGGTCACGATCTCAGGGTCCTGGGATCGAGCCCCGCATGGGGCTCTCTGCTCAGTGGGGAACCTGCTTCCCCGCTCTCTGCCTGCCCCTCTGCTTGTGATCTGTTTCTCTGTGTCACATAAATAAATAATTAAATCTTTAAAAAAAATAGAGAAAGAAATGCATTTAGTACCAAATATTCTACTTCAGGCCATATGCATGCTCTATTTTCAAGAATAAAAACTTCTTTGGGAGAAGCAGACTCTACTCAGAATGACCGCTTTGATGGAATGAGATGAATGTTTTCCACAGAACGACACTAACTTCTAGCTAGATTTTCTTTATCTTGAGTTCAATACCGTCATGTCTTCTAGGAGTTATGTTGTGATAAAATTATGGCCATGGCATCTGTTATAGCTTGATTTATTTTTATCATAGTCTTTATAATGGGCCTTTTCTTTCTTTGGATGAACAGGTCTAATTTTGCAGAAACATGCTTTGTAGATATTCAGTTATCTTGCTAGGCACAAATATGCAACTTTCCAAATGGAAAGAAAAAGAAAAACCAACCTCACAAACAAAACCATTGCGTCTCTGCCATTGTCTTTGGGGCCCCTCACTTTTGCCTACTGTTTTCCGGGAGGGAGAATAATACAATCAGTTTATTTCCTAAAGCACTTTTTTTTTTTTTTAAGATTTTATTTATTTGACAGAGAGAAACACAGCGAGAGAGGGAGCACAAGCAGAGGGAATGGCAGCGGGAGAAGCAGGCTTCCTGATGAGCAGGGAGCCCGATGTGGGGCTCGATCCCAGGCCCCTGGGATCTGGCCTGGGCCGAAGGCAGACGCTTAACGGCTGAGCCACCCAGGCGCCCCTATTTCCTAAAGCACTTTTAGGAAATATTTTTCCTTTCCCACCTTTCCACTGTCACATGGCTGCCTCTAGTTGTCTTGCTGATAAGAAAGTAACACCTGAGCCAAGATGCGAGCAGGAGACAGCCAGGTGACGGGTAGTGGGAGATGCGTACCGTAGCAGGGTGCACCTCTGAAGGTGAGGAAGAATCTAGTATTTTCAGGCCAATGGATCACGGCCAGGGTGGGTGGCGTGTAGCCCAGCAAGGGGCCAGTGACTCCACAGGTTCCAGAAAGGGGCTGACTCTTGTAGACCTCCCAAAGACGCGAGTCTTTATTACAGTAGAAATGGGAAGTCACTGAGAGGCGACCTGATGTTAAGAGGTCACTCTCGGTGCCGTGTGGGTAAGCGGCTAGAGGAGCAAGGGCAGCTTAGGAAGGCCAGTTAGGAACCCTGGCCTCGCACAGGCGAGCGGTTCCCTAGCAGTAAGAGTATGGAAAGCAGAGGGAGAAATGGATGGAGTCTAGAAACCTGGTTCTGGGCTGGGCTTAATGAGTTAGGGGACAAGGATAAGGAAGAGGAAGGTGCTGAGTGTGACCATGGGCTTCTCGGTCTCGAGCGCCTAGAAGGGAAGAGATTTTACTAAGGTATACGCGGAACAGAGGTTTGGGTTTTGACATGTTATGACTGCCCCTCCCTGTGTGACAGGCAACTATCAAGTAGAGTTAGTGATAAAATCCTAAAGCTCCCAAATGAAGTCAGGGCAAGAGGTACAAACCTGTGAACCACGGACATATTCATGGACTGTATTTGCAGCAATGGGAATGGATAAGGTTACCCAGGGAGTAGGTGATCCTTTAGCAGGACTTAAAGACTTCATTCTGAAGAGTCTGCTCCCTCTTACAGCTACGACCAGAGATGAAGGGGAAGCTCATTTCCTACCCTCACGGCTTTGTTCTATAGCACGCTCTTTCTGAAAAATTATTTTCCTTTTTTTCATTCCCCCATACCCTGTTTTTTAGAATAAAGAGAGTTAAAAAGGATTATGTCAACGCAAATTTCTGAAAGAAAAGTTTTAAGGGAAAGGATGTACTTTGCATTAAAAATAAAACCAAAGCAGAACAAAAAGTCCCATGATAAAGCTAAAGGAAAAGTTTACAAAAAAATAATTCTTATCCATTTCTTTTTTACTCTTACTCTTTCTTCCAGTTAAGTTCTATCACTCCAACTTTGACCTCGTATGTGTATGAGCTTTGTTTTTCCATTCTGCAAATATCTGCTTTACTCATTGTGTATGTGTGTGTGTATTTTTATCTTTATGGTTGCATGTACATATATAACATATACATATATATATTCGCACACACATTTAGTCTTTTCCTTGAATTTATGCTTATGTATGTCAAATGAAATGTAAGCTCCTAGGGAGGCCGGCATAATATATTAATCAGTAGCTATTCAATAAATACTGCTGCCTGACAAGAATATAAGCGGCTACATAAATATATTGGATATAATGATCCCTCACATTTATTTTTTTTGTGCACTCACTGCAAGTTTTGAAGTCAACCTTTACTCTAGGAACTCTAGCCCTGTATATTTTGTTATTTTCCAGATTTGGGACTCCCAACTGTGGTAATTAATTAATCTACTATTTTATTATTCTGTTTAAAAATGTTTAGGTAGATGTGGTGTCCACTTTCATTGTGCTAAAACTATACGACTCTGCTTTATAAAATCCTATATATTACCCACTAATTGTTCAAAGATCTCTGCTAACATATTTGTAGGTAAAGGTACCAACAGTTCATGAATTTGTTAGGAATCACTGCATCCAAATTCTATGCAGTTCAGAACTTGGCCTATAGGAAAGGGATCGCTCCAACATATGTTAAAGGCTCTGTCACTTGCTTATTACTCAGTCTTGGAATTTTAAAAACGGTGCTGTTTGGTAAGAAAATCCAACATGACAAAATTCTACTCAGAACTTTGGGATAGAATAGTCTGCTTTGGCCATGTTGCATCTCCACCCAAAAAAAATAAAAGGGAATTACTGCAGACCACGAAATAATGATTTTCTTTCTCTGAAATAAATGGCAAATAGGTTCTCAGCTGCATTCTAGCAAAAGAGAAGTGTGATTTTTACTTCATTTACTAAAGAAAATAATAAATTTCTTTTTGAGAATAATACAATCATAACAGCAAGTCACAGAGAGGGTATTTGAATTTAATGGTCTAGTTGTTCAGGCGAGCTCTTAAAGGGCAGTCAGAAACACAACAAAATCATAAGTCTCTCAGTTGCCACTGCTGTGAGTTTCTTATCTAGTTCCACATATTAGGAAAATTTTATTATTGGTATTTCGAATGCCTTTTTAGTGGTGAGCCTTTTATTAGATTTTTTTTCGTCATTTTCAGCAACAGTGATCACCTTTCATGCTGATCCAATAAAATGAGCTGATGGAAACGTGAGCTATTTGGAAATATTAGCACGGGGATAGCCATACCAATGGATGCAGAGAAAAAAATTATTAACTTCATGCTAAGCTTTAACTGTAATAATCAGAGAATGATACTTGATCGGACAACATTGCTGGCATTCTTGTTTAAAAAGCACACAAGGAACTCCAACCACAGGACAATGCATATTAGATTGCTGCCCATTTGCAGGACATAAGACATAAGCCAAGCTATAAGCATATAACAAAAGAGGTGCAGGAGAAAGGATTCTGTTTTGCAGGGGAATTTTCAAAAGCAGAAGAGTAGCACAAAGGAAATACCTTAAGATCTCGCCTTTCCAGATGCAAAAGTTCAGCCCCTCTGATGTCATGACGGATGAAGATTTCTCTGTACTCTCCCAAATTGAGCAGATCCAGCCAAGTAGCAACTTCCTCTGTGCCCCATTTTTGAACTACCAAAGTTAAGAGCAAAACCCCCTTAATTTCTACATGCTCAATGCATTACAAAGCAAAGGTTGGCCAAAGAAGATGCAAAACAGAGTACAGCGGCAGTGCTAGCAAAGGGAAAGGTTAAAGGTGTTGTTTCCACGAAACTCCAATTTCGCTTTTTCCCCCATGCAGGTTACAGACTCTCCATCAACACAGAGATCTGACTTTGCAGAGACATTCACTGATGTGCACTGGTGCCTTTAGCTTTAGCTCAATTTCCTCTCCGAGCCACCCAAACTACACAATCTAAATAAAAGATATAGTTCTTGCGGTTAGGATCAACAGTCCGAGATCTAAATAAGCTCTGATGATTTCCTTAAGTCCGTATATGTAACTATTGTTTCATTAGCTACAAGTGCTAATGAAAATTGAAAATCCGACATGGGCTTCTGAATTTTACTCCAGGTCTGGCTGAATTCAAGTGATGCCTTCATTGGTTCTATTGCTATTTGTAATTATAATATTTAGCCAGGATAGCACTAAATGTGTTGTTAGCTCACTTTAATGTCCTTTGGAAACTGTCAATACTGTTATGAAGAGTTGGACTGTTATTTTTCAATATGTATCATTGTTTTATACATTTTATTCAACACTGATTGGCTTAATTCAAATTTATTTGGTTATAAAATGCCATATTTGGGGACGCCTGGGTGGCTCAGTCGGTTAAGTGGCTGCCTTCAGCTCAGGTCATGGTCCTGGGATCGAGCCCCTCAATGGGCTCCTTGCTCAGCCGGGAGGCTACTACTCCCTGTCTGGTGCTTGTGCTCTCTCTCTCTCTCTCTCTCTGACAAATAAATAAATAAAATCTTAATAAAAAATAAAGTAAAATAAAATGCCATATTTGGTTTTAAAATGCCCTTCAACAGCTGCTCTCCAATTGTCAAAAATCAGGGCATAGATCACTTTTTCAAAGGAGCCAGCTCACTCGGAAGGATTATAAAATGACTGGACTGTGAAAGGCACCCACCGCCACGTACACGGAACTTGAAGGTGCCTCGGCACCACTGCCGCATTAACATTAATTTCTAGGGCAAGGGGGAAAGGGAACCAGACAAACACCACCAGAGGCAGTTCAGTCTAGGCTTGAGAGCGCAAGTGTCACTGCAGACTGTCATGACTGAGGGGTGGAAATGGTGCAGTAAGTCTTTGAAACAGGAGAAAGACCACGCGTAACTTTAGGTGGAAAAGTCTATTTAGCAAGTTAAAGGAGTAACTGAAAGTTTCTACGTTCTTTTGATCAAAGGGGTCTAGATTTCTAACTTCGGAGGAGAAAAACAAGTTGTACACTGATGCCTTCAATTATTGCTAAGCGAGACAAAGGACCATCTAAACAGATGCATGGACGTCCACCGAACAGAGTAAAAGCAAACGAGCGCCCACCTCGTTTTCTTGTGTTTCATTGCTATAGACCCCTACCACTCGGGGGACTTACTTTAGGCGTGATGGGATTTGCTTTCTTGTGGTAAAACGAACATAAAATAAAATCCACCATTCTAACCATCCTACGGTGTACCTTCCGGTGGCACTTAGTACCTCCATAGCGTGCTGGGGTCACCACAAAGAATTCTAGAACATTTTTATCACCTCGGTGACATCACTTTAATAAGTTTTCTTTTCCACAGGGTTAAACTTTCCTTTCCTGTGAGGATCACCTACCAGGCTGTGAACTTGTCTTCTGCTTCTGAACTTTTTCCTTTTTAAACTTTGGCACGATCCGAAAGACTGTGCTTCTGCTGTTTCTCTTGGTGCAATCCATGGGGGGCTCCTGTTTGAGAGGAGAAAGGAATCTGCTCAGGATGTGGGGAGAAGAAAACCTCCCTCCGACCTTAAAGCCAATGCAAGAATAGGTTCTTTTTTTTTTTTTAAAGATTTTTATTTATTTATTTGACACACAGAGAGAGATCACAAGTAGGCAGAGAGGCAGGCAGAGAGAGAGGGGAAAGCAGGCTCCCTGCTGAGCAGAGAGCCCGATGCGGGGCTCGATCCCAGGACCCTGAGATCATGACCTGAGCCAAAGGCAGAGGCTTTAACCCACTGAGCCACCCAGGTGACCCTCAAGAATAGGTTCTTAACACAACACAGCTGTCGAAGTGGTGACTTGTTAAGAAATGAGAGAGCATGAGGCTACGTACTCCTGAAAAACAGACTGATGCCCGTGAGATCCTTTTGTTCATAGAAAAGCCTTTGCTCGCCTGTTCAAGAGCAGCACATTTGAAAGTAGTGTTCAAAATTTATTCCCCCTTGGGGCGCCTGGGTGGCTCAGTGGGTTAAAGCCTCTGCCTTCGGTTCAGGTCATGATCTCAGGGTCCTGGGATCGAGCCCCACATGAGGCTCTCTGCTCAGCAGGGAGCCTGCTTCTCCCTCTGCCTGCCTCTCTGCCTACTTGTGATCTCTCTGTCAAATAAATAAATAAAATCTTAAAAAAAAAATTTATTCCCCCTTGAATATCTCTTTTTCAAATTCTACTGTCACAAAGTCTGCATTTATAGAGAAACGGGCCACATTTCACCTACCGTGTCTTCGTTTGGGTGTAAGATATAGTAAAGCCATGGAATCTCCGTCAACTTCTGCAGCTCCACCTCCACGGAATGTAAGGCATTAGACACGCGCTCCTCGTGGGGGGATTCCAACTGCTGTTTACCAGCAGATTTTAAAAAACAAAATAAAACAAGGCTCAGTGACCAATCTCAAACAGAAGAAATTCGTTTTTTGACAACAAACATTCTCATCTCTTATTAGGCTAGGCTAGGTTATTGCTGGTAAGATAGAGGAATAGAGGGATACCAGGGTGGCTCAGTGAGTTAAGTGTCTGCCTTTGGCTCAGGTCATGAGCCCAGGGTCCTGGGATCGAGCCCCACATGGGGCTCCCTGCTCAGGAGAAAGCCTGTTTCTCCCTCTCCCATTCCCCTTGCTCCTGTTCTCTCTCTCCCTGTCTCTCTGTCAAGTAAATAAATAAAATCTTTTAAAAAAAAGAAAAAAGGAATATAGAAAAAAAAGAACAGATTATTTTACACTGAGCTCATTTTTGAAAATCTGGATAGATTTATCCGCACTTTCCAAAGATAATATAAGTAGTTAGTATGAATTTAATAATGTCACAGAAAAAAGTATCACTTTTGGTGGTTTTCTTTCTTTTTTTTTTGGTTAATTCTTTCCTCTCTCCCTCCCTTCCAATCCATGCGTCCATCCACCCACTCTGCCTGCTTGCTAGTAAGTAATCTCACTATTCTACTTCTTTGTGACAAAAATCCTTCCGATTTCCATAGGCTGCTATGTAAGCAGATAATACTATTTTAAAAATTGGTCAAAAACATGTCACATCATAAGGACTGCTTGGCACAGAAATCTCCTGGAAAATTAAAATAATAAGTTTAAGGGGAAAACACCCCCCCCACAAATCTCAGAAAAATTTGTGATGAAAAGCTATTGTAAAAATTAGGGCAAGAGCAAAACGCTCAATGGTTTGAAATCTGAAAGAGAGTTTGGAAACTTTAAAGAGAATTTAACTGGTCACTTACTATCCACTTATTTGACGCAGCTATTAAAAAGCACTTAGAAACTCAATAGAAAAGGTGAAATAAACACTGTTGCATGTAGAACAGGAAGGGAGGTGACTGCCTTCTGGCCCTGGCTTTGTTACTAATTCTGCAACCAAGAGAAGGCTGACTGATGGTAGGAGTCTTAATTTCTTCCTTAATAAATAGCAGAAAGTGACTAGGTTATTTCCAAAGTCTATTCTAGTGAACCAATCCTTTCATAAATTATTTTAAGATTGAAGAGGATCTACATAGAGGTTCGCAGAATTTTAAACTGCAAGTTTAGTGAAATTGTTACTGTTATTTATTATGGTCGTTCTTTTTTTCTCTTTGGTTATTCAAGGTAATTACCATTTCTAGTAGTTAAGAAAAATATGGAGATTCTCCACCTTGTCATGTAAAATTTACCACTCTCCTTTGAGTCTAAGAATATATATCTTATAAAATTGATAGGGGCGCCTGGGTGGCTCAGTGGGTTAAAGCCTCTGCCTTCAGCTCAGGTCATGATCTCAGGGTCCTGGGATAGAGCATCAGGCTCTCTGCTCAGCAGGGAGCCTGCTTCCTCCTCTCTCTCTGCCTGCCTCTTTGTCTGCTTGTGATCTCAATCTCTTCTGTCAAATAAATAAATAAAATCTTCAAAAAAAACCCCCAAAAAACAAAAAAAAACTTTATAAAATTGATAAAATGCTATTGTATCTTCATTCTAGAAGCAAAATAAAACGTAAACCTTAGTTGATCTCAAATACGATTGATAGGGTATTTTGATGTCAATATGGCCAAAGGTTTTGAGAAAATTCACTAGTATACATTTTAAACCAAACACTCATATTTGACAATGGCAGAAGTGGATCGAAACAATTAAGAATCTGTGTGGGTGGTCCTCCTATAAGAACATAATATAATTGGTAAATATTAACCAACTAACATTCAGTGGGTGCTTTCAGTGGAGAGAGCTAAAATACAGAACAAGTTATGCTTCTAGTTGTTGTCAGATATATAAAATATATCTTTTGTATTTCAAACAAGACAAAAAATACATGTCCTTCACTTAAAAATTGGGTGTCACAGCTCACTGGATTTCACTGGACTAATTTTAGAAGAGCAACAGGAAGAATCTGGTTAACAACAGAAGTTGCCAAGAAGTGGCAAAATGTTCCACTGGTTTTATCAAGAAAGATAACTAATGTGTCTTCCTAAAAGTTTTCTTCCTGGCCAGAGCATACGCAGCCACGTCCTGCCCCGAGGAAGTTGTTCTTCAGCTTCCTCTGGAGATGGGTAAGAGCCACAGATGTCACTCATCCTTGATGCTTCTCTTCTCAGGGTAAAAGATGCTCCAAGGATGGTGGCCTTCTGGACTCCAATCAAACAGAAACTCCCAGCACAGTTAGCTAGGCTGTGCCACACCTCCCATGTTCCCACTGTGCCGGATACGACGACTTTTACTACCACTTCAATTTAGGTGTCTATTTTCCAAAGCAAGAGAGAAAATTACAGTCAAGAGGAATGTTGTAAGATCATCACGAATCAGTTCATCAGAATCGTGACACGGAAGAAAAAAATAGCTAATGCATCATAATGCATCAGGCTCCCTACACAGTGACAGCAGCGTGTGAATAAGCCACAGTCGGACACTAGGTGGCGAGAGGACCCAATATTCTAGAACGTTTGAAACTGGTGAGAAAATAAAAGCTGACAGGGCAGAGTCCGGACAAAGCAAAGAGGACATCTGCGGACTTCTGGCACTTGAGGTCTACGGACTGCGGTCAGATTCAGACCTTCCTGAAGCTTCATTTCTAGCATCAATCTGAGTTAATCTAGAGATACGGCCAGCTCTTGAATTTAGTTCTTAAAACATCCAGTCTAGAAAGTGTTGCCCTTTCAGCGAAGCTAAGAACTGTACCAACCATATTTCCGATGTTCATTTCGGGAACAAAGCCGACAATTTTCTCTACTTCTCCACCACTAGGAAGTAATGAGCTCCCGAGGAACGCCTCCTACGCTTCGTAAGGCTTAAGTCTCTCAGAGCTGACTAGGGAGAACAAGGCTGCATGACAGGACAGCCTGATGGCAGCTCTGAGAGGAGACTTCTAGTCCTGTTAGCCCGAATCCTAACTCCCTGGGGTAGCCAGCATTTTCTGGAAGGCAAAAGCCAGGTAAAAGGGAAGCCCCAAGGATCGAAGCCAGGAGGCTGCTTCTGCATTAGAATCTGAGGAATGAATGCGCGCTCCCTAATAAAGCTGAGGCCCACACACGGGTCACATTCTTGTGTTACCGGTCATCTCCTCCTTACCAAAGGAACCCTGCCCACTAGCAAAGATTCTGTTTCATTATAAAGTGCCTTCACATTGATGGCTATTTCCGTGGCAGTGTCTCTCGTAAGACTCTAGAAAAAAAAAAGACAACACATCAAAGACAAGTAGTTCTGGATTAGGTTGGGATTCGATCATCAGCAAACACTTCACATTTTATTCTTCCCATAAATTCACATCATACGTATTTTTACAATTCTACTCCAATCCTATTATAATTGAACAATTTCACACCTTTGTTTGTTCGCATGGTTATTTCTTCGAGTCCCTGCATCTCAGAACCGAATGAGGGCTCTGATTGTGGTTACACACTTGGGCCCCCATCTCCTGCACACAAACGTGTGGATAATCGCAACAACATACACGTCCCCACAAAACTGTTCAAAGGGAATGATGCCTTCTCAGACAATGAGACAATGGGGCATTTTCAGATCACAATCAGTTCTACCCGCTGACTTTCATTCTCCTAAGTTCCAACCAGGGTATTTTTTAGACTTTCACCTTGAAGACCAGCACTCATCTATCAATTTAGGTAACTTCCATTGAATAATTAAAAGAACGAAATAATGCTATCATCAGTTTTCTCTACGCCACAGCCTTGTACCACGTATCGCATTTCAAAATAGCTGTATTCTTTCCTTTCTTTTTTTTTAACACCTACATTAAAAGAATTATAGAAGCCACAAAACTGCAGCATCTACGTTAAGAAGTTTACCCACTTTATCAGTTTCGTAGAACAAAATGAAGTGAGAATAACTTCTGTACACAGCTTCGATGATGAATGAGCACCTCTAATAAAATGTGTGGTATGTAGTTTGCCCTACGTCAAGGTGCAGGGAAGAAGGCGAAAGAAAGAACAAGGAGGGACGGTGGTAGCTCAAAGGAGGAGGGGGTGCAAGGAAGATGGCGAGGCTTCAAGTGACTGAAACAGAAATGTGGAAACAAGGACGAGACTTGAAAGGAATGGAACGGAAGGGAAAAATGGCAGGAGAGGAAAAATAAAAATGTGGCCACAAAGTTATCACAAGCTTCCGGCAGACACTCCTATAGACTGTGTAATGCTTCGTCAAAGGGCATCGCCCATGTTGTCGCATCGAAATCTATGTGTAATACATAACAATCTGTGCAATGAGAATTTACCATGAGCGCCTCACCTCTGGGAAGCGTGGGTTGGCTTTATTCAGGGCGTGGGAGCATGCGTTCACGGCATGGGCCAGTTCTTGTTCCAAGAGACAATGGATTGTGGCTGCGTCGCAAATCCTGGAAGCAAAAATGGGGCAGGTGAACGAAAAAATCTGAGCAGTGCTGATTTTCCTCAAGTGTAGAAATGGGACAATCAGACAAGTTGAAAGAAAAAAGATTAGGGAATATTTTTAAATGGGTTCAGCTCAATTTTGAATAACAAAGCATAGATTTACAAAATTCAGACCTCATCGCAACAAAGAATGCAAAATCAAAAATCTTTAAAGGAAAAGTTAGGCTTAGAATCACAGAGAAACACACGGAGGTACAATTTGGAAGAACAAAACATAGTAACACTTCATTGGCAAGTGAGATGGGGCCCAAATGGCGAGAGCAGAAACTTCATCTTTTATTGAAGATGAAATCTTCTTTTATTGAAACTTCTACCAGGAACGACTAAAACAGAGTAGGGGAAGAACATTACCATATTTACCATCTGTGCACTAAGTGCTTTACATACATTATCTAATTTAATATTCACAACTTAAAAGGTAACTGCGGTTAATTTTCTCCACTCTATAGATGAAGGCCTTGAAGGTGGGAGAGATTCCGTAAGTATACAAAGTTAATAAGTAATAGAGCCAGGATTTGAATTTATGTCTATTAGCTCCAAAGTCTGTTGTGCCACAGTCTTCTGGAATCTACACCTTCAAGAATATCCTGAACAGACAGGATCCTGGAGGGCATTAAGGCCAAAGAAGAAAAAAGAGGAAACGTTCCACCAATTGCTAGAAAATGATGTAAAGTTTGCGGATGAGCAAGAAGGCGAGACCATGCAAATCCTTTTTGCTTCTGGCATCTACAAGGACAATGATCTTCACACTAGAAAGGGTAAAACAAGAAAAGAGACTGGGCCTATATTGTTGAATCAACAGTAAAGCAAGAGAGCTTAATTCTTAAAGATCATAAATTGATATCCAAGCCACAAAGGAATTTGCAAATGTCATCTCAATATTTCTACCAATAACCTTGGGAAATCACAAAGAATGTGTTACTTAGAAGAATAGAGCAGGATAAAATGTTAGACTGATTTTCAAAAAAAGGAAAAAGAAGTAAATTGATTTCAGATCAATATTTCCAATTGCCTGCTAAAATTTACTCCCATATATTTTTCTTTCTTCTTTTTTTTAGGATTTATTTATTTATTTGAGAGAAAGAGAGAGCGTGTGCTCATGAGTCGGGGGAGTGGGGTGGTGCAGAGGCCAACTCCTGCTGAGCGCAGAGTCTGACGTGGGGCCCTGTCTCTCAGCCCTGATATCATTACCGAAATGATATCATATCCGAAACCAAGAGTCGGATGCTTAACTGACTGAGCCACCCAGGTGCCCCTCCTCCTAAATATTCCTAATGTAGTTTAAATTCTGGAAGTCCAACACAGACCCTGCCATTTTCCCCCTCAAATCTACTTTCCCTCCTGAATCCTATGGTTCCATCAAAGGTTCCACAGTCCATCCAGCCATTCACTAGAACCTGAGGGGCGTCCTGTCTCCTAATTCAGGCCATTCAGCAATTTTAAATCATAATCAAGCTTAAGTCTCTCTTCTTCTTTCCATCTCTACTGCCTCAGTCCATCATTCCCTAGCAGGACCATTCTGAGAGTGTTCACCCTGCCCTTGCTTTGTTATCTTGCAAACAATGCTACACATGGCTTCCAGAAACATCCGTATAAGACTTGGCTCCTTTTCCCTTCTCCATCCGCATTTCCTACTCTCTCATATATACCATGCCATCCTCAGTTCCCTGAGATCTCCTAAAAGTACTCTTCACTCATACTCCTCTGGGCCTCTGCCCAAGCTTATTCCCATGTTTAGAATGTTCCTTCTCTTACTCTTCCATCAAGACTTGGCTGAGAGATCACTTTTTCCAGGCAGCACTCCCTTGCTTTTTTGGCCTCCTATGTGTATCCACAGCGCCCCACTGAGCCCTTGATGGGCTAGCCACACCTTCCCTCCTACTATCCTGCCAGCAAATTAAGAAGAGGGACTACAACCCAGCCATTTTGCAACCTCCCTCCCCCCCTTCCCGCCCCCTGCTAATATGGTAATTGGTATGCAGAAGAGATTAAAAATTATTTGTTGAATACTGATTGGATATGTTCTGAAAATAGATTATTGAGCCTGATTTTCATCTTTTGCAAAATTAAAACAAAACAAAACAAAACAAAAAACACATATGGGGAACCAAATTAGGTTGACCAAAAGCAGGTCTGGCCAACCTTCACTTCCCTTTTCTTGATAAGGTTATTTGGTTAGTTGACAGGAAGTTAATTTAGGAAATATATTTGATTTCAAGGGAGATAATACAGAAAGTATATTTTGATTTCAAGAAAATACTAGAGATCTATTTTTAATTTTCTGAAAAATCTTCTATACTGTTTTCCATAATTTGTTAATTAGATTTATTATGGTAATCGTTTTACTATGTATTCATATATTAAATTATCATGTGTAGGCCTTGCATATATATATATATATATACACACACACACACATATATATGCGTGACTTTATCAATTATTCCTGAAAAAGCTGGAAAAGAAGCAAAAAAAAACCAAAACACCCCACTGTAAATTGGAGTCCACAGAAGTTATTTGTATTACCCTTAAATGAATCTCTCTGTGGATAAAAAGCTGAGATGTACAATAATGCAGTTTTGTGTGCGTTTAAATACTCATTATTAAATATTTATTTAATCATTATTAAATACTCATATTCTCTTACCTTGGTTCTAAGCCACTCAGTATCTTACAGTTATCATATATTATTCTAATTCTGAATGTTGGAGATTCTAGCAGTAGGAAGTTCATATCTTTTCTTTTATATCTCTAACATCTAGTACATTCTAGGTTTCCAACATATATATATATATATATATATACATATATATATATTTAAGATTTTATTTATTTGAGAGGGAGAGAATGAGAGACAGCATGACAGGGTGAGAGGGTCAGAGGGAGAAGCAGGCTCCCCACTGAGCAGGAGCCCCAGGCTGGACTTGATCCCGGGACTCCAGGATCATGACCTGAGCCGAAGATAGACGCTTAACCAACTGAGCCACGCAGGTGCCCTCCAACAAATATTTAAAGAGCTTTGTTTTCCTTCTTTTCTTTTTCAACATCTTTATCTGCAACCAGATGAAGGCAGTAAGAATATAAGAGCTACCATTCACAGAACACTAAATATGCCAGACGTGATGTGCTAGTAAGCTCTGCATGGTGGGTCTCATTTAGCCTTCACAAAGACCTACAGAATTAGCACTTATTATCTCCATTGGGTGGAGAAGATTTAGGTGAAGAGGGGATAAGAAACTTGTCCACAGTTGGCCTCCCTTCCCGCAACAAAGTTGACTACTTGGTCATAGTGATTTTTATCTGTTTCACACTCCTGGAACTTGTGTTTTCATCTCTTCCCTTTCTGTCTACTACAGTGAATTCCTATGTAGTCTCCCAGTCTCTGGATATGTCTTTGGAAACCGATTTCCACCCAAATTTTCCCACCCAAATTTCCTTGGGAGCAGGGTTAATATTTATATTTCCTTCTGCATTCCAGAAGCATTTAATTAATAATTATAAGGTAACATATACATAAGCAATAGAGTGTAAGGACTGTGTAAAATTGGGAAAATAAATAATAACAGAAAGAGAACCATGTAGTAGGGTAAGTTAGTCAAGCTCTCCCCTGGGTTTCAGGAAGTCCAAGGTCTGTTCTGCAGAGAACACAAGTGTGTGTGTGTGTGTGTGTGTGTGTGTGTGTGTGTGTGTGTTGGAGAGGGTTTATTGAGGCATGAATGAGGCAACGAATGAGGAAGGAGAGTAAATGCATCTTTTTAGATACCTCCAAACAACTGACATTATGGATCAAAACCAAAAAACAAACTTGGCCAAGACCAGAGTTGTTCTCACCGACAGCAAACAGGACCACCATACCTAGTAATGAGCTCCTCCGCCGCCTGGGAGCACAGCTGCATCTGGGACACTTCTTCTGTCGCCAAGTCAACAGCATGCTGGATGTACAGATGGGTTCGAAGAACAGGTTTACCGGAATCACACTTCTGCTTATCTTCCCAGGATTTCAGTGTGCTTTCAAAAGCCTATTTAACACCAATATTGCAAGGAACTGTTAGTTTGGAACTCTGAGACCCATACAAGAGTGTACTTAAACGCTACATGAGGGGCGCCGGGGTGGCTCAGAGGGTTAAAGCCTCTGCCTTCAGCTCGGGTCATGATCTCAGGGTCCTGGGATCGAGCCCCGCATCGGGCTCTCTGCTCAGCGGGGAGCCTGCTTCCCCCTCTCTGCCTGCCTCTCTGCCTGCTTGTGATCTCTCTCTCTCTCTCTCTCGGTCAAATAAATAAATAAAATCTTTAAAAAAATAAATTAAAAAAATAAATGCTACATGAAAGACTTTGAAATGACTGCTTTTTTCCTAATCTGAAGCTTCACTAAAGAAATCTTAAGATACGGAAAAGCTATTTTAAAGTTTTCCAGTGTTAGCATAACAAATAAGTAATGTACTCAGTGATGAGGAGTGTATCACTGAAAAATTTTAAAAAAGACAGCTTCAATTTAGGCTTCAATCTGTACTTTAAATGCATAATAGACAAGATCAAGATGGGTACTGGCAGTCTTATTTGTTAGGTGTGACCTTAATTAAAACATATGCTGGAAAAGGCAAAACTATGGAGACAAGGGTTGAGGTAAGACAGGGAGTGATGGCAGGTGGAGAAGAAGGAATTTTTAGGGTAGTGAAACTATCCTGTATGATACTATAATGGTAGATATAAGTGATTATATATTTCTCAAAAACCGTAACATGTACAACATGAAGAGTAAACAATGACCTTTAATTAATTAATAATTATCAATATTGGCTCATCAACTAGAATAAATGTACCACAGTAATACAAGATGTTAATAATAAAGGGCTTCATGTCAGTGAGGTAGGGAGGTGAGAATAGAAATAGAATTCTCCGTATTTTCTGCTCAATTTCTCTGTAAACCTAAAAAATAATAAAAATACAGTCTGTTAACTTTTTTTTTTTTTTGAGAGAGAGAGAGTCTACACATGTGTGCAGATGAGCCAGGGTGGGGAAGGGGGAAAGAGAGAGAGAAAGGGAGAGAATTCCAAGCAGGCTCCATCTCTAGTGTGGAGCTCTACGTGGGCCTTAGTCTCATAACCTTGAGATCATGACCTGAGCAGAAATCAAGTCGGCTACTTAACCGACTGAGCCACCCAGGTGTCCCTAGTCTATTAATTTTTTAAAAACTAAATACTTGTTCATATTTAAAACCATAATGATCTAAATGTTAGATTTAAGAGACAATTTAAATATTTTTCCTTGGTTTCTATTTTTCATAACAACTGAGTGTTTTTTAAAGTAAGCTCCATGCCCAGCGTGGAGTCCAACGCAGGGCTTGAACTCACAACCCTAAGATCAAGACTTGAGCTGAGATCAAGAGTCATACACTTAACGGATCGAGCCACCCAGGTGCCCCCACAGTTTAGTATTTTTAAAAGGCTTGATAAAAATCTAGACAAATATATGTATATTTTTACATACCCTATCCCTTGTTAGCATCTGAGCTCTGTTTTTGTGCACAATTTTGATAATTCCTGGAGGCTGAACCCATGCTTCACCATCCACCTGCACTGGGACTCCCTCATCGCCAAATATAGTGATTTTTACCGTTCGGCACTGAAACAAAACAAGTCATGTTAGAGAACAAATCATCCTGAAAAACTGACAATCCGCATGCATGGAAGCCTGACTTTTAGTCCATTTCGGTGGAATGGAATGTATCTTTTTCCACTTATCATGACACAGTAAAACTGACATGACAAGAAAGTTAACATTGTATAGATGAATAGACAGCGTGGGTGTCCTTTGGAATAGCTTCCCCAGGGGCACAAGTAGTGAGGTCAGGTTTGACCAGAGAAAACAAACCTGGGCTATTCGATGATGCTGTAGTTTAATGACCCTTGAAACTGCCATTTGCATGCTATCAAATATTGCAACGACTTCCAGGATCTTGTCATCAAATGATGGTGCAGCAAATATCTGAAAGGAAAAACTACATTACATTTCCCCTGATGAAAGGTTTAGATGAAGTGGCACATCAGCAGTGTAAACTCTACAATATACATGTTAAAAAAAAAAAAAAAACTTATGAAAATAGTAAGCAGAAAAGTAAGTAAATGTTATCAGGAAATGATAATCCAAGGACAAAAAAAAAACCCACTGAAGATGATTTAATGTAAACAAACAATAAAAAAGGTTTAAAACCCACATGGATAAAATGCAAATATCTCTCTCATAAAGCACTCTTTGAACCAGTGAACTATTATATTTCTAAATAGTCCATCTTGGAATAAAATGTATTAAATACCTGTTCACACATAACTCAGATGTCTTCATAAAATGGTGCATGTGATTTTAGGAAACCTAAAATACCCAGTTCCCTTGGTATGTTCTAAGGGAAATCTTTCCATGTGTTACAAGCAATACTATGTATAATGTAAGAGCTTTATATCTTAATACAACAACTTTTTAGGGCATTTAAGAAGATGGCAACAGACACCTCAGAGAATAAAAATCATGCAGGCTTACTTGGTCTTGGTTAAATGCATTTTCACAAAATTAATTGAATCAAACAAATTAAATTCTGGCTGTATGACTTTGTTCCTTTTATTCTCTCTGTGTCTATAATGCTAAACACTTTGCCTCTGAAGAAAATTATTCAGTATCAAGTAATATCCTAATTAAAATTTTCATTGAAAATATCAGGACATGAGTCTGCAAACAGTGATGATTTCTTATCATTCTTGTAAGCAGAGTACGTGGTTTTAAATCCTGTCTCTGCTACTTCCTGTGTGAACTTAGTGTCAGTTTCTTCATTGGTAAAATTTTAGATAAAAATCGTGGTTGTTGATATTGATGAATGTGAAGTTCTAAGAACACTATCTGATTACCTAGTAGGTGCTGTTAGCTTTACTTCTCCTTATCTCACTGATTTCTTCCCTTTAAAATATTTAAGGGGGCACCTGGGTAGCTCAGTGGGTTAATAAGGCCTCTGCCTTCGGCTCAGGTCATGATCTCAGGGTCCTGGGATCGAGCCCCGCATAAATAAAAAAAAAAAAAATCTTTAAAAAAAAAAAAAAAAAAGGTAAAATATTTAAGAATAGTTACAGGCTGACAAAAAATTAGCAGCTAATATAAGTTTTATAGCTCAACAATATTGGAATATATTCATATAATGAAAATTACAAATATATTCCAATTTATTTTATACTTTAATCTCTGTCTGCTCATTCGAGAACCCCGAAAAAATGGGTCAGTGGGAACTCTTATAAGCCTCATATAAAAGGGGCTCTCATTCGTTACATGTGATTCTTCAAAGACTGTGATAATCCTTTCTTGTATTGTTATGTGAATCTTTTTTTATTGTTATGTGGATCTTAATAATTGTTCCTTCTCTTTCATTTTATTATTTTTAAAACATTTATTACATTTGCTAGGTTGTATTTTTTCTTTTTCAGACTTTCCTGTTAAAACACAGCCCTAAATTCCAAATGCCAAATGAGCCCTCTTAAATTTCTAAAGATAAAAATAATAATAACAGACACATAAATTTAGTAAAAGTACAGAAGGTATCTTGGTAAGCAGAATAATGTCCCCCTTCCCACCCCCAAAATGTCCATGTCCCAATCTGCCCAGGTTGTGAACGTTACTTTACGTTGCAAAACAGACTTTGCAGATGTCATTACAAGAGGGACCTTGAGGAGAAGAGATCATCCTGGATGATGCAATGGGCCCAGGTGAACCACAAAAGTCACTGAAAGTGGATGAGAAGGGCAGTCAGGAAGATCAGAAAGATGCAATGGGAGATCCAGGCTGCCTTTGTCAGCTTTGCAGATAGAGGAAGGGGCCAGGGGCCAAGGAATGTGGGCAGTCTCTAGCATCCGGAAGGTGCAAGAAAATACTTACATCATCCTCTTTAGTTCCACCCCAAAAGTTAGTGCCTCCTGCATAGCTGGGAATGTTCAACACTGCTATTCCTTGCAGACTGGGGAGAGGAATATACTGCCCATCACACTGTAAAGTAAAAAGCTTAGAGGTTAGATAAAGAGAGCAAAACTGCTAGTTGGGAAGCCACTCGAACACCCAAGACAAAGGGTGACGGCGGGAAGTGTATTGGCAATGTCTACTTCTTCTCTAGATATATTCCTACACATTACCTTTCTCTTGTTTTTTTTTTTTTTTAAAGATTTTATTTATTTGACAGAGAGAAACACAGCGAGAGAGGGAACACAAGCAGAGGGAGTGGTAGCGGGAGAAGCAGGCTTCCCGCAGAGTGGGGAGCCCGATGCGGGGCTCGATCCCAGGACCCTGGGATCATGACCTGAGCCGAAGGCAGATGCTTAACGACTGAGCCACCCAGGCGCCCCTCTCTTGTTTTTTTAATCAAAAAAATTTGAAGTGTATATTTCTGTGGCAGAAGTAGTTACAAAAAACGGACTTAAGATAAAGTTTTACCTTTTCTTTCTGTTAAAATCAGGCAGTACTTTTCCGGAGTTTTTTTCAGATCACTTACGATATTCTCACTTGCATTATGGTCACCTTTGTGCTTATGTCAAGTGTCCTTTTGGAAGCAGGTTCAGTGAGGGCTTCCAGGTCCTACGCAGGTCATCTAGCCCTTCTCTCAACTCCTGGGACTGTGCTCCTGCTTTGTAACTAAGTGGGAGTTGGCCAAACTCAAAGCTGAGTTTCTCAAGTAGTCAGAACCGAATCCAAGGAAAGAGAAACCATGCATGTGAGGAAGTATCTTATACTCCATGTTTTCTAATTAATCACTTAAATGAAAATTAAAATTGCCACTTAAAGAGGGGAAAAATGTCCTCTGGCTGGTGACAGGTACATGACAGGTAAGCAAATTCTTACCGAATAGAAGGTTTACTCCTTCATTTTAAAAGAGGAGAGCTTGCAGATGTCATACTTAACAAGAGATGCCATAGTTTCATTTATTCTTCTAATAAAAAGTAATTAACATAACTTTATACAACTTGAATTTTCATGTCCGATCGAAATTATTTCTAAACTTTAGAACAAATGAAAATCCAGTTTTCAACCATTTTAGATAACTGAGAATATTTTATACTTGATTGTACTCCTTCATGCATTTTTTACATTTTCTTTTCTTTTACTAAAAATACATTCAAAGGGGGGGGCGCCTGAGTGGCTCAGTGGGTTAAAGCTTCTGCCTTCAGCTCAGGTCATGATCTCAGGGTCCTGGGATCGAGCCCCGCATTGGGCTCTCTGCTCAGCGGGGAGCCTGCTTCCCCCTCTTTCTCTGCCTGCCTCTCTGCCTACTTGTGATCTCTCTGTCTATCAAATAAATAAATAAATCTTTAAAAAAAAAATACATTCAAAGGTCTATACTCTATCCTGGCACTTAGGGCCATTCCTGGCACACAGCTAATGCTCGATATGTATTTATTAAAATGAACAAACATTAAGTATTGAGTAGAATAATAACCTTTTTCTGAATCCGTATCTCTGTGTACTTTAGAACAAGCTGTTTAAATCATATAACTAACTTAAAGGAAATGGAAGAAATGCAGTAACGCTCATTTTAATTTCTCAGCGATGATAAATCAAACCAGCTGATCATGTGCTTGTGCTCTAGAGTGGAAGGTATAAGGAGTTTATCTCTACTCGGACATTTAGTTGATAATGAATGAGCCAGGCACTTCTGTAGTCCATATTCCAGTGTTTAGATAACACCTAAAATTATAATGCTCTGTTTAATTTAATGAGCTGTAGACTTAAAATTTGCACACTTTCCTGTACATAGACTTTACCTTAAATTAAAAATATCTGGTTATAAAAAGATGTAAGATAGCAAAGACATATGTGTCAGCATCAACTGTGAATACTGGACCAAGGGGGAAAGAAAATAAAATTCACAGAAGTTAGTAGACTTTTCAAAGACGTATCCCCAATCTTCTTTTTCCTGTTAGTGAAGATTAAATAACTTTTGCTGTCCTTAATTTCCTCTTTAAATTGGTAAAAATTACTAAAAAAATTTAAATGCTCAAAAATCTCTTATTTTACCATTGTTAGAACTGAAACAAATACACATTTAAATTAAAAGAGTCTATATACTATGAAAGTTTTTTTCAGGTATTTGTGAAATGTCAGACATTATAGAATTGGGTCAGAATTTATGAACGTAAATGAGAAAACCTGTGAAAATTCATTAGAAACGCTCTCCTATAAATGTCCTCCCGTATTTCCACCTTCTCACAGGGCCCCATGATGCCACAGAACCATCCACATTTCAGGAGTTAATGATAATCACAATTAATGTGTCATTCATATCCAGTGTCTATACCTCCTTTAGTATAAAGTCGATAATCACCTCCATTGCGTGTTTAAACACTTGAAGAGGCATTGAGACCAAATTAGCTCCCCAAATGTCATTGTTTTTCAAAGTAAGATGATCTGAACTATCTTTACTTCAAATGAACCTACCTCAAGTTGAACCCTCTGTTCTAAATTCTTATACGATCTCTGTAATAACTCCCGGGTTCCCAGGACTCCATACCACATCAAGTTTTTAGTTCGGCTCCTGAAATAAATATTGGCAGGCATTTCAATAGCTATTACTGATTTACTCTTTAAAGGCAGAGCGAGCAAAACAGCTAGTAAATGAAATTAAAGTGAAATTACCTCCATGTAATGACATTATTACTATTACCAAAATTACCTGCATTTTTCAGGGTGCTCCTCTCTCTTATTATTAAATTCTAATGAAATTTTTGCATCTAATCCAATCCCAAAGTAATTGTTCATGACACATTTTTCTGAATATCCATCTCTGTGATAATAAGGAAGAGTACATAAAAGTCAACTTCAGATTCATAACAATAATTACAATTTGCACACAAAATAGCACTTAAAAGCATTTAAGCTTCCATGCCTTATAGATGAGAGTAAAGCTTAACAGGATTATTTCCTATTCGTATGCCATGTGCACAAGCCCAGTACATATATGTCATTTTTGGTACCCATGATACAAAGGGATAATAAGCAAGGTAAAGAAGAGACAGAGTCATGGTAATGTTTTCCTCTTAATTGTAATAAAAACTTAGTTCTGCTTCCTATGTAAGCCCCTCATTAAACATACAAATGGGAGGGCCTTGTAGTCAGGGGCCAATGCTCTTGTTTTGATCACTAGAAATTTTTCTCCACTTGTACTCTCATCAATGGACAAATATTTACTGAGCAGTAAAATGACTAGGAAGCCCAGTCCACTCTTCTGGGTTCTTTGGAAAGTATGAAGAAGATTAAAAGACAGTACTGTTCTTGAGGACTGTCATTAGAGAAATGAGATATAACAAAAGCAAAATTAAATACAGAAGTAAAAGTTCATTTTGAACTTCCAAAAAAATTTTCGTTTGAAGAAGGGAAGAGATCAATGTGGGCCAGGAGCTTCTTGAAATAAATAAACCTAGAAGCTGGATGGGGAAAGATGAGTGATTTGGCAAGAAATCAGAAATCATTCTGAGAAGAAAGAAGGAAAAAGGAATAGCAAAATAGCAAAATATGGTTATGAAGGTGCTGATGAATACAATATTCTAGGGGAAAGTGAATATAGCTGTGCCTCATTTTGCCATAGGGTTACTATCCAAGACAATGGGCTGGATAGGACCTACCTCAGGGACAGATCATGAAAACCACTGTATTTCAAATGCATCAATGTACTCATCATTATCAACTTCTAGAATTTTCTGATGACGCTTTTTGTATGGGGAGCCAAATTTCTTGTAATGCATTGACAATGTCACCATCAGTATAAAGCAGAAACAAGAAAAGCCAAAATAAGGATATTTACAAAAGTATTTTCTTACACTGAATCTGGATCGGGGTCAATAAATGGCGTTGCACCAAAAGGATCAATATTTGCGAGTAACATTTTGTTGATTATAGAACTCCCAGCAATGGAGGCAGCTAGTCCTGCCCTTAAACCTGGCCAGAAAAATAAATACATACAGGATCACATATTAAGAAAAAAGACAGAGAAATAGCCAGTGCCTTGTTTTCAGGCCTAGTCTCAGACACTTTGCCCCCAAAGCATGGTTTTCAATGTCTTCTTTTCTCATGAGTCAAAACTAAGAACTATGACATTGGTAATTACAAGATTTTTGAGCCTTCTTAGGATCTATATGTTGTCATGAAAATGCAGCAGATGAACACCCAAATAAGAGTCTTTTTGTGACAGTTTCTCAATTACCATTCTAGTGATTCTAGAACTTCAACAAATAAATATTACTTCCTCTATTATAGCAAATAAAGTGGTAGTCTGTAAGGAATTTACAATAAAGACTAAATTACCAAGAATGTCATAGTTACCACATCCATACTCTCAAAGCATAGATAATAATATTCAATTAAAAATATTAGGGCGCCTGGGTGGCTCAGTCGTCAAGCGTCTGCCTTCAGCTCAAGTCATGATCTCAGGGTCCTGGAATCGAGCCCCTCATTGGGCTCCCTCCTCAGCGGGAAGCCTGCTTCTCCCTCTCCCACTCCCGCTGCTTGTGTTCCCTCTCTTGCTGTCTCTCTCTCTCTGTCAAATAAATAAATCCTTATTAAAAAAAAAATTAACAGAGGGGCCCTCTGGTGACTAAGGTGGCTCAGTCAGTTAAGCATCTGCCTTCGGCTCAGGTCATGATCTCAGGGTTCTGGGATAGAACCCTACACTGGGCTCCCCACCCGGTGGGGAGTCTACTTGTCCTTCTCTCTATCTCTCTCTCTCTCTCTGCCCCATCCCCCAATGTTCTCTCTGCCTCTCTTTCCAGTAAATAAATAAAATCTTTGGGGAAAAAAAAACTAACAGACATATAAAAAACTCGGTGTCAAGAGTAAGTATGAAAATATTAAACAGATATTTATGAGTTTTAGAAAAATACAGTATTGAACATAAAAAAATGAAGCATTTATCTTACCTCTAAATATGTAAAACTTCAAGTTTATTTCAATAACTAGTTAGTTTTCTACCAAGTAGTTACGATGTTCAAAGCTATCATCTACCCAACCAATTATTGACTCTAGGAGCATTAAACTCTGGAAAGAATAGATAAAGTAATAGGGGCCTAAGGGAACAAACCAAAGGGAAAGAAGAGTGAGGAAAAATATGGCATATAATTGAGAAACACTAGGAAATTAGGAAAAAAGTCCTTGGGCAAACATTCCTTTCCTCAACTGTGTGTTCTCCTTAGAAGATTATTATTCATTATTTTAGTTACAAAGTTTAGCTGACTAGCAAATAATCAAGATGAATTTTATTCTGTCATTTAATTTCATAGTTTTGAATGGGCTATGGCATAGTTATGCCAGTTTCTTTTATCTCTAAATAAGTGAATAAATAAACAAAACAACCATTCTGGTGAGGGGAAAAAAGAACAGTTTGGAGATGTGAAGAATCAGACTCCAGCTGCCCCAAAGAAAAGTGTAATATTTTCTTTTTCTTTTTTTTTTTAAAAGCTTTTATTTTTCATTTATTTTAGAAGGAGAGAGAGCAAGAGCAAGCACAGGGAGTTGGGGGGGGGAATGGGGCAGAGGGAGAGGGACTTTCCGCAGTAAGCGCGGAACCCGTCCTAGGGCTCCATCCCATGAACCTGAGATCATGCCCTAAGCCAAAACCAGGAGTGGGAGACTTAACTGACTGTACCACCCAGGCATCCCCAGTAGTATAATATTTTAAGGTTAGCCATATTCACAGCTTTAGCCAAAAAAGGTCATCCCATGGTTCCAGGTTTAAATAGAGAGATAACCTCTAGACATGGAGGTCTTTCCAGAATCAAACATGTTCTGCATTTATCTTTTTTTATTTTAATATTTCATTGAGCTATAATGCACATACCATAAAATTTACCTTTTAAGTAAATGTATAATTCAGCTGTTTGTAGCATATACACAAAGTTGTGTAATGATCAGTACCACCTAATTTAGAATATATTTTTTAAGATTTTATTTATTTGACAGAGAGAGAGTGAGCCCACACAAGTAGGGGGAGAGGCAGAGGAAGAAGGAAAAGCAGACTCCTCGGTAAGCTGGGAGCCTGATGGAAGACTCAGTCCCAGGACCCTGGGATCGTGACCTGAGCCAAAGGCAGATGTTTAACCGACTGAGCCACCCAGGTGCCCTTAGAACATTTTTTTTATTACTCTCAAAAGAAACCCCATAACTGTTGGTAGTCATTTTCCTTTCCCGCCATTCCCCACATCCCCAGACCCTGGAAACCAGCAATCTATTTTCTTAGCCTATGGATTTGACTACTCTGGACACTATATAAATGTAATCACATAACATGTGACTTTTTGTGTCAAGCTTCTTTCACTTAGCATAACATGTTAGGAGGCAATCATGTTGTGGCATTTATCAGTGCTTTGTTCTTTTTAAAGGCTGAATAATAGTCCACTGTCTGGATATTGCACATTTTGTTTCTCCAGCAACTGATGATTATTTGGGTTGTTTCTTCTATTTGGCTATTATGAGTAATGTTGCTATAAAGAGTTATGTGCAAGTTTTTGTATAGACATATATTTTTAATTCTCATAGGTCTGTAACTAGGAGTTTTCTGGGTTATATGTTAACTCTGTGTTTAATTCTTTGAGTAACTGCCAAACTGTTTTTCCAAATGGCTGTACCATTTCATATTCTAACCAGCAATGTATGAAAGTTACAATTTTTCCATGTCCTTGCCAATATTTGTTATTATCTGTCCTTTTTGATCACAGTCATCTCAGTAAGATAAAGTGATATTTCATTGTGGTTTTGACTTGCATTACCTTGATGACTAATAATGGTGAGCATCTTTTCATGTGTATATTGGCCATTTGTGTATCTCTTCAGAAAAGTGTCTACTCAGATCCTTTGCCTATTTTTAAATTGGGGTATTTGTCTTTTCATTGTTGAATCTTAAGAGTTCTTTATATATTCTGAATACTAGTCCCTTATCATGTATGCCATTTACAACTATTTTCTCCTGTCCTATGGATTGTCTCTCCCCTTCCTTCCTTCCTTCCTTTGTTCTTTTTGACTTATGAGTTTTTGTTTTTTTGTTGTTTTTGTTCGTTTGTTTTTAGAGAGAGAGAGAGAGTGCAATAGGGAGGGGTAGAGGGAGAGGAAGAGAAGAGAGAATCCATGTTGGGCATGGAGCCCAATGCAGGGCTCAATCTCACAACACTGAGATTATGACCTAAGCTAAAATTGAGCATCGGACATTTAACTGACTGAGCCACCTAGGTACCCCAAGAAAACAAAGTTTTATGGGAAGCCACAACACCCTAGAATTTGCAAAAACTAAAAGTAAGTGTTCCATTTTGATGATGGCAGATTATCAGTTGATCAGACCAACTATCCCTCCTCATTATGAAGGCAAATAGAAAAGTTGAGCAAAATGTAAAATGAATTCATTTGAAGATCATTAAGAGGTAGACCAATGATGAGGCCTTGCCAGCTAACCATTAGAAAAGGAAAATGACTTAGTCAGGTGAGCCCAGGACTTAGGGATAGATCTTTTTTGTTTTGTTTTATCTTGGTTTTGGTTTTGGTTTTTGTTTGTTTTGACTTTTTATTTTATTGTGAACATTTAGGAACACTTAACATGAGATCTATCCTCCTAACAAATTTTTAAGTGCACAAGGCAGTATTGTAAGTACAATGTTGGACACAGCAGATCTCTACAACTTATTCACCTTCCTTAACTGAAACTTTATGCATGTTGGCCTGTTCTTTGTAGGAAATTTTGTTATACATCTAGTTGGATTTTCTATTCTTGGATCAGTTTTGGTAGTTTGCATGTCTCCAGGGGTTGGTTCATTTCCTTGAAGTTACCTAATTCGCTGGCATGTAATATTTGATAGTTTCCCCTTATAATCCTTTCTATTTCTGTAAGGCTATGAGGGATGTCGTCTCTCCTCTATCATTCCTGATTTCAATAATTAAAATCTTCTCTTTTATTTCCTTGGTCACTCTAGCAAAGGCTTGTCAATTCATTAAACTGTTCACAGAACCAGCCTTTGATTTCATTGATTTTCTGTACTGATTTCTTTCTCTATGTCATTTATTTCCACACCAATTTGCATTATTTCCTTCCTGCTGATTGCTTTGGGTATCTTTGTTCTTCCTCTTCCAGTTTATTAAGGCGGACAGTTAGATTTTGAGATCTTTCTACCTTTTTAATACAGGCATTTACAGCTATAAATTTCACTCTAAGCACTTCTTTGCCAGCATCAAGTAAGTTCTGGTGTGGTGTATTTTTGTTTTCACTCTTATCAAAGGATTTAAAAATTTCTCTCATGATTTTTTTCTTTGACCCACATATTTCCACATATTTGTACATTTCCAAAACGTCCTTCTGTCCTTCCATGGTTGTCAAAATCGTTCTTTGTATAATTTCAATCCTTTTAAATTTACTGAGAATTATTTGATGGCCTAACTTATGATCTGTCCTGGAAAATGTTCCATGTGTATTAGACTGAGAATGTATACTCTGATGTTGTTAGCCGGAGTGTTCTGTAGGACACCTGTTAGGTCTGCTTGTTTTGTATGTTTTTCAGATCTTCTATTTCCTTGTTGATTTTTATCTAGTTGTTTCTATCCACTATCAAAAGTGCAATAATAAAGTCTCCAACTATTATTATTGAATTGTGATTCACCTTTAAAACGAGCTTGTAGGACAGACTGATTTTCAGGGTGTAATTTGGGGTCCAATCAACTCTGGAATAAATCTGGAGAGTTTTCACTAAGTCAAACAACTGGTATTTAAGGAGACATCAGAGACATCGGTATTTTCCTCCTCCCTGGATGCACATGTTGTTTGCTTTCCACTAGTACTAACCCAATCCCAAGGTCAATTCATCTCATCAGAGCTAGAATAGATGTCTGAGATGTTCTAAAAGGAAGCGATGTTACTAGTCTAAAAATGATGGAGAGACTTGTGGCTTACAACAAGGAAGAAAGCTGTAGAGATGCCAGAGAGGTAGTAGAATACAGGATCAGATTTACCCTGGGTGCTTAATAAGTGCAGATTCCTGGGCTGTATTCTAGTATAACTCAATTAAAATTTCTTACGGTAGCACCCCAAAACATGTATTTTAGTACTTCCTTTCTTCTTATTTCTAATTCTTACACACACACACACACTCAAGTCTAAGGATCTAGAATCTGATTGATAAGAGTGACAAGAACATTCTCCCAAAGGGACGTTGATCTCTAAGAACATATTTCTACAGTGCACGGAAATGAGTACTTAACCCATTTTCACAGAAATTACAAATATGCCATGTTTCAGAATCTATACTACCTGGGCAGATTATTCTGGTGTTGAGCACAGGGAGGTTCTCCTTGCTGGCCGCCACAGCTGGACCAGAGCCAGAGTCAGTTTGGGAACGACTTGCCCGGCCATCTGGAGACCGAGGTGCAGGTGCAGTTTTAACTGTTGGCGGAAAGTCCCGATGGAGAAAAAAAAAAAAAGAAGAAGGTAATGATAAAGTTGTAAGAATAAGCAAGCCCCAATAAATTCAGCACATAAAATAATTTAATGCCTATTTAAATCAATCAGCAGAACTGAAAATATTTCATTGTGTTTACCTTTTATTGTGTAAAATAAAAGGTAAGTTAATATTTCATTGTGTTTCATTGTCTTTTACCCGTTCTCACTTCTTTGAGATTTACTATATGGAGGGATTCAGCCACAGGGAGATGTCCTGACAGCTCATGTTAAACAGACGGAAATGAGTAGAAAGTACAGGCCTACCATAATTAAAGGACAGTAATACAATCTGAATGTGGCCAACTCATATATAAGGATAAAAAGAAATTTTGAAGCCTGATGAGTTTTGAAAATAGTACATATGTGTTAAAATGTATACTACCAGTGAAATCCTTTTGTCATAAATGTTGGGTGAATGATCAAATTTAATTAATGTCATTCCCAGAGCTAATATGTGAAACGTGAGTTAACATTGTCTTCCATACATGAAAGGAAAATGGTATTTTTTTCAAATGAAGCCAATATATGTTTCCTGAACTTCTCCACTAACTATATATTAAAAAAAAAATTTGCCCCAAATAGGTCTATCATATTCTTTTAAATGTTCAATACATTTAAAAAATTATTCTAAAACAGAATTACTCTCAAACTCAACAAAAAAAGATATTTAATTCTGTCTAAACTATGGCAACTTAATGGAGAAGCAAATAGTATCTTTAATTAATTTAGGAGCTATTGGCAGGTGTTTAAAAAAAAACAGTATTCCTCAAAGTCAATTTAAAAATACTTGAAAATTTAATTATCCTTACTCTCTCTAAGACTAATTACAAACTAACCATATTTATCTTACACTCTCTTCTCTTTCTTCAAAGACAGTTCAGTTGCACTAAAGAAAAGTAGCAGACAGCCACTTTTTTTTGACAGATGAGAGATCTGGAGCTAATTTCTAATAAAAACAACCTTTTGATATTCATCTCTGATAAAAACCAGAGTGCGTCCTAGTGACTAAGATTGATGAAACACTGATGGTAACTAAATTAATGTTTCGTGTTCTTCTTAAACATAACATGTCATTGGTCATATTAATATACTGTATTGTACATCTCAGGCATATGAATTATTGTATAATTTAATAATATAATGACTCCTCTTCAAAAAGTAACGATTATTTAATACAGAAATACTTCTATTACTACTGATTCCCACTAAATTGGATTACTAACTAGAAAATAAGATCAAATATTACAACATTAAGGTACCAAATGTTGCAATATGTGTAAGTTTATGTCTATTTCAATATCAATATCTATAGCTGCCTACCTTTATTTTTTAGTCTTCTTTGCAGATTACAATGGAAGCGTTCAGTTCATGAGAATATAGTAAGATGGGATGGTAGCCAGTTAGAAAACCATTAGCAATGAGTGCTAGAAAACCAATCCTCCAAAGAAACCATGACTTGTCTTAAGGGAAATGATCAAGCAGCATACTGTAAGAATGCCATTGTCAGCCCTACTTAAGTCAGCTTTATTAATGGATGGAGACATACAAGTCCCACTTATGAAACTCTAGAGGAAGTCAATCTGAGATGATACAATCAAGCTTCAAAAGATTTTCAGAGGATGCAACAATGGCTCCAAATCAAAAAGATAAAAGTTCATAGGGATGAGCACGTACTACTCTCATTAGGTTTAAAAAATCACTTGCACAAAATAGGAGGAGACTAGGTTTATATAGTATTACAGTATATTACTTCATGCCAAGAAGAAATCTTGAGTGGTCCTTATAACATGAAAAACTGTCCAGAATGAGTAGTGTGTGGCTATCAGTGTGGTATTATACTACAGAACTATTAGGGGGATTGTGTTCAAAATGGGTATCATATTGACCAATTGAGTGCAACCAGGAAAACTAAAAAAAAATTTTTTTTTTAAACTAAAAATTTTGAAATCAAGTTAATAAGTGGTGAAAGAATTGAGGAGAGGATGTGGAAAAGAAGATATTAAGTTGTGGGAAGAGGACACAATGCCACATGAACTTGCTTTTAAGCTACCCACCAAGCACCACACAAATGTCAGCAGTTGTTGCTGTTATCATTATCATACATGAAACTTTATTAATTAGTGTGCTCGTGGGCAGAAGTTGAAGGAGGAAAATATAAATCTGAATATAAAGAAAAACTTTCTAACAATTAAAAGCTGATCTTTAAGAATGGGATGTAGTGAAAGTGAGTGGTGGGGAGCCTGGTTGGCTTAGTCCGCAGAGCCTGCCACTCTTGATCCTGGGGTCGTGAGTTTGAGCTCCGTGCTGGATGTAGGGATTACTTAAAAACATAAAAGAAAATATCTAAAACAAACTGAAAAAAGAAAGCGAGTGGTCCAAAGGCTCAATGGCCATCTACCCAGAGGGTTATAAAGTATGCCCGTATTGGATTACAGGCTCCAACAGGGACCTTTAAGGTCTATAGGGTGTAAAGTTAGAGAGTTGAGTTGCGAACTGGAATAGGTACATTTCAAGTCTCAAAGGGCTACGGGTGTAGAATATGTACGCATTGGTTGTATGCCAGACATGCGAAGCCTGTAAAGTCTACCTTCAAAGTTTCTAAGAGTTTTACATACAATTAGGGGCATTCTTTCGAAGCTGACCTAATTAGTGGCAGCCCTGGGAGGAACAGCAGTAATAATAGTGAGAATGACAGCAAATGCTCCTTTCCAGCACTAGGCACCAGACACTGTCCTAGACACTCCTCCCCGTATATCAACTTCTCTAACCTTTACAACCAGTAGGCACGTCATTATCCCCATGTTACAAATGAGGAAACTGCCGAGAATTAAGCAATCCGCCGAAGTGCATATGTAATGAAAGTAAAGCAGAAACATAATGACTGCAGCTCTGAGTTAATAGTGTTGACTTTTCATTAGTACCATGCAATTATTTTCATATTATCTTCTCTGCCTCATTATACTTTAATTTCTGCTTTGCTTTATTCTAGTAAATTAGTAATTATTCCCGCATTCAATCTGAAATATTAAAAGTATAAATTCATCTTCAAACTTAGGAGGTAGAGGAATAATTAATGTTCTTCAAGTGACTACATATTAATTTCCTGGCAAACAGAATTTCAGTAGAGATAGGGTTGTAATTAGATGTCCAGTGATTTTGAAGATTAATTTAGCAATAAGAATTAGCAAACCGTCCAGGCTGATCAACGGAATTCAGGGGACTGCTCAATTATTTAAACAGCCAATTTTGTGCATGTGTGACGTGCAGTTTTCACATAATTTTCAAAGGCTCCTGGGGGCTAAAAATAGGTTAAAATCTGTTGATTTAGGTGTTTCTTCCTTTTTTCCTCAGGAAAATTAAGATATTTAGCCATGTTTGGTTCCATGAACCTTAGTTTATTATGATAATCTCCAGATTACATGATAAAAAGGGTCGTGGGAGTATTTGACAATCATCTAAATGTTACCTTTATTATTTGAGTATTTGTAACTAGCTAAGCTTTAACCTTTGAAAAGCCTTGTTAAAAATAAACTGATAATAAAATGATAACTTCAAATGATAAGCCTTTTGAAAACTAAAAGCAGACACATTTTCTATTTAATCTCAAAAGAATTATAGCTTTCTTACCAGTTAATGACTCTTTTGTGTCATCGTCTTTAGATTCTTCTTTAGACTCATTTATTTCCATACACTCATTATCGAATGACTGGCTAACTGGTTCACAGGGATGAACACTCTGGTCATCCATAACTGTAAGTAGTAAGTAGAGAGATATGTTTGGACAAGTAAAAATAGAATCCATAAATATTAATATATGCTTAAAAATAAAATGAAACCTAAAGCAAAAGAAATTCCATATCCACAAATACTAACTGGTATTAATTTACTAACTAAGTTCGGGGGTGATATCTATAAGTACTAGAGATTATAAAACTAAATATTTAAAATTGTAAAAATTACATTTTTATCAGAAGAAAAAATAAAAGAATTCGAGAATGAAATACAAGTCCAACTACAAGTTACAACCTATAAGGTATTTTTGAATATTAAGTTTTTATGTTAAAGTTAACTTTTAGTCCATTACAAAAATTCAAAGAGAAATGTATAGATCATATTCATACAAAAAATTAAAATACAGGTGGACCCTTTATAGATTCTTTTTTTTTTCTTTATAGATTTTTAAAAAGCAACATAAACATTTAGAAAATAAATTTAAGAGAGTATTTTCAAAGTAGTTCGCTGGTTTGATTTTTTGTAAGAACTCAACAGATTCCAATTAGGTAAAAGATATTTAAAATTTCAGAATTGTAACTTAAAGTAATTTTCCATGTTTCCAGTGTATTTTTATCTTCGAGATGTTATTTTACATATCATTGATACGCTGTTCCTCACATTAATATCATATGCGAATCCTACTAAATATGTGAATCCTACTAAAACAGCAAGTAGTACAAATTTCATTCTAATGGCCTCATCTTCTGTCCTGCCTGAAAATTTTGTGTGTGTGTCCAGTCGGACCGATATGAAAATTCCACCGTGCTTACAAGATGGGGATTCGGCTAACTTCTTCAAAATCTAACTTTGTTCACGGGTACCTTTGCCGGCTTCTTCAATGACTTGTCTCACAGCTTTCTTTAAACTGTTTGCCCGCAGCATTATTTCCTTTGGTTTGACAGCTTTCTGGGAGGGAGGTTTTGCAGGGTCATCCACAAGCTGTTCTTTGCTTTCACACAAGGATTCTTCACTGGAAGATTCCACGGTATCTTCTTCTACGATGAGAGAGCGGATGCCTGGGAGAACGGGGGCAGCCTGGGAATCTGTGTGCAAAGCTTGAAGCAGTTGTTCAAGCTTTTCATTTAGGACCGAACACTAAGAAAACAAAAATACAGCAATGAATCTCCACTGGGTGGAAGTGGAAAAGGACAATTTGAGTGAATCACTTCTGATTTTAGAGGAAAGATGCCTATATTAATATTTACCGATTAATTGGCTATTCATTATAAATGATACTTTAGACAGCTTACAGACTAAATAATTCATCATTTTTTAAAAAAGAGCACAACTGTGTAAATTTTTATGTGCGCTTCCAGAATATTCCAACTCTACCATCTTCATGTAATTATTTTTCCTTAAAAGGGTGAATTGGGGGAAACCAGGGGGGAGATGAAATATGAGAAATTGTGGACTCTGAGAAACAAACTGAGGGTTTGGAGGGGAGAGGGGTGGGGGCATGGGTGAGCCTGGTGGTGGGTACTGAGGAGGGCACGTATTGCATGGAGCACTGGGTGTGGTGCATGAACAATGAATCTTGGAACATTGAAAAAAAAATAAAAGAAAATAAAAAGAAAATCTCTATCATCTTCATATAGGTATTTTTCCTTAAAAGAAAAAGAACAAACACTTCACTTCAAAGAGACACATTCCACAAAAACTTGGGCAAAACTTGTACAAAACATTGTGTAAGCTTTTTAAAAAAGTAATCAATGTATGGTACTGTTTTGAGCATCATAAACTGCAGGTCTGGCTGAATTTCTTGGTAAGCTCTCCTTCAAAGCTTTGGTTGTGAAAGGGGTGAACGGTGCCTACGGGCTTACTGGCTCAAAAAAGAGCAAAAAGGAAAAGGACAAGGATAAAGAAGAAAAAGATGCAGAAAGAAATACATGCACTCTGCCCTTGTTTCTGTCTGCTTCTCTCGAACGACTAAGGGTAAAAAAACATGGAGGGCTGAAGCTGTTGCTATGAATGTCCTAATACACCTTTTACCGCCACACTGATTCCTGACCTTTCCTCCTCCATTTGTCTTTTATGTCATGCTAAGCCAAGGCTAGAGCAGAAATAGTTCAGAGAAAAAAATATGGCTAGAGAGGTCTTCTGTTTTCTGAAGCTTTCCACAGAGCAGAAAAATAAAAAAAAAAAAAAAGAGGCTGAAAACATCAAATGTATGTTCATTTCTATTTCTTTTTCCTTTCACTCAATTAAACCATCATCTACAGCATAAATCTGGAGGAGATCATTCCTTTGCAAGCCCAAGAAAGTCAAAACTTTTATAAGAATGTCTGGTCATGAACAAATGAAAGCAAAGAGAGTAGCTCTTAAGGTTCTTACTTTAGCCTCCAAAAGCTCATAAAGGGGAAAAAAATCTATAAAGAAAAAGGCAAAGCAAGAAACAGAACTCTGAAAGGGGCCAAGGACCATAATGTCTGGGGCACCTGAAGAACCACGCTAGGCCTGGCCTGATGACCAGTTTGCCTGGAAATGGACAGCCACTCCTCTCCCCACTGAACACCAGCTGCCCAGCATTTTCCCCCATGTGACCCCGCTGCTGAGCATTTCTCCTTGGAGATGTCAATTTGTGGGAAAAGGGAGTTGAGTTACAAAATTGAGGATTTCGGATGGTCTTCGGCAATGCAGTTTTCCTCCATATTCCAGGGTAACCATAAAATTGAATATGTTTTAATCCCTCACATCTGATTCAAAAGTAGTTTTTCTCTTGATTTAAGATGTGTTTTGGCAAGAAGGGCACCTAATCAATTTAGCTGTGGAACACAGGGCAATGTTAACATTGTTAACATTAACAAACATTAAAACAAAAACAAAAACAAAACATTAACAAACATTAACAAAAAACTTGCATGCCCTAAAGGTGACCCACTTACTTTACTGGCCATGGTATCGGCTGCCACGGTGTTTTCCAATGTTTTTTCATAGGCCTTCTCGACTTTGGCAACAAAGTCCTTTACAGTTTCACATAGTATCCTTTGAGGAAAAGAAAGTGCAATTCAGTTAAGCCCTGTAGACTGGTTTGGTTTGATTTACAAACATATTTAAAAAACAAGCACAATCAGGTAAACTATCAAAGCATAGGGATCATTTGTATATAAAACCCATACTTCTATGTGCTGTGTAATGCGTACTACTAGTAGTTAAGTTCCAGACAATGGAAATGCACATGAATAAACTTTGCTCTGAGTAAAATGATGATCAGTTAAATTACACATAACAAGCCTTTCTCAAATATTTAAATTAAAATCTTGAGAAAAGTATTTGTAGATCTCATTAAAAAAATAAGCATTATGTACAGTTAGCCAATACATAGTACATCATTGGTTTCTGATGTAGTGTTCGATTTATTAGTTGTGTATTTAATTAATACTCAGTGCTCATAATAAAAAAAAATTTTTTTACCTGCACCCCTGGGGCAAATAATACATTATATGTTAATTAAAAAAATTTTTTTTAGGGGCGCCTGGGTGGCTCAGTCGTTAAGCATCTGCCTTCGGCCCAGGTCATGATCCCAGGGTCCTGGGATCGAGCCCCGCATCGGGCTCCTTGCTTGGCAGGAAGCCTGCTTCTCCCGCTTCCATTCCCTCTGCTTGTGTTCCCTCTCTTGCTGTGTTTCTCTCTGTCCAATAAATAAAATCTTTAAAAAAAAAATTTTTTTTTAAAAACCATATATCACTAAAAAAAAAGCATTATCGGCAGCACCTTCCATATTTTCATAACAGATCTTGCAATGTTAAAAAAAAAAAAGGATAAATTTGTCATTTAATGTTGTCACTGTCACTCTACTATTCATGATCCAGGAATCTTAAAAGTATATTGTTCCTGAAGAGGAAAGGGACTGTGTAAACAAGCTGCCCCTTGAATTGAGTTATATTCTCCGTAAATCCATTTGTTTTTTCCTTAAGGTAACCAGTAGTCATATGCAAGACTAATTTAATTTAGATCTTGTTAGTGTCAACAATATATGGTTTACTTGTTTGTTGCTTTTAATTACATTTGGTTTCTTTGGAATAGAAATAGATCAAAAGAAAAATTAATCTGAAACCCTAAACATTAACTAAAATCTGTCTTTCAAAAGCCTTTGGGACTGGTGTCAGATTACAACCCCCCCAACAGAATGTTATGTGACCAGCTTTTTGTAGCAAGGGTTAATAGTGATTCTGAAAACAAAATCAGATGATTTTAAAATAATAATATCTCTCCTTATTATGGATACAGATTGAGAAATTTGAAGGAAAAAAAAGTTTCCAGCAATTATTTTTTCTATTCACAATTTTCTCTGGTATGTGAGTGACATACTGATTATGCTTCCAGATATTTAAGTATTATGACATCAAGCCATTCAATAGATACAGTACACACACACACACACACACACACACACACACACACATGCATGCTCACTCCAAACCTTCACATTTATCATCTAAAAAATAAATTATGAATTATTCCTAGTAATTTTTGTTTTCTTTGCTGTTTTTTGGCAACCATTTCTAGATTTTTACTTGGACAAAAAGTAATACTTTCCAACCTTCAACCTCTCTGTTGGCTTTTTAAATTCACATTTCTCCAGAGACTCTAGCTTACTATTAGAGATGCATTTATGTGCTTTACTTCAAATTTTGTCTTTTTTGTTCATGTATACTACTTTTTCGGAACTTCTTGAAATATTAAGGCAGGCTGTCATGAAATTTTTTTCTATGAGCTTTACTGAAAGTCTCCTAAGATGTCCCACCTCTAAGGAGAGGAGACACTGGACCATCCTCCCCCTTTATATAACCTTAAAGTATGTTTTCCTTGCTATTATTATAATACCGTCTTGATAAAATTTTCTCCTGTAAAATTTGCAAAATTGCATATGCCATAACATTACCATAGTTATTTTTTCTGGTATTTTACTAACTCCTAGGAACAGAGACTGTTGGTCCATCAGCGTAGGAATGAAAGGGGCAACAAAGGTGCCATGTTGCTCAGGAAGATGGCGGCTGAAGGAAGAGAGTATGATTCTGTGTTAGAGATGACTTGCCATGTATGTTGTGGGAAGGATCAGGACAAATGGTTTACCTTAGGATCCAATAAGTTTCAAATTCTAGAAGTTGTAAAATATTAAATTCTGGAGAAATGAACTTTTTCCTATACCTAAATTGTGAATGTAGAATTCTTAAAATTGAAATAAAATGTACACTTAAAAATAGCATGATTTCAAAGTCATATCACCTGGGAACGTGCAAATTGGAGAAAAACAATTTTAAGATGTATTTGCTATGATAAAATGGAAGACATTCTCCAACTGATAGAGTTTTCTATTTTAGTGCATAAAGACATCTGGAAAAGATGTGCAAAAATCAAATAAATGAAAGTGGAATGTGGATTTTCCCATTGGACTATAAAAATGTTTAATCCCTAATTATATCTTAAAGCAACGTTAGTCATAATTTTGACAAGATATTTCCAAGCATTAAAAAAAAAAAAGATATTTCCAAGCATTTTATTTCTTTAGTTTTGTTCTCTTCCTTCCAAGTTGAGCACAAATATGCAGTTGATACTGCACCAAATATTCAGCTGAAGCTAACAGAAGTCCTAGCTTGATAATTTCCACTATCATCGCAATTATATTATATTCATGAGACCTATGCTTTTTTTTTTTTTTAGGATTTTATTTATTTGACAGAGAGAAACACAGCGAGAGAGGGAACACAAGCAGAGGGAATGGTAGCGGGAGAAGCAGGCTTCCTGCCGAGCAGGGAGCCCGATGCGGGGCTCAATCCCAGGACCCTGGGATCATGACCTGAGCCGAAGGCAGACGCTTAACGACTGAGCCACCCAGGCACCCCGAGACCTATGCTTTTTATCAATAGTGGCACTATCTTCATTTCTCGTTTTCCATTTATTTTTTAATAGGGGCAAATGACAAATATGCAAACACTACACTAAGAAAAATATGGCAATGGTGCCCAAACAGATGTACATATGGGCAGGCAGGGGGTCATCCTATGAGAATCTGAAAATTTCATTTTCCATCTGAAGTAAAAAAGTTTAGAAATTAAAAATGATTTACAAGTATCAATGCATAATCTATAAAACTCCTTGCTATCTCTGTGCTGAGGAAACATTGTAACAACTACCTATCTTATCTCATCTATTCAGTTGGGGGGGGTTTGCCTCAATTATCTCTAAGATGGACACCAAATCTGAAATTCTGTGGTCCTATGACAATAGTTCCGATCTTACTATTTTTTCTGGCCAATGATGCCATTTTCTAAGAAGTGTTGTCTACAGAACAAATTGCATTTACTTAATAACTTTGCTTTGTATTTTCATTAATAAATGACACCTATAATTGCTAACTAATGCTTCTGATTCTCAGAAGGTAACTCATGTTACCATACCAAACGGACAAAATTTCAAAATCAAAGAAATGTTGATATGATGTTGATTAACCCATAGTAATTACATTAGGTAACCTACATATTAGTTATGCTAATGGAATATAGCTTTTCCATCAGTATTTTTAGCATTTTAAAAATAGTTAAAAGAGCTTAAGCTACTGGGAATTATCATGTTATTATGCCTTGATAACAACAAAAAAATTTTTTTAAGCAGGGAGAACTATTATATAGACTTTAAAAGTCTTAAAGGGACATATAACCCAAATGCAATATCTGAACCTTGTTTGGATTTTGATTTGGACAAATCAACTGTTTAAAACAAACTTTGAGATAATTAGGGAAAATGGATGTAGATGGAGTAATATAGTCTTCGAGAATTGTTACTAATTTTATTAGACTTTCTTTTTTTTAAAAGATTTTATTTATTTATTTGACAGAGAGAGAGATCACAAGTAGGCAGAGAGGCAGGCAGAGGGAGTGGGGGAAGCAGGCTCCCCGCTGAGCAGAGAGCCCGATGTGGGGCTCAATCCCAGGACCCTGAGATCATGACCTGAGCAGAAGGCAGAGGCGTTAACCCACTGAACCACCCATGTGCACCTTATTAGACTTTTTAATAAGATTGTTAGGTATATACACTGAAAGTAGAATAAAATGATTTCTGGGATTTGCTTAGAAGTACTATAGCAAAAGGAAGTGGGAGTGATCGACAAAATTTTGATAAATACTGAAGCCATGTGATGGGTATGGCGGGAAACCATGATACCAATCTCTCTACTTTTTGTTATGTTTGAAAATGCTCATAACAAAAATTAAATTTAAAATACACCATATTACTAGTACAAATTTACATTTTGTCCTTTCTTCTCTCTTAAACCTCTTTATGGGAAATCCCCTAAAATTTTAATCTGGGGTTATAAAGGCAGGACAGCTGGGCAGCCTGGGAGCACACATGAGTGACAAGAGGGGGCCAGGGGTGGAATAGAGTCTGTTTCAAGGCAAATGAGCAAGTCAGAGAGGAATCCAAAGCTAAAGCTAATAGTGGAGCCTAGACAAGGAGCAAGGCCAAGGTAAAACAAAAAATTTGAATGTAATTGATTAAAAACGTGAGATGGTGATACCATAATTTAATATAGCACTCTATAGTTTATAAGCTCTATATTTATTTCATTACTCAACTTAATTCTCCCAACAGTCCCATGAGGGACAAAGGACAGACATGTTTTCCATTCTTACACTTGTTAAAAAAGACACAGGCCACAAAGCTACCACATGGCTGAATCTCAGCTAGGACCTCAGAATTACTGCTACTTAGTCCAACATTGTGATTTACTCCAGTGGTTTTCAATCTGCTTTCCAGAAATATTTCTGCAAAGACTTGACTCAAATTTTATTTAGAAATATAGGATATAATTTTTTTACATGCTCAAATAATCATTAGAGATATTAGAGACAAATAAAATGCCAGCTTCTACTTTAGAATTCACATTTTTTGTGTAAATCTTAGACTATATTTGATGCAGCTTCCAGTTATTTCTGTATTTTATTTCAGTTACATGGCAGTAAGGAAATTGTCTTCATGAGTCAAAATAAGATACAGAAATAACTAGAAACTGTATCAAATACAAAATTATTAGCATCATCTATAATTGTAGCTTAATTTTTCTCATAAATGACTAATAATTTAATCCTATCCAATTTATTAATGACAAAATACAATTTTAATTTTTTAAATATTGCAATTTTACGTAAGATGTCATTTTGCAAAAGACAATGTTAAAAGTCAATTATCTCTCAATTAAAAATATGTTAAATGTATAGAAGGCAATAATCAAACACATGAAGGCCAATATTATGGATTCGCTAACATCAAAACTATGAAAGGGGGCCAGATAAAATATATACTTAACTGCATCAAAGAACAATTCATTTATAACTTGTTATACTTTTATACTTTAAAAGTTTCCATTTCAGCTTTCCATCTTTTCTAACAAGATCTTCTAAATATCCTATAAGAAAAGCAACTGAGGGGCGCCTGGGTGGCTCAGTCGTTAAGCGTCTGCCTTCGGCCCAGGTCAGATCCCAGGGGCCTGGGATCGAGCCCCGCATCGGGCTCTCTGCTCGGCAGGAACCCTGCTTCTCTCGCTACCATTCCCTCTGCTTGTGTTCCCTCTCTCGCTGTGTTTCTCGCTGTCAAATAAATAAAATCTTTAAAAAAAAACAAAAGAAAAGCAACTGATGCACAGGGCAAGGGTGGTAAAGGCAAATGTCTTCCTCATAGAAGTAACTTAGGGAGTACCTAAGGAATGACTTTGGTATATAAATTTGGCCCAAGATGAGGAATACAATAGGGAGTACTGAGGCCTGGGACAAACGAGATTTCTACATTTCGCCACAAGGCAACACAATTTGTCAGAAACGCCCAACCAGACAACAGCAATAGAAAATCAGCAGGAGCTCTATGTATGCATCAAACACCACGTCTGCCCCCCACCTCTCTGGGCGATCAGGGTGCATGCCTCCCTTAAACTGCTCAACTCCTCCTATTCCCCAGCCCTATTTCCTATTCCCGGGGCTTATGGCATCAAAAGCAATTGTCACAAAATTTATACTCCGTCACAAGCAAATCTGATTGTAAAGGTTTATCTTGTCTTCCCTTGATTCTTTGTAAAGTATGTATATACTATATTACAGTTGGTGTATTTTGCCCCCGCCACTTCCCTGATGCCTCACTTTACTTCTTTACTTCTTCTTTTTCTCCTCTTTGTGTAGAAGAGTAATATTTCCTTGCTAAGCCAGAATCCTAAAGCAAGCTTTTACCCTTGCTTATCAGTTGAAAATTTCAGTAGGTTTCTCCCTTTCCTCTAGTTGGCTTTCTAGGTCTCAGGACATCAGTGTAGGATGCTTCAAAACGAAATTCTAAATACCAGGAAGGCAACATTTGGGATAATAAAATCAAGTAGCTCTGGCTCCATGTACAGAATCAATTTAACTAAAATCTGATAACTTTGAATTAAAATATAATTATGCGATTTAAACATGCTGATGTCATCTTGAAAAATCTCTTCAATATTTCCCCTTTCCTGATGTAAACAGTTCCTAAAGACTACTGGTTATGGAAAGAATAAATTATAGTGAAATGTGTTTTCATATTATAATTAATCATAAGTGCTTCTTCATTTTACTTATTTATTTTTAATTTTTATTTAAATTTAACTTGGTTAACATATGAATGCTTCTTTAAATCAGAGTGTAGATTAAACTACAGGTTTAATGTAGGTTAAACTCTAAACACTTACCACACCATTCTGATAAAACTGTTTCAGATTAAGCATCCAAAAAAAATCCCTCTAAATATATACTCCATGCAAATAAGATGCTGAAGTGATTAAAAAAACCCCAAAGACCAATGCAAGTTTAGTATATCTAATTCTATAAGCTACTTCATGAATTTTTGGGGAGGAAAAAGAATCACAAAAAAGTGACATAAATGATAGGAATGAGCATTTTCACCGTATAACTTTTTCATGACTTCAACTCTATCACTCACTTGGCAGATGATATGACCACGGCATGTTCATCAGAATTGAGGATTTTTGTAAGATGAGCTGCAACGGAGTCCTCATAAATTGTCATCTGAAAACAAAACAAAAAAAACCCCTACGCTGTATTATTGTTGCTGGCATTTATACCGCTCAGTGATTACTGCTTCTAAAATGGGACCATTCAGGACACAGGCAACACAGGGCAAGGATTATAATGAAACATACAAAAGAGTCATCATATGAAATAAATAAAACTTATTTTCTGTAAAAGGCTTATCGCTTCTGAAATTCCTTCAGAGTCTTAAAAAAAATCCATAAAATCCATTAAATTAAAAAAAAATATTGAATAGCTGAACATCTAAAGGACCCCTCTGAGTATCCACAAAAAAGTGCCAGGTCACCTAATGAAAAATGGGCAAAAAGACTAGAAATTTAAAGAGTAAGATATACCACATGGGCCACAAATAATGACAGTTGGTCAGCCTCATCAGTCAACAGGCAAACACAAGCTGAAACCACAATGGAGTTCCATTGTATCTGCCAGAAAAGCTAAGATGAAAACAAAGGTAGCATGATGCCTAGGAAGTGCCAAACACTGGCCAGGTTCTGGAGCAACAGAACTCTCATTCGCTGCTGGTGAGAGAGCAGGAGTGATACAAACACTCCAGAAAAATGTTAGGTGTCTATCAAAGCTGAACATACACATATAGCACAGGACCCAGCAATTCCCTTTCTACATACGTACATACCCCAAAGAAATGTGATGTGTGTTCACCAAAAGACAAGTGCTAGAAAACATTCACAGTAGCATTCCTTCAATAGTAGCACGGATAACAGATTGTAGCATTATCTGTGCAATGGGTGCTGCTGAGCAATGAGAATGCGTGATTTATAGCTACTCCACAAGGTGGATGAGTCCCACGGGCGTAATGTTGAATGCAAGGATTCAGAGAAGAGCTGCTAACAAAAGGATTCCTTCTATAAATATAGAAATGGACAAAAATAATCTGTGCTTTTAGAAGCCAAGAGAGTGGTTCTTGGGGCGGGAGGTGGGGGTGGTGAATGGAAGGCGGGGTTCAGCGGGCTCATGGGGTGCTGGTAATGCTGCCTTGTGATCTGAGTGTTGATAACATTGGTTTATTTAGCTTGTGGAAACTTACCAACTGTACATGCATGATCTGTGCACTTTTCTGTACATATAATTCAATAAGAAGTTTTTTAGAATGCTGAAGGCACTGTCCTACAACCACACAAATAAATATATCAGAGAAGGAAGGAATCAAAATGTTCGGGGAGTCCTATGTCCCTTTTTCTGTTTGACTCAAAATTTAATATTCTGTTGAAAGAACATGTCTTACTAATAAGTAAAAATGTGCCCAATATTCAAACAGCCTCCATTCAGAGCCTTCCATCAAATGTTTGCCTCAAATACATACCATGTCCTATAGTTGAAAAACTTGCAGTGTAAACCACTCATTCTATTCAAACTGGCCTCTGGTGATCTTCTGTCCCACTCAGATGTCCTTTCATTGCCTCTTACTTAATGGCACCAGTTTACTCAGACTTAAGTGAAGATCCAATGACCACCTCCTCCCCACCCAAAGCCTTCCTGACTAGCATCTTCCCAAAGAGATCTCATTCCCGATTTCCATCCAGTTTCACCAGTGGCTAATCAGGGTGTCTGCCTTTGAGTTTTGATCTTACTTTCTTCGCAAGGAAAGACGGGAGGGGAGGATCCTCCAAGCCTCACACAATATTGTGTTCACTCACAAATCCACTTTGCTCATTTTCTCATCTAAACATTAAAAGCTGCATCTTTACAGTCAAGATTAGAAAAATGAAAATATACTTTTTTAGAAAGCAATGAAAGAAATATTTTTCAAAAAGATTAGTTTTATTTCTTTTTCCTACAGGATAGATGGTCACAAAGCCTAAGAAGGTAGGGGAAAATATTTTAAACTCTCATTAATTCCATTTGAATGTACATGTAAAAATCCAAGTTTTTGTCTGTTACAAATAACCAAAGGCAAAGAATACAACCTCTCCCAGAGGAAAAAGAAATAACCTCTCTGTCCAAAGATAAAATCATTGATGTCACTTATTAACCCATTATGTTGTCACTTAGAGTCAGGAAGTTAAGGTAATAATAATAATTATTATTTTTATTGTGTATCAGGCACTGTGATTAAGTGTATCATTGTAACAGCCTGGTAGTTGGGATCCCTATATCTCTCCTCTTCCTTTCAAACCATTCTCCACTTTATGACACACTGATTTTTTTCCTAAAACACAAATCTGATCACGCCACATCTCTGCTTAACATGTCTGGGGATCTCCCCCATTTACATTTCAGATAAAATCAAAAGACCTTCCATAACTCCCAGGATTCTCCATGATCCAAACCCTCCTTCTCTCCCGTCACATCTTTTGACGCTCTTGCCTCGCATGACCACTCACCCGACGGTATTACCCGCAGGGCCCCAAATGTACCAAGGTCTTTATCCAGTTCTACGTCATGCTCTTTCTCAACTGGCTAATTCCGACTTCTCTTTTTTTGTGCTGAAAACCCATTTTACATACAACCTCCTCTGCCAAGACATCACTGAGCTTGCCAGACGAAGCATCCTCTCTTCTGTGCAACCATTATGCCCTGGAGAGAACTGAAACATAGCTGGTCATTTACTGTCTGCCCCTCCCCCCAAGAACAGAGATTCTCCAACTTTCTGGCCTCATCACATCCTTAATGTCTGAACGATTTTGTCACAGTACCCCAAGGCCAAAAGGAATCCCTAATAGTAGTTAAGTACAAACAACTTAGTAAGTATTTACATCCTAACAACTTAAGAGCCCTTCGGAAAAATAATAAATATAATTTAAAAGAAAAAAGCAGTATCTTATTTCATTCTTTTTTTTTTTTCTTTTTTTTCCTCTCTTATTTCATTCCTAAACAACTGGCCGTGAGCCTGTGGGCAGCGAATCCACCTCAGGCCTTGAAATCACGCTGGACGGTAACAACCTCAATTCCTAGTCAACACTAATTTTTGTGTGCTGTTTGCTTTTTATCACAGTAACTACTGAAAACCCCAGCTTCACAAAAATATGATGTCATCAAAAGGAATATCGTGCAACCTAATGTTTAACAAGCTGTCCTTTAACTAGTGGACTGTACGGCAGCCAATACATTTGGACAAGCTAGTAGTCTGTAGGTGTCCAATAGATGTTGAGCATTACAAGTAAACTTTCTTTGAAATTTAAAAATATCTCGTGGTAGCCCTGGGGGCTCAGCACGATGCCCCGAGACTCCCAAGCACCCAGTTTGGGAACCACTACTCGAAGCTGACTGAAACGGGAGGGCGAGGATTTTATGTCAACTCCCAGATACCGACATTTGATATCGTTAAATTAATGAACAAATAAAGTTATAACATCTTAGCATGCTGCAACCAAGCGGCTAGGAAACGGGAAGAACGGAGGGGAGAGAAGCTTTCGATAAGAGTACATTTAAAGGGGCGCCTGGGTGGCTCAGTCGTTAAGCGTCTGCCTTCGGCCCAGGTCAGATCCCAGCGTCCTGGGATCGAGCCCCGCATCGGGCTCCCTGCTCCGCGGGAAGCCTGCTTCTCCCGCTACCATTCCCTCTGCTTGTGTCCTCTCTCTCGCTGTGTTTCTCGCTGTCAAATAAATAAAATCTTTAAAAAAAAAAAAAAAAAAGAGTACATTTAAAAACAAATTAACAGGAAGAATTTCCTTTCCAGAGATCTGAAGCCATTCTCTCCCATTTTTGGGAAGTTGGTGGAGATAGAGCAGCTCACACCTTCTTTCTGATGACCTTACCTTTATAAATAAGCAGCTGTTGACTCCCTAGACTGGTGTGACTGGGGTATGGTACGAAAGAGACTAAAACTATGCCTCTTGCCTCAAAAAGCTTTTAATCCAATCCAAAAACACTGAGAATCTGGCTTCCAAGAAATAGACAAGGTCAGAGGGCTTTGATGCCAAGATGCCCATAGTTCCAAAAGCGTTTGGTATTTAGGCCAAAAATTAAGAATTTTTTATTAACTGTCCACTTTGTGCCAGTCACAGCACCAGATGACAATGCAATGGTGAATAAATAACACATTGCCTGGTCTTGACAATACAATAGCACCAAGATAATGAAGGGGGCCATCGAACTCGTGAGGAAGGAGATGGTACTAGGGCTTGGGGGATGAAGGATGGCTTCTTGGAGCAAGTGATACCTGAGGTAAGGACAGGTGTGAACCGAGCATGATGTCACTGGGGGGATACATTCATTCGTAAAGGGGTAGAAAAGAAAGGAACATGATGGCAGGGGGATTTCACGTTAAATGGAAGCAACATGTTTCCTAATATTGAGCATTAAAAGAACGCTTGCTGCCGAAGGAAATCACAGAATCCATGTTTTTGCTAGGTTTAAAAAGTACAGCAGCAAACAGAATTACTTAATTATGGCCATAAGGAATTAATGAATAAAACTGTCACAATTCTTTAAGCTCTGCAACTCTATGATGCCAGTGGAATGCTAAGTTAATAAGATAATTAGGAGGTTCAACCACATTTGTGCCCTTTTAAGGAAAACTGGAAAAATAATTTCACAATCACGCATAAAGGAATTTAAAATGAATACTTAAAAAAATATAAGCTGGGAAATTAAGTTGAGCCTAAGAAGGAAGGTTCAGCTTGCTTTTATTACAGTTTTAAAGGCAAAAAAGTTACATGGCGACTAGTCGGAGTGATGTAGAACATTCATTTAACGTAATCTTAAGGCATGCCGTCCGTTTGTTATGCAATATTTTAACAAAAAAAAATAAAGTTTCATTCAAAATCTTTACACTAAAAAAACAGATTTTCTCCATGTAGTCACAACCGTATCTCATGTTTAGCGACTATATATATATACATATACATAATAAAAGTAAATTGTTTACCTTTATTATTATGTGCTACGAAATAGACCTCTCTAAAGTAAATAGAACAAAAGAATTCCCCCTTTTGTCCTTTTGGGGAGAAAATTAATAACATTTACAAAGATACTATTAAGAAAAAAGACTGGTGGGGCGCCTGGGTGGCTCAGTTGTTAAGCGTCTGCCTTCGGCCCAGGTCAGATCCCAGCGTCCTGGGATCGAGCCCCGCATCAGGCTCCCTGCTCCGCGGGAAGCCTGCTTCTCCCGCTACCATTCCCTCTGCTTGTGTCCCCTCTCTCGCTGTGTTTCTCGCTGTCAAATAAATAAAATCTTTAAAAAAAAAAAAAAAAAAAAAAGAAAAAAGACTGGTTTCTATAATAACAAGTATTATATTTATAGTCAGATAAAATAATACTATAAATGAAAATGCTGTTGAAAATAAAATAGTAAACATATCAATCTTTAATAGTAATTATCTTTATCAGGGCTATGGGTAAGATTATTTTTTCATATATTTTTGTATTTTCCACATTTCTTAGAGGCAGTTTTTGTTACTTTTAGATCAAAAAAAGGTGTTAAATTACAACTAGCTTCTTTAAGGAATAGCCCTATTTTTAGTTATAACTCCTTTCCTTCATTTGACATGTTCATAATTTTCTTGATGACAAAACAAAGATTTTAACTGTAAATAAACAGATGAATTTTCCTAGAGGGAAAAATAAGTTATCATAGATTAAATGGTTTATCAGTTGGAGAATAATCCTTTGAAAACTAGGATCTGTTTCAATTCTCCAGTGCTTTGAGGTTTAATCAAAACGCTCAGTCTTTAAACATCTGAAAACTAGAGTTATTACTGGTCTGTAGAAGGGATGGAATGAAGCGAGCTTTCTTTCTCTGTTTTACCGTGATCGATAGGCTTCACGGGGAAACTTGTAACGGTGAGCCCTCAACGAAGAGGCAAAGTAGGGAGAGAGAAATTATGTAATACTCTGCCCACAAGTACTGGTTTGGAAATTGCTGAGCTGCCACCTCCCAGTCAGACACGTGCCTATGGCCAAAGCAGAAGGTGAGGAAAAGCTACCAGGAAGCTCGGCGGGCCTTCCCTGTGGCCCTGCTGGGAAAAGGGAGCAGGCAGGTGGAATAGCGGGGGAGCGCTGTCAGGGGTGAGGAAAGGGAACTTGCATGCCTGGTGCTTTACACACATTCGGAATGTGTTTCTTCCTCCCAACACTGGGACCTCGTTCTACAGATAAAGTGATGGAGGCGTGTGACAGTGAGTCATGGGCCAAGTTCACACACGCAGGACAGCGGTCGTAGAAGGACTCTAACCTACGTCATAAGGGTTCTTTCTTCTGCAGCAGCGGACTAGAAGTAGTCGACGAGCTCATCCCCCAAACCAGAAAGAATAAAATTAAGCAAACATGCTACCATATCTTATAAAGTTTCCTTATTTGTTCAAGATATTTACCCTTATTTCCAAATGATAAAGAGGCAAAGGGTTAAAGTCTTACATAAAATTCTTCCGATGCTTCTGGAGGTTCTGGAAGTAGAGAAGCCTTTGGTGGCAATTTGAGTTCATAGGTCATTATACTCCACCTGAAGGGAGAAAAATCTTTGGTCTAAAATTCCTTTAAAATTTAATAAACTGACTTTGTTCTCACCTCATGTATATACCTGTGCACATATATGCATGAACTACGGTTTATTTTATCTAGAACAACCAAATACTAGGAAAGAGATGGAATTTTGGTAATCTCATAAAGTGCTGCAGTCATACTTTATGATGTCCGTGTCTTACGAATTCTCTGATTAGGGACTCCCACTTTTTAAAGGCCATGATGCACAGTAAGAAATGCACACATATAACAAAACTTGCCCTTCTTTACCAGTGCAATGCATTCTGACTTTTCTGTTCTTTTCTCTTTCACTTCTTAATGTTCACTGCAAGTTACTAACTTGATTACACAGGCTCCTAATGTATCACAACTCAAAGTTCTAAAACAATGTCCCAGATTAAACAAATGCATAGCACCAATGAAAGATAAATCATTCTCTGTGTACCAACCAGTCTTGCCAAGTCAGCTTATACCTACATGAAATGAAAATTAACCAAATATCCCTTCTTAAAATAAGAAAGAAAGTAGGCATAGGGTTGAGAAGAAAATATTAATAGAAATAATAATAAACTTCTTAATACTTGAAGCAAATTTATTTCAATTAGCTGTAAATATTAATTTCAAACCAAACACTGAATCACTTGGTGTTAAAGAAAAGCAATCAACTCCAGATAAATCCAGTCTTCATCTAAAATTTCACAGTTTGGGAAGAACAGTTGGGTAGGCACATTACTGTTGTCAGTAACAGGATGTGAAGGCATGTTATAAAGACACAAAGCATAATAAAAGCAGTACTGTAACATATAAATTTTAAGAAAAGCACATCATAGCTGAAGCCAGTAATAGAATCGAGGGGAAAATCCCAAGATTAGCATCAGTATTTAAACAGAGCCAAGTGTATCATTCAAACTAATAAGTCTTTGCATAAAAATCCAAATTTCCAGAAAATCTCCCCCAAAGACATAGGTTGCATGTTAGGATGTATAAACTGAATACTTATAGCTACTCTTCAACTCTTGACATGAATATACTATCAAGGAACATATATTTGGGCACAAAAAGCCATTCATTCATTCATTCATTCATTCATTCATTCATCCATCCATCCATCCATGCAACGGACATTTACTGAACACCTCAAAATGACAGACAGCATTCCATGGTCTGGAAGCACAATGGCGATTAAGACTTCCTAAATGAAGTTTATAGGCTGGTGCAGAAAACACATAAAATAATGAAACTCTGTAGCTATCCAAAGAGGGAAAACCACCATGAGAAACATGAAAGTGAAGTTCCTAAGCGTTGGAGACACTCCTCCAGTCAAAGGACAGTTAAAGAAATGAGAAAGAAATCCACCCAAATGTCTTAAGTTTGCGGCACCTTCCATGCTGTACCTCCTCCCTTGATAGAAAATGGCTGGGACTGAAGAAAGAGGAGAAAGTGGCAGGACAAATGAAAAAAGGATGCGTACTCGGACCAGCGAAGCAAGTGAGAGGCCAGCAGGGCGGGCCTCGTCTGGTGCATGTGTGCGTTAGGGAGGACAGAGCGCCCAGGGCCGAGGAAAGAGCTTGAGAACTGGAGTCAGGATTCCAGCAGAGAGTGCCACTTACGAGCTATGGGACACTGATAATATCAAAACCTCCCCAGCCATTTTACCTGTAAGACGGAGATTGTAATTTTAGTCAGCATTAGGTGCGTAGGGATGATTAAATGAGACATGTAAAGCAACTACAAGTATCAGGCGGACCAAAAAATATCCTTCTTCTCACTGTTTCCACAAGCCTCAACTTTCACCTCTGTAAAATCGTTGTGACAATGCTGTTCTTAGCCACCAGACAGTGTTGTTTTGAGGATCAAATCAATTGATAAAAACAAAAAGCTTCTGAAAATCGAATAATATTAAACAGTGACTACTTCCACCTGTTTTTTGGTTTTTTTTTTACCAACGGTATTCTTAAATTAGTGAAGAAAATGTAGGAACGCAATGGTCTTATGTTTCTAATAATGGTTGTAGGTTCTCGAGCCTCTTTTGATGTTTCTCTTCTTTTGTTGTGTGCAGGTCTGTATCAAAGATTCTCACCGCGGGGGCACTGTTTCTCTGCGAACCACCTGGAGAAGTTAATTTTTCTAACATACAAAGGGAAAGCACACAACCCGTGTGGAGGAAATGTCTAGCAGCATTTCCTGGGATGCAGTGAGAATGGTGTTTAAATCTGCAGCAAAAAGGGGCACCTGGGTGGCTCAGTTGTTAAGCCGCTGCCTTCAGCTCAGGTCCTGATCCCAGGATCCTGGGATCGAGCCCCACATCGGGCTCCCTATTCTGCGGGAAGCCTGCTTCTCCCTCTCCCACTCCCCCTGCTTGTGTTCCCTCTGTCTGCGTGTCTCTCTCCATCAAATAAATTGACAAAATCTTTAAAAATAAATAAATTTGCAGCAAAAAGCCATTTAAAATACATTGTGTGGTTTGGTAAGCACAGAATTGGGAAATCACCTCCAGGTTCTTTTAAAGACTAGAGACGGAACCCACTTTACGCACCCAAACTATGGGGGCATCCCTCTCACGAATAGTTTTGAATAATGACAGGCAAATGCTCTACAGCCCAGCTCTTTTTAAATATCCTGTCAGCAAAGGAATCAACCATTATACATTACCTTATGATGGGCAAGGTTACAATTAATTAGGTTATAGCTCATTTTAGAGTAATTACATTTTAGATTGGTGGCTCCCTGATGAGATTTTGTTATTTTCGGGAACAGTTCCACAGATGGCTAATCCTATCAAAGTTGTTTTGATTCATGCTAGCTTAAATTTATAATGATATTTTGACATTTCTCTTCTACTTATGGTGGGGAGGGGTGGTTACTGCTTAGTGGGTCCTGTCCTTCCTAAATAATCCCCAATCCTACCCGCCTTCTCTATAATACTCAGGGTACATGCACTGCGATTTCTTTTTTTATACATGGGGCATTTAGGGGGAAAGAAGTTGAGATGTGATCAAGGATACCATAAACACAGTAATAATTCCTTGATATGGTGTTCTTAATATTTCCCAGTCACTGGGAAAGGATTTATCTTTTTTTAGTATTTAGTTCTTTGTTGATTCAATTAATTCTTAATACGCATAATCAAGAAGAGATATTCTAACACATCTCAAGTTTATACATCTTCCTTAGCTTTAATGAAGCCACAGGATGATGGGCCCATACGCATCATAGTCATCAAAAACCCCACACAAAACGAACTGCTTAAGCTTTCTGACCTGAACAACAATGAAAAGTAACTGCTCTACCCGCATGGTATTTTATTTTTAAAATAGTGGGTTCATTAGACTAGTTTTCTCAGTTTTTGTTACAATTCATTCATCCACCCCCAAAATATATTTATTGAGTGTCTACTCTACGCGGGGCTCTGTTCTAGATCTCAGACGTGAAAAGAGTGGGGAAGACGGGGAAGCCTCTGTCCTCACCGGGCTTACAGTTCGGAAGATCTCAACTGCCAAAAATGATGTCAGTGTGCCATTTTCAGGCTAGTGTTAGAAGAAAATTCCCTTTTACCTGTCTAGCATTTTGGTACTGGCACGTTCCAGCTTCTCTAGAATCTGAGGAAGTTGGGTGTCATCATCGTAGGAACCGCCCCAGCCTAGAACCCGGGCAAGGTCATTTCCTGTGCCCAAAGGCAATACTCCCAGCTGACACTGAAAGAGAGCACGACAGGGAGACCTCAGGCAAGATGAGAAACAGGAGCCATGACACTTCTGCTCTCCTCTGCTCAGCACGTTAGTATACATTCATGTTAATGAGTCATGAAAAGATTTGGTACTTGCCTGTTTATTCAAGTTGAGCTTATCAATTTCTGACAAGACCCAACCTACACTTCCATCTCCTCCACAAACGAGAATTCGGAAATTGTCGAACTTCTGGAATAATCTTAAACTGAAAGCAAAAAGTACTTTATTTTAATATAAATACGTAAAAATCACTTTCCCCAATTCTTTGTTATTCTGTATATATAGCTATTTGTGTTCAGATCAAATAGAAGAACTCTTACATACATATTAATTATACTGTAAAAATGGAAGTACAGTTTTTAACTCAAGAAAGCTTCTTAATCATATAGAGGAAAGGGGATTATAAGTAGGAATGGAGATAGAATTAGGAAGGAAGGGGAGTGAGAAATGAGAAAGCAAAGCAGAACCCAGGAAAGAGTACATGGTAAGAGTAGTGATTTTTTTTCTTCCCATTACAAGGATATGTTATTTCCTTAAGAATGGGATATTACAAACCAGGGGTGGAGCATCTAGGGTACTAATATTATTGACACTCAAGTCAGTTGCTAAAGGGACCCACCAAACCTTGCCGACATACCACTTTTTGGATATCCACTTGCTTTTCCTCCCACTCGTCCGCTAGTCTGGGTCAGTCTTTTTACCTCTGTCTTCCTTCATCTTAACTATGGACACATCCCGTCTCCTAAATGTACCTTTGTGCACCTCAACTACTGGGGAAATCCTATAAAATATGTTATCGAGACAATCTCAAGAAGTTGCACAAAGGGCTTTCCTTTGAATCACAAAGGATGGGTGGGAAAAGTAAATGTAAAGAAAATAAGATATAAGAACTATGAAGGATTATGAAACAGATGAGCTAGAAAGGGAGACACAGCTAATCAGCAATGCAAGAGCCCACAGGTGAGCGGGGAGGCCCTGTGAGGAAATGCCAGACCCACACAGAGGGAAGACATGTGCAAGGAGACATGGGGCGGGATGCAGGGGAGCATGGGGAAGGGATGAAGACCAACATCCAGGGGACCAGACGGCCTGAGACTTGCAAGAAGGCAACAGAAACAAGAAGAAAGAAAACTGAAGGGCAGAAATGAACAAAGACAGGCTGAGGCAGGTGAGAGAAAAGACAGGAAAGTGTTAAATTAAAAACCCAGGGCCTCTTCAGGGTATCTAAAACCCCCATTTTTACATCTGTGTTCAAGCTTTAAGGTGACAGTGGAAGCCAAGAGAAAAGTGGAGTTGGCAGAAGGAAATCATGAAGAGGTTGCTGGAACCCAGGTTCAGGTGATCCAATATCACCTTTTCTTTCTCATTTTCTTTTAAAAGATTTTATTTATTTATTTGACAGAGAGAGATCACAAGCAGGCAGAGAGGCAGGTAGAGAGAGAGGGGGAAGCAGGCTCCCTGCTGAGCAGAGAGTCTGATGCGGGGCTCGATCCCAGGACCCTGAGATCATGACCTGAGCTGAAGGCAGAGGCTTTAACCCACTGAGCCACCCAGGCGCCCCCCAATATCACCTTTTCAATAAAGGCATACACACACTAAAAATGTACTAAAAGTACCATAACGCATATTTTCCCTCCCTGAAAATCATTTAATTTTTTTTCAGGTTGTAAGTTAGAGGACAGTCCAGAAAGCTGAAAAGAACAATCAACACCAGTGTTTTTTGTCATTCTTGTAGGAATTGAGTCTCAAATCCATGAAGAGCTGTCCTCGCGACCCACAGGAGTGTCTGTGCTTTGGTTAAATAATCGATTATTTGTATTAAATAAAAATCAATGCTAGCCTTCCATGCAGATCATTTTCTAAAGTTACTGGGTATTTCTGTATTTACACAAGTTAATCTTTCTTAGAGCTAAGCAAACCATTAGCATTGTTTGATGCAGGATATATTCTAAAACATTTTCTAAACAAATTTTGGGATTTTTAGCACATAAGGAAGTTATATAAATATCAAAAGGCAAAGTAACTAACAGAATTAGAGCTTTATTTATTTATTTTTTAAAAAGATTTTATTTATTTATTTGACACAGAGAGAGAGAGAGAGAGATCACAAGTAGGCAGAGAAGCAGGAGACAGCCTCCCTGCTGAGCAGAGAGCCCGATGTGGGGCTCGATCCCAGGACCTTGAGATTAAGACCTGAGCCTAAGGCAGAGACTTTAACCCACTAAGCCACCCAGGCGCCCAGAATTAGAGCTTTAAAAAAGAGAAGAGTGGGAAGATCAATACAGAGATGTCTAGATGAATCGACAATCTTCACAAACTGAAAAATCAAATATATTTCATTTTTAGCGCTATTACATTCTAATGAGATTTATCAATAATCAATTACCCTAAATGAGGACCTCCGTTCATTAAATCAAACACCTGAGCCGGATTTAGCAACTGTTTAAATCGACGAAGGAACTTTACTCCCTGATTATCTCCACTCTTAGAATTGACAAAAACCAATAGAGGACTAACACAGAATGAAAATGTCGCTCTACAGAAACCTGTAAAAAAACACAGTACAGGATCAATATGAACAGCTGCCTCTTTTAAACTACTGACAAAACTTCAGAGAAAAGAACATAAATTCATAAAGAATCTCGTTTATTACTTGAACAATAAATTATAATTTAGCCCCCCAAAGGGAGAGAAGTTTCATTTACCTACTAACACTATAGAACTTATCTTTTTTTTTTTTTGGTATGGCCTTTATTTTTATTTAACTTTTCAAAGGAATCTGTCTTGTCTTTCCATTTACGTTGTCAATTCTTTTTTTTTTTTTCATTTTTATTAACATATAATGTATTATTTGCCCCAGGGTACATAGAACTTATCTTTTAAAACATGCTATATAATTAAAAATCCTACCAAAGATGGTAGAAGTATTAATCATAGATAATTGAAGATACACCATCTACCTTAACAACACCAATGACAGTCTCCAAGTTTACATTTGTCAAAGAATTCATGTTCAGTATTATAAAATGTTTTAACTTCTCCTTCATGAAGCTTTAGAAAATACTTACAAATTTATTATATTTAATAATAATATAATGTATAATATATAATATAATAATAATACTTAGAAATTTATCATAAATAATAACAATGTTCTTTTAAAAGTTAAAAGTACTATCCAGCAATTTAAATGGATTCATGTAAAAACTGATCAGAATAACCAATTACAGTTCAATTTGTTATGGAAAGTAAATGTACATACCAACATTTCCTATACCAGGAATATACATATTTACACTACTGATACATACCATCAGAATCAGTGCTATTCAGTGCAATTGGAGGTATGACGGACACTTTACATTGGCCAAGGGGACACACAGGATGGTATAAATCTTTGCAGGCAGTGTGTACCTAAAAACAAACAAACCTTCAAGAATCACAAAAACACATCAATGTTTTATTATGGCATAAATTGCATCTAAGGAATGGATCATTGAGGAGCACCTATATCACAAAATATTCAGTGATTCATAAATTACTTTCATGGCATAATACTTACAACGCTAAAGAATGGGCTGATGATTGCAGAAATGGGAATCTGATTTGGTCTGCGTAGCCTACTTTTATGACTATCTCAGGCAAGTAGTGTATGTCAAGAGATGTCTGGTGAGTGGAATCTGGCTGGCTCAGTCGGTAGAGCATGAGACTCTTGACTTTGGGGTTGGAAGTTCGAGCCTCAGATTGGAGGAGAAAGGAAGAGAAGACAAGAGGATGCAGAGGAAGAGAGGAGAGAGAGGAAGGCAGGAATGAATGGATGGAGGAAAGGAGAGGAAGAGAAAGGAGGGAAGCTCACTAGTACTTCTCATTATCATTGTCCATAAAAAAATTGATGACTTCTACCTTATAACATTCATATAGAATTTAGTGAAAATAAAATTTGTAATGTGTCAAAAAAAAAAAAAAAAATTTGTAATGTGTCTGCTCTTTCTGCCGTGGTCCTATAACTTTTTATTCGTACTTTTTTTATATATAACATTTTCATGTTATTATAAGCATAAATACATGTGTGCCTATTTTCTCAGCTAGACTTCTGGCTCTGTAAAGAATAGGAAAAGGTCTTATCATTGCACACTTATCCTGGAAAGTGATATATATCATAGGCACTCAGTAAATGTGTGAACTTCAGAGAAACAAAAAGTTTCAAGGTGAGTCAAGATACTATTGTGAATAAGAGCAGGGCTAACTTGTTAAGTAGAATCCAGGGAATTTACAATACTTTAGGTACTTACCTAAAGAGCCTTGAAATGTTTTAAGCAGTAAAAGCAGACATTTCATAAAGCACTTATTTAATATGGCTTTATTTCATTAGTCCTACATTAATTAAACACACCTATTTATCAAAACTTTTGAGAAAATAACTGAAATTAAATTGTGATTCTTGTTTGCTGGTGACCTAATTTTGGATAGTTCCCTACTATTATTTATAATAATTAACTTCCTAAATGGATTTCAACAAACAAACAAAAAACAAAACAAACATGCACAGATAGTTTTAAAAGGAATTTTTTTAAAAAGTATGAAAATTACAGAGCAAAACAGAAAAATATTGATACCAAAGTTTTTTTTTTTTAAGTTTTTTTTTTAAATTTAATTTATTTATTTGACAGAGAGGAAGAGATGACAAGTAGGCAGAGAGTCAGGCAGAGAGAGAGGGGGAAGCAGGCTCCCTGCTGAGAAGAGAGCCTGATGTGGAGCTTGATCCCAGGACCCTGAGATCATGACCTGAGCTGAAGGCAGAGGCTTAACCCACTGAGCCACCCAGGTGCCCCGCTGATACCAATGTTAAATGAAAAAAAGCAGAAGATAAAATCGTATCTTCACCATTTTTACAAAGAAGGTGAAACTGTACTCAGAGACTGGACAACAACTGGAAAAATGGACTCATTCGAGTTGTGGAACTACGGTCTTACTTCCTGTTTAAACTATGTGACTGGTTTACAAACTAGATATTCTGTCAGAAACTCGTTATTTTAAAGACAAAATAATGTGTGAAGAGGTAAATGATAGTATATAGGAAGTACTAGACCAAGAAGGTGACAAGGTGACAGTGGCCCACAGACCTGAATGTCCAATGGACATAGTATAGGGCAGGAATGACGTCATGATAAGGTGATATCTAAGTTTGCCAGAAAAAAGTGGGAGAAGATATTCCAGAATGACCCCCTTCCACATCCCGTGTCTATCCTTCTTTTTTTTTAAAGATTTTATTTATTTATTTGACAGAGA
>CM053605.1:121587241-121598424 GCA_028646535.1 Procyon lotor
GCCCCCGTGTCTATCCCTCTATACGGTTTGTGAAATTTTTAAAAGGTGAGGGGGAGTAGGGTGAGGAAGTAAAGTATCTAATGAACTCCTACTGTGAACATTAGCAAAGTTGAAAAACCACTGAGAGGGGCGCCTGGGTGGCTCAGTGGGTTAAAGCCTCCGCCTTCGGCTCAGGTCATGGTCTCAGGGTCCTGGGATCGAGCCCCGCATCGGGCTCTCTGCTCAGCGGGGAGCCTGCTTCCTCCCCACCCCCTGCCTGCCTCTCTGCCTACTTGTGATCTCTCTCTGTCAAATAAATAAATAAAATCTTAAAAAAAAAAACCACTGAGAAAATACAAGTGGAGACCTACATACGGCAGGTAGAGACAACTTCTCTAAAACCTTTCTCAAGTAACTGATCACACACATAATCTGCTTTCTTTTCAAAAAGAGAACAGCTGAAGTTCTAGAAGCAGAGAAACAGATGTATAGACTAATGAAATTAGCAGTAGGCACATATATCAGAGGTTGCTCCCTGAAGAGAAATCTTAGGTGGGATGAAGTTTTAAAATGTCGTTTACGGGAACACTTTATTTTCTTATTTTTTTATAACATTTTTATCTTACGGGCCTTTCAGGGGCACTCTTAAAATAAGGAAATGCAAGGAGTGTTCCTGGGCAGCCCAGTCAGTTGACTCTTGATTTCAGCTCAGGTCACGATCTCGGGAGTCCAGAAATTGAGCCCCATGTCGGGATCCATGCTCAGTGGGAATCTGCTTAAGCATCTCTCTCTTCCTCTCCCTCTGCCTCTCCCCCACTTGCTCATACTCTCTAAATAAATACATGACATCTTTAAAAATAAAAAATAAAATAAAATAGGAATGCTGGGGCACCTGGCTGGCTCAGTCGGGAAAGCGTGTGGTTCTTGATGTTGGGGTTGTGCCATAAGAGGGTTTTAGGGGTTACAGTTTCACCAAAACTCCAAAGACATATCTAATAGTCTATATATTACAGGGCATCAGAGAAATAGAAGTAATGCCTGAGGCTGACAAAAGGGGCAACTGATGAAGAATAACAAAAGCATGAGGATAGAGAGAATCACGTTTGATTTAAAAATAAGAAGGAAACAGATCATCAATAAGGTCCGATTAAAAAACTGCAGGACTTTGGAATTAATCTCACCGACGACAAAATCAACCCGGCATATTCACATTGTTCTCCTTTGATGATCTACATAGTGCTTACTGAAAGAAATGAGTTTTCCACCTTTTGTGGGGGGGTGGGGAGTGATTTCCAAGACTCAACACAAGACCAAACAAATCAGCCCAATGCGAGGCGATTGCTGTCACTGTTGGACAGCATCAGCCTAGTGCTGAGATGAGCACCCACAGCTGTTGCCTCCCCACCGTATTACGGTGAGCAACATGCCAGCCTCTGAGCGGCCCCGGTCCACCCTCGGAGTTCCTGCTCTGACTGCCCTCGTGAAGCCTCAGGCCCAGTCCTCGCACAGTCTGGCATGGACAGGATCTTTCCTTGCCACTGGCTCCAGGTTATGCGATACATACTTCTCACTTCTTTCTTACACGTGTGAGAAAGTTTTAAAATATTTATCTATATATATATCTAATATATATTTATGTAATATCTAATATATAATTTATCTAGTGTATATATAATATAAAAAATCTAATTTCAATTAGACCAGTGCATGGCTGGCTGAACTTGGCGCTCTGTCAGAGAACACGCGCAGGGTTGTACTAAAATTACACTTCGCATGTCAATCGAAATTTGGTGGCTTTCTGTGTGTCACAGGTGGTAAAACAGGGCTGAAAACAGTCAACCATTAAATATGGCTACAGCATAATGAAAAACAACAAAACTGTGGGAAAGAGGTCTTTAGACCCCCTCCCCAAAAAATGACAAGGGCATTACAAAAAGGATATTTAAAAAGTAACCAGACTGGAAGGAATATACTCTGGAAAAAGTTGAATGTTACAATGGGTATGTATGCTACCATGCTCTGACCGTAAATTTTTTGCCCCTAAATTACACAGATAAAAAAAATTATGGGAAGAATTAGAAAGGACTCTCACCATTGTTTTACACCAAAGGCATTTCCAATCTTGTAGACGCAGAACACTCCCACACGTTTTGTCACAGACAGCACATTTGGCACTCACAGGCAAGTTACCCTCGAGCCACTGGTGAGGCATAGCTACCTATGCAGCGAGAATAAAGAGCAGGCAAATTAAAGATGGGAGGACACCATTTTCACCCTAGGGAAGATCTACAATTACTTCTCATTCTACGGAATCAAGATATGCATCACTCGTGGTACCCATCCATCTAGTCCACATTTATTGACCACCTATTATGACCCAAGCACCGGAGAGATACAAAAATAAGTAAGACTAAATCCCCGACCTTCAGGATTTGTAGTCTAACTGAGGAGCAATGAAGGTCAAGGCATTACCATGAAGTGATTACAAAGTGCTATCAGAGATGCATGTGTAAGGTGCATTGGAGACAAGGTTTTGAAGGTGGGGGGACGCTGTTGAAAGGAGGCCCCAATGTCTAAGGAGTGAACATCCCCAATGTCTAAGGAGTGAACATCTGAACAGACACCTGAGATAAGCCTTACAGAATATCTTACTGGTCAGGTAAGGGTCTCCAATACCAGCCCAGCACAACAATCATTGCTCAGCCCTCTTCACATTTCCCTCAAAATTTAAAAGCTAACGGAAACTACAAAGGATCTAACTGGAAATAGAAACTAACAAAAGCCTTTCATTTAAACCTATTAGTAAATACTCCCACTTTACTCTGTCATTTTTCCACAGGACAAACAATAAAAGGGAGGTGGTACTGGGAAGAAACCAAAGACAAAACTGAGCTTACTCCGTCTTCGTCTTCTATGATGTCCTTCCCTATGGAGGCTAGAGTCGTCCATTTGCAATTATTTGTTGCCCTCACTGCACATCTTTTGTGAGCCTTGAATTTACACACTAAAAAAAAAAAAAGTTAACCATTCTAAATGAATATATACTTTTGGAATAATGATTAGAGGAGATCACAACATGAAATTTCAAGAGGGGGAGAAGAAAAACAATAATTTAAAAAGTTTAATTACTCTTCAACAATAGTAAAGGTATTCTGAAAGTACCTCTTCAGAAGCTATTCATGTATTTATGATACATGTGGTCATATACTTAAGAAGCACTTTTATCAATCTATAGATTACTACTTAGATTCCACTCACTCACAAATAAAATAGAAAGGAAATAAATACAAAAGAACTAGTTCCTTAGGAGAAAAGAGACAACACACATACTCACACAAACACAGAATTAAATTCAGTAAAACAGAGATACGGGGAACACCCTTTTTCTTAATCTGGGTGTTGATTACATAAATGTGTTAATTTGTGAAAAATCCTACCAGTTGTACTCCTCTGATATTTGTACTTTTCTGTACATATATTTAAAATAAAACATTTGAAAATATCAGTAAGATATAGAACAAGATAATTTGGAGGAGTTTTAAAATACAAGTATGTCAAGAAAATATCCAGTCATGGGAAATAGATTGATAAAGTCACAAAGAGGGCACTGTTTTTTATAAGCATTACTGTTGGGGTCACTACATTATAATGTAGAAGAAAATAATGATGAAGAAGTACATTACATCCATCACTAATTCTGCCCAGCCATATTATCAAAAAGGAGCCTATCAGAGAGACATAAGAGACACTGAAACTTACAAGACATTAAGGAAAAAAAATTGAAGAGACAAATAAATGGGAAAAATATCCCATGCTCATGAACTGGAAGAATTAATATTGTGAAAATGTCCATAGTACCCAAAGCAATACACAGATTCAACGCAATCCCTGTCAAAATTCCAATGGCATTTTTCAAAGTACTAAAACAAGTAATTCTAAAATTTTTATGGAACCACAGAAGTCTCTGAATAGCCAAATACATCTTGAGAAAGAAGAACAAAGTGGAAAGTATCATACGCCCTAATTTGAAACTATATGACAAAGTCATAGTAATCAAAACAGTATGGTACCAGCATAAAAACAGACACATAGATTAACGGAACATAAGCGATATCCCAAAATTAAATCTATACATATATGGCCAATTAATTTATGAGAAAGAAGCCAAGAACATGTAATGAAGAAAGAACAGTCTCTTCAATAAATGGTGCTGGGAAAATTGAACAGTTATGTGCAAAAAGATAAAACTGGACCCTATCTTACACCATATAGAAGAGTTAACTCAAAATGCATTAAAGACTTGAATGTAAGACCTGAGACCATAAAACTCTTAAAAGAAAACTCCCCGACAGCTAGCTCCTTGACATCAGTCTTGACGATGACTTTTTTGGGTCTGATACCAAAAGCAAAGGCAACAAAACAAAAACAACCAAATTAATTTTGGTCAAAATTAAATCAAAAAGTTATGACACGGCAAAGAATGCCATCAACAAAATGAAAGGCAACATAGTGAATAGGAGAAATATTTGCAAACCATATATCTGATAAGGGGTTAACATCCAAATTTTACAAAGAACTCATATGAGTCAACAGCAAAACCCAAGCAATTCATTTAAAAAATGGCCAGTGGATCTGAATAGACATTTTTCTAAATAAGACATATAGATGGCCAACAGACACATGACAAGATGCTCAATATCACTAATTATCAGGAAAATCCAAATCAAAACCACAACGAGGTATCACCTCACACCTGTTAGGGTGGCTATTACCAAAAAGACAAGAAATTACAAGTGTCGGCAGGGATTTGAAGAAAATGGAATCCATGTGCACTGTTGGTGAGAATGCAAATTAGTGCAGGCACTCCGGAAAACAGTATCAAGTATCCTCAAGAAATTATAAACAGAACTATCATATGACCCAGCTATTCCATTTCTGGATATCAATCCGAAGAAAATGAAATCACTAATTTGAATAGACATTCGTACCCTCATGTTCATTATAGCATTATCCATAATATCCAAGATATGGAAACAACCTAAGTGTCCCTCAGTGGATAAACGGATAAAGAAAATGTGACATCCATATGTATAGCTACACAATAGACTATTACTCAGCCCTATAAATGAATCATTTGAGACAACATGAATGGACCTAGAGGATATTTTGCTAAGTTGAAATAAGTCAGAGAAAGATACCTCATAATCTGACTTATATGTGGACTGTAAAAACAACAACAAACCCACAAAAAACCAAGGTCATAGAAATGGAGAACACCTTGGTGGCTGCCCGAGGCAGAGGGAGGGAGGTGGGCCAAAGGAGTCAAAAGGCACAAACTTCCAGTTATACAATAAGTAAGACTTGGGGATGTAATGCACAGTGTGGTGAATACAGTTAATGACACCGTACTGAGTAGTTAAAAGTCGTTATGCGAGTAAATTTTCAAAGTTCTCATCATGAGGAAAAAATTCTTTAACTATGGTGACAGACGTTCACTAGACCTATTTGGGTAATCGTTTTACAATGTATACAGATAACAAACCAAAAACACAAGAGAGATAAATAGGAAACAACTAGGAAAGAAGCCGGTAATATATGGAAAACAAGTAAGCCAGAGATTACTTGAAAAAGGAACCCTTACTTAGGAAAATCAGAACTTGACTACAACTAAACTTTATCCTTTAAGGATACAAATTATCCAAGCATTGGTGGATAAGGATGTTACACCAGTTTCTGACTTGGCAGATAAATACTTAAAGGTAGAGATCACTTCAGTGGAAATACAAGAAGTAACTGCTTCTAAATGCTAATGGAAGGTGGCTCCTTTTCACATGATTTTTGCATTTCTAACTGTAAACCGTTAACGGGTTTGAAATGATGGATCGCATACCACTGTTTTTAAAAGTCCTAATTTATAGGAGCACCTGGGTGGCTCAGTCCTTAAGCGTCTGCCTTTGGCTCAGGTCATGATCCCAGGGTCCTGGGATCAAGCCCCACATCCGGCTCCCTGCTCTGCGGGAAGCCTGCTTCCCCCTTTCCCTCTCCCATTTCCTCTGCTTGTGTTCCCTCTCTCACTGTCTCTCTCTCTGTCAAATAAATAAATTAAATGAATGAATGAATTTAAAGAGCCCTAATTTACCATAGTATGCAAATGAAAGGGTCGGGTAAAATCCCTGAGTGTCTATAGGCCAAATGTTCAAAATGCTTCAGGATGTCACAGGGAGCCAATATTCAAAAGGTCACTTAAGCTGAGCTGGTTTTTCCTTGAAAAATATTAGTCTAGACATTGGAAATGTTTCATTTAGCTGGGCTTTTGTGTACCTTGACAAATTCTTTCCTGGAAATCCTACTATTTTTGTGATAAATGACTTTGGGACTTGAACACAGATTTCATAGAGAATAAACTAGCTTTTCAATGGAATCTCATTGCTGATAGACAAATGTGTAAAGAGCGAGCACCGGAGGAAGCAAGCTCAGTCTGAAAAACAATTTTAGCATGACTTGCTCCCTTTTGCTACCATATAAGTGACTATTTTAAAACTGAGGTTAATTAGGAACTCTAGGTTTTTCATCTCTTATGGTATTTCTCAAAAGCGTGGTCCTAGTTTTGGTTTTATCTGCAATGTAATTCCCAGGCTGCTTTTTAAGTACAACGAAGCATTTGATATTAATAATCAGTAACTGTTTTTTAAGAGGCAAAGGAGGAAATAAAAGAGAGCAACAGGGAATGATTTCACGGCTTTTTGAAAATTTTGCCATTAAAAATCAAATAGTTCGGGGCACCTGCGTGGCTCAGTGGGTTAAGCCTCTGCCTTCGGCTCAGGTCATGATCTCAGGGTCTTGGGATCGAGCCCCCGCATCAGGCTCTCTGTTCAGCGGGGAGCCTGCTTCCCCCTCTCTCTCTGCCTACTTGTGATCTCTCTCTCTCTCTCTCTGTCAAATAAACAAATAAGATCTTTAAGATTAAAAAATCAAACAGCTCATTAAAAATAAAAATCACACTTGTAATAATAAAGTGCTTCATGCAGTGAGTCTTGAAAATTGCAAAGGTGCTTAATGTAGCATACAATAATAATAAAATAAACCAAACTGTGATTACAGTCACTAAGGAATGGAAATGATTAATCGGCACCTTAATTTTGTGAGATGACCATAAGATTTCTCCAAATAAGTTATTCTGAGATAAATTACTTTCCCCTGACCTATAAAGCCATTATTTTAAAACCACAAAACCTAGAAAAAAATTACCATTTAACTTTTTTATTCAGTTACCATCGAAATAACTGCGAAGAACAATTATGCTCTGAAATTATAATTAACATTCTCAATTGATTTAGGAAATTATGAAAAGTATTTTCTGTCTTCTATTTTTCATTCATATATTTTACATATGCAAGACTTTAAAATAACAATTTTAGTAATTATTCAACACAAACCCAAAAGACAAATTAGTACAGGCTTGTTTTACTGTGAAAAACAGGAACAGAACGATTAAGTAAATTTAGCGATGGCTTCACATGCTAGAAACTGAATTCCATTCCAATACCGAGTTACTCATTGTCACTGTGGAACGAATTTTTCTTGTATTTGCATCTCTGTTTTGCCTTTTAAAGCTTCTTGTATCTTATGTCTTTTGTTTTTATCAAGCAAGGAGCTTATTCAGATTTGGGGGGAGTTTCTAAAATTTAAGTATAACTTAGACTACAAGAAATGATCCTAAATAATCACATTCTTGTAAAATAAAATTTATGAATTTATACATTCATAAAACCCTTGGGATTTTTAAAACCTTCTGCTACAGTTTTAACAATACCAATGCGCAGGACACCACAGATTTAAAATTTTTATCAGCAGAGAAAATGAGTACTAACATATATTCTTCTAAAACTATAATTTAAAAAATAAATTATTTAAAGACTTTTAAGTTTCTTATTCTCGTCAGCTAATGCAATTTTCATTTTTCTTTTAAAAGGTTTGGAAAAACACTTAGTCATCCCAGTTTAAACTCAATACACAAACAGCTAAATATATTTAATAATGCATAAATCTCAAATCAGAAGGGTCTCAGAGAGTATCTCAGATCTGATATCTTTTTTAGCATTTTTGGAATGAGAAGCTAGGAGGCAACTAAAAAGACCTTCAAAACAATACCTCAGAGTATTACACATGGTAAGAGCCACAGGAACCCTTGTAGATTACTGAAGTCATAAAGAGCAATTACACCTTACTTGCAACCACTCTTTAAATCTTAAAAAAAAAAATGTGTAATGCCTCTTCCGAATGTTCGTTTTCATGAACTTTAATGCCTCAGGCCATGACGCAATCTGCAATTATTGACAGATTTTTTTTTTTAAAAGACTCTATTTATTTGACAGAGAGAGAGAGAGGTCACAAGTAGGCAGAGGGAGGCAGAGAGAGAGGGGGAAGCAGGCTCCCCACTGAGCAGAGAGCCCGATGTGGGGCTCGATCCCAGGACCCTGAGATCATGACCTGAGCTGAAGGCAGAGGCTTTAACCCACTGAGCCACCCAGGCACCCCTACTTGATGGATTTCTTACAGACCGCAGTGACAACCTTCCACAATTTGACTAGAAAACTGGTTTCCTTGTATATATTCTTGATTTAATTTTCATAGTGTCTGTGAGATACAGACGACAATCATCCCCGTATTGCAGAGGAGGAATCAAAAGTCAAAAGGAGTGGAGCTACTTCTCCTGTTCACCGCTGAAAATGCTGGGAGTGGGACCCAGAACCCGGAGGGTGTAAATGAGGAGCTCTGTTCGTCGCCTCTGTGCTCTATCATGTTAAATAGCTGAAATTATGACATAGCTCAGATATGATACCTTAAAATGAATGAAAGCTGGGGCTCTATTACTATTTTATTATTGAAATATAATAAAGTTATAATAGAAATTCAGATTTTTTTGTATTAGAGAAAAAAGCTAGTATTAGTATTAAATCTAATTCAGAAAGTAGTACACAGTAGTGTGATCACTGAGGTATGGAATTAAATAAATCTGAAGAAGTTATGAGTTTTCTCTTGGTAATTATTAGTATATTTGCCTCTACTGGTCACTACTTTTTTTTTTTAATTAAAAAACGACAACAACCCACAAATCTTATAATGAAAAACAACAGCACTGGGCTTATTTTCAGAAAACTCTGAAGAAAATAAAAAGGATGGCATCCATTTAAATTAAACACCAAGTGAAGTAAAAACATTTAACACAATGAAACAGAAGTAACAAGGGGAAATTCCGTCCAAGAGCACGTACTGTCCTCACTGAAAATTTTGTTCTCATAACCAGCCGGAGCAGAAAAAGAAGACCAGAAAACCAGAAAGGCAAAGTCTAAAGAGGACTTTTAAGCATCAGACGCTAGTCCCTCTGGTGTGAAATGCTACATTTTGATTTATACTCGCATCCCAGTGATTTGCACCATCCTTCCCTCTGCAAAAACATTTCCCGAGTTGCCCTATGGGTGCAAGCTCCACCCGGAGCTACGGTGAAGCCTAACCGCTCTGCGCCCCCTGGGGCGCTCCCAGTCCCACCTCCCACTTGCACCCGAGGGAAACGGCTTCCCATGGGGAAGCTTCTGTGAGGCGACGGGAGCATGTTCCCAGTGTGGTGTGAGGTGCTGAGGGGGAAGGCCGGCCGCGGGCTACAGTACCTTCGCAGGACAGGCCATGGGAGGTGACTCCAGAGAGACTCTCTCTGCACACGTTACAGAAAGTGGGTCGCGCGTGGGAGCAGGCGTACCAGTTGTGCATCCCTGAGAAATGTTCCACATTAAACTGGGCCACCTAGGAACGAGACATTAGCACGGATTTGCCAACGGAGAGAATGGGACGACAGACAGCCAACCTCGGGGATGCACTTAGCTAGGCTTAAAGTTTCAAATGTGTAATTTTTCAAATGGAAATACTTGAAGTTAAAAAAAAAAAAAAGGTCAGTATCAGATGTAAGCAAGTTGCTTAATGAATCCACACATACTATTCTTCGCAGAATAAAGCTCTAGCTCTTCGGATGACTTTCCTTCTCTAAGAACAGGAGGCGCTGGAAGAAGATGCTACTTTACCTCGTAAGGTTCTCTGGTCTGTACAGACTTCAGTGAGCTCATCCAGTCCTCCATCTCCTTCCTGTTCTCAGCACACAGCATCAGTCTTCTGAATGGAGTGATTATCTGAAAGGGGTAATTCGATCTAATGATTGTTAATAACCGACAAGACAGATTATTGTAAAACCTAGCAATCAATCATACGAGGAAATTCCATTTCTAATCTCGGAGTCCTTATTTCCTCGATGAAGACAGTAAGAGTCTCTGTAACATAAATGAGTTCAGTTCTGTAAGCACGATACAATGGGGTTTAGGAAAGAAACATTCTAAGGAGGCGTTTCTTGTCTTTGGTACATTGCTCCTTACTTAGGCTTTTTTAGTCCAATACCAAAGGCTTATGAACCCACATAAACAATCTACTCATATCTCATGCAATGTGTGTTGAAAATTGATTTCAAATATACTTCAGAATAATTCATAGCAAGCTTAGGATTTATAGTTTTCAATATGGAAATTTAAAAAATTGAAAACCAGGGGCGTCTGGGGGGCTCGGTCGGTTGAGCGGCTGCCTTCGGCTTGGGTCATGATCCCAGGGTCCTGGGATTGAGTCCCATGTCGGGCTACCTGGTAAGCAGGGAACCTGCTTCTCCCTCTCCCTCTGCCTGCTTCTCTGTCTACTTGTGCTCTCTATATAGCTCTATCAAATAAATAGATAAAAATCTTTAAAAAAAACCCAAATAAACAGGGCGCCTGTGTGGCGTAGTGGGTTAAACCCTCTGCCTTCAGCTCAGGTCATGATCTCAGGGTCTTAGGATCAAGCCCCGCATTGGGCTCTCTGCTCAGCAGGAAGCCTGCTTCTCCCTCTCCCACTCCCCCTGCTTGCTTATGTTCCCTCTCTTGCTGCCTCTCTCTGTCAAATAAATAAAGTCTTTGAAGAAAAAAAATAAAAAATAAAAAAATAAAAAACCAAACAAACCCTGAAAACCAAAGGAATGCAATATTGAATAATTCATAATCGGTTTGTGATAATATCAGGAATATTCTGTTATTAAATAATGTTGGATTTACATATCCTTTCCACTGTCCATTTTAATATGATTTAAATATGAAGGATATTTTCCCCATTGTATAGAACTACTATGACTTTTT
>CM053605.1:121598924-121633451 GCA_028646535.1 Procyon lotor
ATGAGGGGTCAAGTAGAATGATGTGAAAGATTTGGTTTAAAACACTCTAGATAAAACAGGGGAAAGACAGACTTGATGAAGCAAGTGTTGGCAACATCAAGATAGTAGGAGCTGGGAAATGGGGATGTGGGGCGTCATAGTTACCCTGGGTTTGTGTATATTTGAAATTTTTCACAATTAAAAAAAAAAAACAAAACTGTACCCAAGCATTGGAGAATAAGCAAAACCCTTCAGGGAACTAAGGACAGAGGTGAGTCTTATGTATATAGACCTTTTTTAACCCTTTGCCCAATCTCAGCTTATAGACCAACCAACCAGGATCCAAGCTTCTGATCTTTAACTGCCCTTTCCTGTATCAAATTCACATTAGAAGAATAATGTGGTCCCCTTGCCCAGATGACCTAAAATGTCCACAGAAGCTAATGAAGTCAGTCTTCTGATCATGGGATGAGGTAGGGTAGGATGTTCAGAGCAGAAGGGAGCCCTGCAAATCTTACTTCCATAATTCTTGAGCTTCGATGACTCTGCTTAAGATTAGGTTCGCAGGCCACAAAACCTACTTCTTGACTAAGGAGTAATGGCTTCATAACAAAGTCATTTTCCATGTTAATTTGATTTCCCTCTATAATCTAATGTTGGTTTTTTACTGCCTTAGAGTATTAAATATAAATAAAACATAAATTCTGATATGTTTTCATGAAAAAAAGGAACCACAGATTTCAATGAGGTCAAGTACCAATGTTCTCACTACACACACAGTATTTTCATAGGATCTCACATTCTGAAAAGTAATTTTTTTCCTTATTTCAATGTAAAAATCCAAAATACTCTAATATCAAAATTTTACTGAAAAGCATTTGATAAAACATTAATACAATAAAATAAAGGCATGTAAGCTGGCAGAATCCAGTTCTCAAATAAGCAACTGAATTCAACATTATATAATTTACATAGTCTTAGAATCTATATAAAAAGTGTTAAAGAAAGCAATCTACTTAACATCTTCTAGGACTATTTTGTCTTTAAGACTTTGTTTCATTGTAATGAGCCTAATTGTGACATCTCAGGGTCTCTGGTTCACTGGAGAACCAAAGGCAGAAGGATATAGTGAAACCACAGAAGATAAAAAACCTCTGCAGGCTGTGCTTCCCAATCCTGCTCTCCTTGGAAAAAAGGACCTGGGGCAAAAGCCCCAGGGAATCTACCAAGAAAGGCTTTCCATGTTGCTTACTATGGTATCCTATTCTATCATTTGTATAGACAAATTACATGTATAATAATAAACCATTATCTCTTTGAAGACTAATTAGGTTTGGATTCAAGTCAGTATTAAAAGTTACTTAGAATTCAAACAAACTGTAGTTATCAATGCTTGGTCAGTTCTTATCATACTAGTTTCCTACTGCTGCTGTAACAAATTATTCCTGTTATAGTTGTGTTAGTCAGAAGTTTGGGTCAAGGCGTCCAAAGGGCTGCACTGCTTTTGGAGGCTTTAGGAGAGAATCTATTTGCTTGCTTTTTTCCCCTTCTAGAGATACTGCCTGTGTTCCTTAAGGCTCATGGTCCCTTCCTTGGGTCAAGCCAACCTCCTGGATTCATAGTCAACTCTTCCCTGATTCCTCTAGCCTCCCTCTTATAAGGGCAACTGTGAATATACTGTAATTATACTCTGTGATTATCAAGTATACCCACTCGATAACCCCAGATAATCTTATCTCAAGATCCTTAACACAATCAAAACTACAAGGTCCCTTTTGCCATATATATAGTCATTTTCTCAGCTTACAGACATTCGAATGTAAATATCTTTACAGTCCATCATTCAGCCTACCACCCCCATATCATAGATATAATACGTAATTATAACTTTTGATATTATAATCGTGAACTGGTAAATCAATGACATGGTCCCCTATTTTCTTATTATATTCATATCTCAATGACTATCCATGGATACAAACAACATTTCTTCCAAAGAATTAATAGTGAAGATCTTGAACAATAGGACACTTCAGGGCCTCTAAGGTTGATAATTAAGCAGAATGACGACTCCTGCAGCATCTCATGCTTTCCAAGTGCTTTGCTGTCAGTAAGATCACATATATTATCTCATTTAATCTTCCATATAACTGGCCCACCTGATAGGTAAAAAGAAATTTAACTTGTTTAGAATAGCAAACTCGGTAAGTAGGACAATCAGAGCACACAGTCAGATCTTCTGGTTTCAAATCACACTTCTTTCCCCTGTTACACCAGATAAGCTGGGCCTGTTTCTTAGCTGCCTTTATGTGGGCCACAGAACCTTGCCAAAAAGTGAAATCTATTATGCTATCATCTGACATGTGTAGCTCTAAAAATCAATTGCCAGCAAAAACAATTTTGTTAAGATAAAACAAAAGTGTTAAGATATAAAAGGTTGCAAATTAGCAATAACAAAGTAATATTTCCTATAAAATTTTTTAAAAATATTTAAGCTATAATTTCAATTCACTAAATATGTAATAATAGCTGTAACTATGCCCTATTTATAAAAACATACTTGGTTCACCAGAATAGGTATTTTTTTTTTTAAAGATTTTATTTACTTATTTGAGAAGGAGAAAGAGAAAGAGGGCAGGAGCGCAAAAATAGGGGAAGGAGAAGCAGACTTCCCGCTGAGCAGAAAGCCCAATGCGGGGCTCAATCCCAGGATGATGGGATCATGACCTGAGCTGAAGGCAGATGCCTAACCCGAATGAACTACCCAGGTGCCCCCAAAATTGTTATTTTAAAAAAAGCCTAAAGATTACTGACCAGCCCTTTTAAGAGCAGACCAAAATCCATGAATATTTAGACTGCCAATATAAAGCCAGCATATTTCACAACCACCGAAAGTACCTAAAAGAATTCAAAACTGAAAGGCAGACTACACAAATCAGCTGTTATTCTATGCAGTTCACTTAGTAACTTTTCAAGCTTCTCTTCCAGTTCAGCACCCAAGTGCCTAAAAAACAGTTCGTTAACTTTAAGAAGTTTTCCACTTTGGCTTTCCACCGCAACATGCTATTCTTACCCCCAACAGCACTTTTGTCCACTTACACATTAGCATTTGATCCTTTTCTGAGTCCGCCCACTTCGAGTCTGCTTCACAACCGTATTGCAAAGGGCAAGCACCATTCTAGCGCAGAGCATTTTAATCTTAAGTGATGGGCAATGACGATGACAGGCCTTGAGGTTACGGTGGCAGCGGGCTGCTGTGTATGGGACCATGCCATGAAGACTTGAGCAGATAGGACACAGGAAAAAGAGTCAATAGCTTTTTGGGAGACGGAATTAATGGGACTTGGTGACTATGCGGTTGTGAGGCGTGACAATGAGGGAGCAGTTTAGACAACTCCAGCTCTCACATCCGGAAAGGAAATAGCTTACAAGTCCAAAATAGTAAGAATTACCACTTACGGAGTAACTGTAACAGGCCAGGACCTGTGTGTGCTAAATATATTATTTATAGAAGATAAATAAGATTCACAGAAGATATAAGGTCTTATGGCGTCTACACAACCCCAAAAGTAGCAACCCATTTTACACCTGAGGAACCTAAGGCTCAGAAAGGTTTGTCACTTGCCCAAGGTCACAAACCACATGTAGGATTTGAAACTAAATTCTGTCTGCCTTCCTAGCCATCTACTAGAGAATGAAGGAAGAGCAAAGAATTTACTGACATTACCTTAGAAGAATAGGCAGAAAAGGATTCACATGCTGCTCACTTTTTCTCCTCTTAAAAAGAATCAAGGCAACTGTACAGTTGTATTTAAATCCTATATATACTTATAGATTCTTTAAAGATGAGCAAACAAAGGTGCTAGCAAATTAATAACAATAACAATAATAACGATAATAATAAATATGCTAACACAAATAGATCTCTACAAACCAGACCCCTTTAGAAAATAAAATATTGACAGGACATATAACCATATATATTATTATATATAGTATGATATATATACACATATCATATGCATAATCATATATAGTATCTTATTTGTACACTGTACATAGGAAATCGAGAGGGTTTTTTTTTAAGTATTAATTGTAATGACAAGGATCACAGTGATTTTAGAAATTATTTATGTAGGCTGTCACATATACTTTCACTGTAAATTAGTGGTGAGTTAATGGACACAGTATAAGTTTTACCACTCATTGAATATTTTCAGAATGTACCAGAGATTGGAACAAAGCATTAGCCTCATTCCCTTGGCACTAGCTCTAGTGGTTTATAACCGTAAATTGCTTTGTACAGAACACATATGTAATGGAAAAGTTCAAAACAAAATAATTATCTTGTTTGTACCAGTCATCACAAAACTAAAACATTTCTAAAACCTAAATTTTCCATTACACCATGATCATATTTAAGGAATACAGAAGACATCTGAATATGCTAGAAACTTAAAAAGAGCCATGAAAGTGACACCGAAGGAGTCCTTTAAGCCATTTTAATAGTTTTTAAAGCATCTCTCAATTGCCTACTAGACATCACCAGGGTATCTTAGCATCATTTCAAATTCCTAGTGTCTAATTCACAATATCTTCTTTTCACTACCAATAAACCTACTTGTATTCTCATTTTCTACCCTTAATTAAAGGCATCATTTATACAGCAATCCTCCCAAATTCAACAACTCTACGTTAGCTTCCTCCTCTCTCTTCTCCCTTCCTGTTGGCCACAGCTCTCCAATCTTTCTCACAAGATCCCTCATGCATTGCTTCCTTCCCTCCCATTACAGATGGTCTGATACATACCCTTATTATGGTTCCTTTGGAACCATAATAGGAAACCCTTGGAATCTCTCAGCAGTGTCCAACTTGGGCTTCCTGCTAAGTCCATCACTCTTGTCAAATGCATCTGATAGGAAATTGCCAGAAAGGGAAAAAAAAATAAAAGTAAAAGTAAAACAAAATAAAAACAAAAGACTATTCCTTCACAGTAAAATACTGAATTGAGTAACTACAGGCCATCCTATGTAGCATCTAGAATTTTCTTTGAATAAGTAATATGCATTTGTGACACAAACAAAAAAATTCAAAATGTATTTAGGATAAAAAGTACATCTCCCTCCCAAGTCTGCCTCCTAGCCACCAAGTCTCCCTCTTGAAGGCAAATATCTGTCAACTTCTATGTATCCCTCTAGAGATAGTTTCTGCATATACAACAAATATGTGATCACTCAAGGTTTAAATGCATGGCTGTGGGCCCATACACACAACACCCCACCCCTACCTCCACACAGAGCAAAAAACACTGAGTAACATTTTATACATGCGCACTGTTCCACATCTGGCTTTTCACACTGAATACAACTTGGAGTTCAGTGTGTAATATTATATACAGAGCTGATTCCCTCTTTTTCTTGGTTGCAGAACATTGTACTATGTGAAATAGTTCATAATTCATTTCAGCTGGTCTCTAACTTGCACATTTAGGTCATTTCCAATCTCGTGCTATTACAATGGGTAAGTAGCCTTGTACTTATGCCTTGGCACACACAAACAGTACTGATCACCACCTCTGTGAATGCTGGATAATGTGGGCAGTGAAGGCATTGATGAACCCAAGGACTTAAAAAAAAAAAAATCTCTTTACAACGTATCCTGTATAGTGTCTATCCTGGTCAAAATTTTTCCGAAGTTTTTTGGCAGCACGTTGAAGTACAGTTCTGTGAATCCTTGCTGGTGGGCATGCTTTTATCTATCCTGAAAAGGTATGTACTTTTTGAAAAGGGGCACCTGGGTGGCTCAGTGGGTTAAAGCCCCTGCCTTTGGCTCGGGTCATGATCTCAGAGTCCTGGGATCAAGCCCCGCATCGGGCTCTCTACTTGGCAGGGAGCCTGCTTCCCCCTCTCTCTGCCTGCCTCTCTGCCTACTTGTAACCTCTCTCCCTCTGTCAAATAAATAAATAAAATCTTAAAAAAAAAAAAGGTATGTACAACCTAAAACATTTTCACATGAACACTTTACTTGTACAAAACAGCAACTCTAAATTCCTACAAAGGTCCCCAAAAAGAGGGGAGATAGCCCCCCTATCTTTGGGGAGAGAAGGATTAGCCAATTTGTCCTGATAGCTTTTCTTACATTAGGAGCCTAGCAAATAGAGCACCCTAAGATTTTAGTCTAACCACAAAAGGACCAATGGTTTGTTTCCTAGGACTTTGGTCTGAGGATGCTCATTATAATATTAAGAAGCGTTTCTCTGGGTTGTACTCTTGGAAAAGATGCTATACCATTAAATGAAAAGATAAACATGATATACCTACGGAAACAATGATCAGCTATTTCATTTCAAAACCCAGATGTCCAAGTTAGAGAAAAAAAGAATGCAAATTTCAAACTCCACTTATAAATTACCACTTTTCATTGAATAAAGCCATCTAAACTGCATATAAGTCAATTTTAAGAAGCAAAACAACCACTCAAATTGCATTAATGTGGTATGATTTTTGAGTGCCACAAAATAGTTTAGCCAACATAGACAGAAAAAATCCGTGGTCTGCCACGATCAGGCATCGAATTGTTAGGAGACCACCACAATCATTAATCATAGCAAGAATCGTGTTTGTAAGACTTACTGTTGATAAAAAAAAATCATCTGAGTCACGACATAAAGAGTTCAACTAGAATACAAATATTTATGGGTATATTATAATCCAACCTCACTGGGGGAAATTAGGAAAACTGTGATCTCTAGCAAAATCTTGAAATGCCACATTTCTCCCAAAGGAACACCAGAGTTTACATTCATTCATTCAACAAGACACATTCTTTCATGCATCTGACAAATATTTATTGTCTTTCCCCTTTGAACCAGGCCTTGTGTTAGCCCTGGGGATCCAGTGGTGAGGAAGATAGGCTCTGTGTCTGCAAGGAAATTTCAGTCTCTGCCACCTCCCCTCACTTCCTCCCACATACACACGCCATGCAAAGATCTCTCCAACAGCATCTTAAAGGATGGTCACTTAGTTCTTGCCGTGTGGTAAAGTGTGTGTAAAGTGCCCGGGAATCTCTAAATCCACCCTTCCTCGCCTACTCTCAATAAACTCCAAGAGCTGGGAGCCCCGAATTCCACACCAGCTGTGCATAGCTATTAGCCATCCAACCTTGAGAAATTCATTTCTGCATTGTGAGCCCGAGTCTGCTCTGAGAACTCAGTTCTTGAAAGCCTCTTCCAGTTCATAGGGAATGAGAGGACTAGAGATTTCTAATAATGGACAGGGCCATTACATCACAAAAGGCCGGTTCTATCAGATGACTCAAGTTAGAAAGCTCTCTTTTAAGTAGAGCTAAAATTGTCCCTCTGTGAATTCAACTGTGAATCTTTGTCCTGTGCCCTGCAGTGACACAGAACCTGTGGACCTCCTCTTATGCGTGATAATCCCTCAAGTGTTAAAAAGATGTCACATTTCCCCAAATCTTGGAAGATAAAAAGTGGCCTCTAGTGTCAATTCCATGATTTCGCAGATCTTTGTATAATATTGGTTACCTTCCTCTGTGAGCTCTTTATCAACACTTCAATTAATTATTGAATTAATTTAATTAATTCAAATAATTAAAAATCATTTAAATAATTAATTATTAAATTAAATTAATTAAATAATTAAAAATTAAATAATAATTTAAAAAACAAGGCCTCAAATAAAATGTAGTATTCTAAATTGGCAGTAGGACCAGCAAGGACTAGCTACATACCTGGTAATACAAGACAAGACTCTGTGATTGACTTGAAGGAGAAAAGACAACCAAAACATACCAATTAGAGGAATACTATCTGGACCATACTCATTTAAAGGTCCATCATAAAGAGGGAGGATTAGCAGTGGGGTCAAGAGTACAGACTGAGGTCTGATGACCCAGATGAGTTCAAGATTCTAGTTAGTACATGTGTTAGGTGTTAACTTCTCTATTTCAGATCTCTCATCCACAGAATGGAGAGCATGAGAGTACCTACCTTACAGGATTGATATAAAGAATTGAATGAGTTATCAGCACTTAGAAGAGGCACATAATAGTTACAATAAAATCAGAATAGGCAACTTATTTATCTAAGGGATTATTATTTTTTTTTAAAAGATTTTATTTATTTGACAGAGAGAAACTCAGCGAGAGAGGGAACACGAGCAGAAGGGATGGTAGCGGGAGAAGCAGGCTTCCTGCCAAGCAGGGAGCCCGATGTGGGGCTCGATCCCAGGACTCTGGGATCATGACCCGAGCTGAAGGCAGACGCTAACGACTGAGCCAACCAGGCGCCCCTAAGGGATTATTTATTTAGATGATTATCACCTATTTTGTGATGGGCACTCACAAATGAGGTGAAAATAATGTTTCACCCCTTCCTTTGTAACTAAAGATTGAGATACTAATGGATAAAAGTAAACTGACACTTAGGTTCAAAGGATGTGGTATCTCTCTTAAGAGAGAAGATGAACTCAATTATAATAACAGAGAGGAAGCTAAGGGAAAAACAAAATAAACAGAAAGTACACATTAAAGAAAGGAGTTCCTAAGAACATTTTCCCCCCTCCCATTAAAACACAGCCTGCTCATTTCAACTATACTATAACTGTATAATTTTTGGCATTTCAGGTGCTAGATGTTCTCTTTTCATTTTTTTTAAGACTTTTTTTTGATTTGATGGAGAGAGAGAGATCACAAGTAGGCAGAGAGAGGGGGAAGCAGGCTCCCCGCTGAGAAGGAGCCCAATGCGGGGCTTGATCCCAGGACCCTGAGATCACGACGTGAGCTAAAGGCAGAGGCTTTAACCCACTGAGCCACCCAGGCGCCCTGCTGGATTTTCTCTTCATTGGCTTGTTTTTATGCATACTTTTTCAAACTTCATTGGAGGAATCAACTCGAATGCTAATCCACTTTCAGTCGTGTCTGCTGCAGCAAGTGACCCTGAACTAAAATGACTCTGTTCCAGTGCTCACTGAGCTCTAAACATAAGTGTTATCATGTGGTATCCGTGTTTCACACAATCAAGTAAGCCAGAGTGGGTGTGCAGTCACTGTGAGATTCCAAGTACACTCATCAATCACTCACTAAAAATGTTTAGGGTAGTTAAATAAGCCAAATAAATTACCTCTGTATTTCTCTCTAGTTGAAAAAAAAATGCTTTCTTTACAAACTTCCATAAAAAGTTTTAACAATGTCAATACAATACTTTTTTTAAAAAATTTATTTATTTATTATTATTTTTTTAAAGATTTTATTTATTTGACACACAGAGATCACAAGCAGGCAGAGAAGCAGGCAGAGAGAGAGGGGGAAGGAGGCTCCCCGCTGAGCAGAAAGTCTGATGTGGGGCTGATCCCAGGACCCTGGGATCATGACCTGAGTTGAAGGCAGAGCCTTAACTCACTGAGCCATCCAGGTGCCCTAATATTTTATTTAAATATTTTAAATATTTTATTTTATTAAATATTTTATTTAAAAATGATGACTCATGTACTTAACATTGAGCCAACTTGTCATTAAAATTTAAAGAAAACAGCCATTTGAACAGTACATTTTGAAAATCTAATGTATACCATGGCGATTGTGATAACTCTCCATTCATTAAAAAGCTCTTCGTTAGCATATACAAATAGCTAACAAGGTATGATTGACATTTCATTCATTACAGAAGGGTTGCTTTTCCCAATAACATCTATTAATATGAGATAAAAGTAGAAATAAATCTTCACCACACCTCTGAAAGAGAGGCAAGGTGGAACGTTTTCTCAAGATGAAGTTCTTATTCTTCCATATTCATCCAATATTCATCCATATTCTTCTTTAAAATCCCCCAACTTACTAGGAATTGATTACAGACTATCACCTGTGAAGGCAGCAGGCGGGATAATCACCTCAGGATAATAACAGCCACTAGCACTTAGTAAACTCTACGTGCTCATCAAAGTGCTAGATATTGTAGTGCCTTATCCCACTCCATTTAATCCTCACAACCCCATGAGACAGGTTCTGCTGCTAACCTCAGTTACAGACAACACAGGTTCACAGGGGTTAACGAATTAGTCCAAAGGCATGTAGCTAGAGAAGGCCAAGCCAGGACACAAACCCATGCTGTTAGACTTCATGGTCTAAGGTCTGCAACCGACTAAGTCACAAAAAGCTGGGATGTACACACCATGATGAGTGAGTAAGAGACAGAGAGCAAGCGGATGTGAGAAGAGGGACAGAACAGAGGCAAAGACTAACCAGATGGAAAGAACACTGTGTGAAAAGGAAGAGTCCTGGATTAAGCATCAGGAGGGCTGGGACCCTTCCCAGGGGCACATCAGTGTGACCAAGTGGAAAAAAATCAATTCTTTTCTCCGGTCTAATAGAAGAACACATTTGCCTACAGCACAGAGGGGTGTTAAAGATAAAAATGTTGAAGTGAAAAGCAGAAGTCCAGAACACCATGCAGAAATCAATAAAACAAAAACGGAAACGCACAATTCAAAAAACGAAGGAAAAAATTAGGAACGTATTATAGATGCCACAATCATAGAAAATGCAATGGGAGAACGTAAACCACTCATAAATTAAGGATGAACATTAATGAATCCTGAAGGCTTATAAAATGCCAACGAAGCTGTCAGGGGTTGTCCTTTTCCATTCCCCGATCACATCACTGAAACGTAACGTCACAGAAAATACTTTCAGTGTCTTGCTGTTGCCATTGGGGTGCCTGTCGCAGAAGACACTTGGAAAACCCAAAACTCCAACCGGGGTCAAAATTCACCCGATTCAAGGTAATTAAATATGCATGGATGTGTGGGGGTGTGAGGGGTGTGTATACATATCTACCTATATTTAAAAATAACAAAAAAATAAAAAATAAATAAAAATAACAGATGGGTTTCGGTTTTAAGCCACTAAGTTTGTGGTAATTTGTCACAAAGCAATGGAAAACTAATATGTACCCGAGGTGATTGAGACAACCAAAGCAAGACAATTATTAACTCCAGGGATGGGAGCACAGGACTGTGCAAGGAAGGAAAAGTGACCATGGAGTAGGTAGGTCGGAACCATGTCCACAGATCCTTTGACCCGACTCTCACAGTGTCTCTATCCCCTTCCTTGAAGCCCAGCCAACCTGAGTGACTCACTCATAACTGACAGAATGAGGCAGAAATGATGCTGAGTAACGTCCCATGTGAAGTCAGTTTCTGCTGAGCTCTCCTGAACCCATTTTACTAGAGAGCTTGGCACTGGGTTTTCAGGCAAAGCATAGCTTCTCTATTTTCCATTTGCTAATGCCAGATTTTCCATTCACTGTTGTCCCCTGTCAATACATCGTCCTTAGGGACTTCAAGGCATGGCTCTAGTGAAGTTGAATTTGGCTATTCCTGTATTTTCCAGCCATAATACCACTAACCTATACCATTAACCTTTGATGTGAACTAGCCAAAATAACTATCAAGAGCAGTCAATGCAATCCAGAAAGGTAGGATATTTAAATATTTAAAGATAGGGAAGAATGTCAATTACTGGTTGAAAATGTATCCTTTATTTCATTGTATGCCCTAGAAAGTTCTACCAAACACATTTGCTGTAAAACTCTAAGCAATCTGCCTAATATTTTAGTCTCCACATTTCCAGTCCAACAAACTTCAGAAATAACATTTGGTTGAGTGGATAAATCTCTTGAAAATATTTCAACAAGAAGTCTTCTCATGTGTAAAATAAACTTTCATCTTATTAATTAAATCAACAAATACGGATAAGGTACTCTGAGGTAAAATGATATGACAGAGACTCTGTCCTCAAGGAGACTGTAATAAACATAAGTACCTAATTAAATATAAGGCAGAACATCACGAGTTCTATAATAAGAAAGGCACCAAAGGAGAGATTGAATGTACTTGGAGGTCCAAGAAGGAGTTACACAAAGGATTTGAATGCCCTCTCTCAAATCCAAGCTTTTCACTTCCTTTTACCTTTATCTACACCAATACCCTAGACCTTGTCTTTATCTGAAATTGTTCCATCCTTCAAATCTTCAATTTTGGAACCCTCTTGCTAAATTCTAGATCCCTGTTGAGGGGAAACTCTTATTGCCCACTCCCCCATGGGTCTCCACAGAGGGGAGAAGACTACAGTTCACTCCTTTGGGAAGGCAAGTGGTTCATCAGCCTACTCCACCTTCATTTTGGAGGAAGGAAAAAGAAGCAACAATTTATCAGAAACTCTGATTAGGCCTCCAGCAATTTATCAGAAGCTCTAAATTTAGTGGTTGTTGGATCCTGTTCAGCGACAAATAAGCTGTCCCTCACTCACTGCGTTTTATCTCAAGAACTGAGAACACAGAGGGGAAGATGGATGACTTATTGATCCCTTGAATATCCAACAATGCCTTCATCTTCCTGTCCAATAAGCTCTATAAACCATCAACTCTGGATCAATTTAGCTGTTGTTCTTTCTCCCCATCTTAAAACAAAAATGTGAAAGGCATAGCAATTAGGCACATAACTAAGCCTGATCTCCATCTTTGCTAGACTACTACCTCATAATCTTCTCCAGGTCCCTGTTCAGTTTCAACTCTCATTTTCTACAGAAGCTACTCCAAATCCAAATATACTCTGACTCATAGCAGATGACCTCAGCTTCAATTTCATTGAGAGAATAGAGTAGTATTTGGGTTTGGAATAGACAGACTTCCTGCACACACCTACCTCCATAAACGTTCTGTCTCCTGGTCCGTGCTAATCTCTGGTCTCTGGCTCCCATGCTCTATTGATTCTCCCCTCTCTCTCTGGACGCTTCAACTTTTGAGTCCAACAATTCTTTCCTCTCTTTGTGTAGACATACTTAAAACCAATTTTAAAAACAGAGCCAGGGGCCTGGATGGTTCAGTGGGTAAGCTTCTGCCTGCGACTCAGGTCATCCTCTCAGGTCATGATCTCAGGGTCCTGGGATCAAGCTCCACATCGAGCTCTCTGCTCAGCAGGGAGCCTGCTTCCCCCCTCTCTCTTCCTGCCTCTCTGCCTACTTGTGATCTCTCTCTGTCAAATAAATATTAAAAAAAAAAAACAAAACAAAGCCAAAGAACAGCAACAACAACAATGAAACTCTCTTGAAGCCTGAATATTATACTCGTTCTCCTTCTCTTTTTTGAAAAGCTTGAAAAGCCAAGCTTTTCAAAAAAGCAATCCATCCCGGCCTCTCTGCCTTCCCACCTGTTCTTCAGGGCAGCCTAGGGCACGCCACCCAACCCCGTCCCCGAAGTCACTCCCATCAATGTGACCCGATGACCTCCAAGTTAACAAATTCCACAGATGCTTCTCATTTCTTCTTTGACTTGATCTCTCTACAGTATTTGATGTTTAACAACTTCCGTCCTCAAACTATCTTCCACAGGCTTTTCCTAACATCATCACCTCCCAGGACTCCTTCTATCTATACTTCAGAATGCTCTGTCTTGATTGGTCAAACTTTAAATTTTAACATTTTCCCAGGATTCTATTCCTGGCTTTCCTCTCCTTAGGAACATTTACACCAGAGATTATCTCCTTCTCCCTCCCCCCATGCTATAAATCCATATGGCTAAGTCTGAATGCATTTGCTTCCTCCCCCACTCCACCCCCCACTCCCACTAGCGCTAACCCCCTATCACCGCACTGCTCTGTATTTGTTTATCTGCCTGTCTTCCCCGCCCTGGCAAGCCTGGGGGATGAGACACGGCGCACCACTGTCAGCAGTGTGGCTTCTCAAGCAGGGGCTGGGAGTGTGGACAGGGGCAACAAAACAGCAGGAGCAAGGCATCCTAGAGCACCTAGGAATATGTGGTTATAAAAACTACTCGCGAGGAACTTCACCGAACTCTATTGTGAATATTTTGAGGAAAGTAACAATCTGTTTATTCGTCTCTAAATCCCTTGTGCTTACAGCACAAGTGCCTAGCACGTGGTGGGTACTCAGATCATATTTTTTGAATGGAACAAGTAGTAGAAGAATGAGATATTGGAGACTGGATTTGAAGAACTGCTAGAATTTCAAAAGCCATAGAAGGAGTAGAAATCAGTCAAGTCAGGGGGGGAATGGGAAAAGCCCAGGATAAACAGAAGTGCTGGACGGGTGGGGCGCAGAAGGACAAACAGTCTCAGTAACACTAGAATGCCCAGGTATGATTTTACAAGACTGGAGGATGGAGCTGCCGATGTAACCTGACAGGCAAGAGTGAGCCAGCGAGGTCTTCCCAGCAGTGTGATTTGTAATTGGAAAAGAATTAACTGGAACAGAGGATAGTTCTTTTTTTTTTTTTTAAAGATTTTATTTTATTTGTTTGACAGAGAGAGAGATCACAAGCAGGCAGAGAGGCAGGCAGAGAGAGAGGGAGAAGCAGGCTCCCTGCTGAGCAGAGAGTCCGATTCGGGGCTCGATCCCAGGACCCTGAGATCATGACCTGAGCCGAAGGCAGAGGCTTTAACCCACTGAGCCACCCAGGTGCCCCCAGAGGCTAGTTCTTAAGCAGCTATCAAATGAATTACTTAAGTGAGAATAAATGAAGACCTGAACCACAGCAATAGAGAAAAGTAGTTGTTCTGGGAAAACACTTTTTAAGATTGAAGGTAATCAAGAAACAGACTTTTTAAATTTTCCAAAAACGATGGAATTAGTTGAAGTATTAAATTTACAAGAGATGACAATTTTGAAGCACTAAAATTAAAGGCCTAAAATGGAAAATGCTGTAAATACTTTGAGAAAATACATTTAATACGTTGGCCTCTTGACCCAAATAATCATATACAACATACTTATCAAGTTTACTGTGTTGGCGGCAGGAACTCCAACACACATAAGTTGACATGGGGTTGGTAACTGAAGACGACATTCTGTACGTGCTTAGGAAAGGTCCTTCTGTAACTTTTGAGAAGGAAGTCAGCAGAATATAACCATACCGTAAAACTGTTGTTCGCATTTTTTGTGCTTGCTTCAGCTACACTGGCATCTGAGAGGTCAACTTCATCGAATATCAGAGACTGTAAATGAAAGAGAACACAGACACATTAAATGAAAACCTAACTCAATGCTCGTCAATTATTAATTTTTTTTTTCCCCCATCAGGTCATGACTCTGAAGCTATGTCAGGAATTAGTAGAAAATGAAGAAAAAGTCATTAGTGATTCTCTGCAGTATCTTCTTAGGAAGAGTAAAACCACAAAGTACAACTAACTCATAAATTCCAAACTGAAAAGGTCTTCAAAGAACCCCGCGGCACCGAGTTTCAATGCAAAATGCTCTGTGCTCTCTAGAAGCATAATTTACAGGGAGTCTAGTCAGTGTGTTGTGCACATGAGCACAAGCGCGCGCACACACACAAAGTTAATACTGCTTGACAGGCAACAGCCTGGAACAACTTCGCCAGGAAGGCAGAAGCAACGTCATCATTCCCACATTTGCTAAGTGAGAAATGAGAACTAGTCCTGGCTCGGATTGTGGTGAGTTACTAAACTTTCTGAAACTTATTTTCCTCAACCATAAATGGGTTTGAATGAGAAGGTGAATGTGCTCTGCAATATAAAATGGTGTTTCGCTCATACTCTTAAAAGTGGTTTCAATCAAAGAGGTTCCATGATAAAAACTCTACAGAAAGGGAACCTTTAATAATGTTCGATTTAGAGATTAGGAAATTCTAAAGATTTTATTTATTTATTTGACAGAGATAGAAAGCACAAGTAGGCAGAGCGGCAGACAGAGCAAGGGGGAGAAACAGGCTGTCTGCTGAGCAGGGAGCCTAATGCGGGACTCGATCCCAGCACCCTGGGATCAGGACCTGAGCTGAAGGCAGACATTTAACGACTGAGCTACCCAGGTGCCCCAAGATTAGGAAATTCTAGTAAATAAACATATCCCTACCACTCTCAGTCATTTGTTCATACTCATTCGATAGTCTTGCGGCAAGGCAGGTGTAACAAAGCACCTCTAGAAACTGCAGAAAAGGGGCCCCTTCCACATGCATCCTAATGTTTATAGCAGCAATGTCCACAACAGCCAAACTATGGAAAGAGCCCAGATGTCCAGTGACAGATGAATGGATAAAGAAGGTATGGTGTGTATATGCATATATACAATGTAATATTACTCAGCCATCAAAATGAATGAAATCTTACCTTCTGCAATGATGTGAATGGAACTAGAGGGCATTATGCTAAGTGAAATAAGTCAAAGACAGACAAATATGATTTCATTTATATGTGGAATTTAAGAAACAAAACAGATGAACAAAGGGGAAGGGAAGGAAAAATAAAATAAGATGACACCAGAGAGGGAGACAAATCATAAGAAACTCTTAACTACAGGAAACAAAATGAGGGTGGGTGGGGGGATGGGTTAATTGGGTGATGGACATTTGGAAGGGCACTTGCTGTAATGACCATTGGGTGTTATATGTAACTGATGAATCACTAAATTCTACCTCTGAAATTGATAACACAGTATATGTTAACTAAATTGAATTTAAATAAAAATTAATAAAAATTAAATTTAAAAAAATTTACCCCCCCAAAAAAAGAAAGGAAAAGGGCCCCTTGTCTGATAGCTTCCACCACCACCCCCAAGATCTCTGGCGGTGGGGGGTGGTATGCAAGTTCACTTCATTCCAACCAATCTATTAGACTTGTTCCCCGACCAGAAAGAATTTTTAACCTAGCACAGGAGAAGAAACAGGTAATGACTAATTGTAATATAAGATGGTCTATTGAAAATGCAAGAGAAGAAATAGTACGGAATGCAATGGAAGGTCACAGATCATTTCTCCCGCAGAAAACATTTAAACTCTTGTTCTTGTGAATGATGGAATAAAGACTCTTTGAGGGGATTTCAAGGAAAACAGGGAATTTCATCAAGTGGAGACAGAGGCAAAGGTCATTTGCAGATGGTAAACGTGGGGCAAGGCCAAGGCCATGGAGTGCTGCCTAGAAATGAATGTGGGAAGGCAGCATGGAGCCAGATCAGGGACAACCTTGACCATAACGACTTTCCAAATGAGATTACTTTATTTGGTTATTACTTGTACAGCTGCCTAAACTAAGAATTACATTTGTTTGCATACTCGATTTTACCTCCCAGCGTATAACTACTAATTATATCAGGAACATACATTTTTTTTTAAATAGGGAAATTATCAATTATTCAACTGACACAGTAGCCAGAAATCTTAATGTTCACTCTTGAAGGAACACGAAGATACCAGTTTTCAATGGAAGCTCATCATTACTCCTTGTTTTCTTCCCAAACCCTATCATTCTTAGTTTCTTCAACGGTTACATAAAAATTCTTGAAAGCCTTGATTTTATTTCACTATGGTTTTCATTCTTAACTGCTCGCATAATTGAGTGATTGTTCTGTGTCGGGCACCATGTGTGGTTATCTCATTTAAGCATACTCAGTACCACACGAGCTGCCCTCAGCCACTCCAGTGGAATGTGCTGGAAGTGGGATACAAACCCTTGTCTGAAACCAGAGGACAGCTTCTTAGCGGCTATAGCAATTCCCTCTCTTACGGTCAGGGAAAGATGTGTAAGGCAAAAGGTAGGAAGGGGAAACCCCACAATTTCAGCTTATTATATTTACTAAAGTTACATTTAATGTTTTACTTCAATTTTATGGAAAGAGGAAGGGAAGAAAGAAAATGACACTAGAACCTTCCCATAAGATTGTCCTCCACGGACATGCCATGAAATGGACTTAAATAGACTCCCTTGGGATTTGGTCCAAGACGGATCACATGCATACACGAATTCTCAGCAGAACGGTAAAGCTCCAGTGAGCCCCAGGACAAAAAGCTCATAGAACGAAAATTTTTAATCCATCCACAACCTCAAGCACTTGGAGGTATTATTCTTCCAAATTACCTTTGAGTCCTTCGCATAATAGAGTGTTCGGCCTCGAAGTTTGAAGTAACGCTTTTTCCACCTTTGGAAGGAACTGGTTTGCTTCAATAGTTGTCCCTCTTTAATACTGGTCTGGGGAGAAACAGAAGCCCAACAACATGATTAAAATGAAATTCAGAACCAAATAAAATTCGGAATTAATGACACACTACCTGTGATATTTTAAATATTATTTCCCCGGTCCTAGAAATGACACGAGAGATTATCTTCTTCTTTCTGTCCAACCAAGGGAGGACATGCACAAAGCCTCAGGAACAAAGGTCAATCTGACATCGTTCCCTGCCCTTCAAGTAGTCACAAATGATACAGGAGGCACATGCACCAAACTAATACTTACGATTCTTTGCGATTTGTACCCTGCCTTGTATATAGGAAGTATTCAATGATGGCGGAAAATGTAGAGGGGCAATATAATTTAACGATTAAGAGCAGGGGCTCTGGAGCCAGAAACCTGTTGACCTCTTGATGCCACCACAGTGGCAGGATGATCTTGGGCAAGTTATTGAACTTCTTCATGCCTTTATTATTCATCTGGAGAATGGGGATGACTCCACGACATACCTTATAGGGTTAATGGGGGGAATACATTAAAAACATACAAAGGACTCACGGATGGCATATAGTAAGTGCTCATTAAATGTTATCATTAGCTATGTGTTATTGTAACAAACGTGGTCAAAGCACCAAGCATGGTGGTCCTGAGCAGGAAGCATCACAGGGAGGCAAAGAAGTCTTCCCACAGGAGACTCGCCCAGGGTGGGTCTGCAAAGAATTTATCAGAATGACAAGGGATAGAGAAGCCTATTTTAGGTGCGTGCAAAAGTAGAAAGGTTTAAAACAGCATGTTTATTTGGGGACTCTCCAAAGAACTTCCAGTTATACATGCAGGGTAGGGTTTGCCGTGAGGGAGCAGCAGGAGATGTGGCTGGAGAAGGGAGGCAGGGGCTCTGTGATTCTGGGCCAGACCCTGTGCTGAGTGTTTCATGTATGAAGTTCATTTCATTATGACCAACAAGATACACAGAATCCCCTGGCCTCATGTAGCATCTCTCCCTCCCTTTGTCCCAGCCGTCCACATGGTGTTTTGCTTTCAAGTGGCCACTCAGAGCTCTTCTTAGGTCTGGGTGCCACCCACTCTCTCCTCCTCCTGGGCTGCTCTTCCCTCAGACACCCATCTGACCAACTCCTTCACCCTTTTCAAGACTTTGACCTTCTTGGTGCACCTCACCGACTTCTTATTAAACCACAATGTGATCTCCATATTTCCCCTTATTTTATTTACCCCCTCACGCAAAGTACTTACTTTTCTCCTCCAATGGATACTGTAATTGGCATGTTTATTATGTTTATTGTGCCACCCCTATTAGAATAGACTTTACCTGGGTTTATTATGTCTAATAAAACTAAATTCAGTGTTTCGTTTTAATTGGAAGGAAAGAAGAAAGGAAGGAAGGCAACTACACTTACTGCCAACTAAACATATACTAGTCTTCCCCTGAGATTGTCCTTAGGACACTTGTCACAGCACTGACTCAAATAGGTCCCCTTGGGATGGGGTCCAAGAGGGGTCACATTTTACTGAACTCCTAAAGGAGCAGTCACGCGATGGTGACTTCCTGGACAAAAACAGCTCATAGAACCAAAATGTTAAATCCATCCCACCGGATTGCCCACCGATGGGTGTCAAGTGCCAAAAACATTATCCAGCACACACGAAATTCACATCTGTATGAATGAAGAGCAGGTACTAAAACTCACATCTGTTTGACTCCAGAGTTTATTCCCAATTTCTACACTATACTATCTTTTATTCCAAGACTTAAATATTGAGAAAAACATGTTGTCTCCAGTAAGGTAGTCGAGTTATATTAACGTTTACATTCAATGTCAATGAGAGAGTTTCCGCATAGCTTGCTCTGAGACTGTCTTCCAGGAATTGTGAATTTTTAATGCTAACAAAATATTTTTGCAACTTCGTACCGAAGAGCTCAATTTGGAGTCAGACAGACAGACTTCAAGCCAGGCTCTACCACACACTGAAAATAGGAAGCTGGGCGCGTTGCTTCAGCAATCTGTCCCAGTTTCCTCTCCTGAAATACAGGAATAATAATACCAACTTCATAAGCTTGTTGCATCTAATTTAATTATATGATAATGGCCGGAGAGCACTTAGCACACTGTTTGGGTTACAGAAAACATTCAATAAATGGCAGAAAGTGTTATTATTATGATATCATTATGCTATTAAGTTCAGGGAGTATTTGCCAGGCACCATATTCTAAGAGCTTCTTGGAAGAAGAGAGTAAGTGTTTGCAGGCCACTGTGAGGGCAAATAACAGCTGGAGCAGGAGAGCGTCAGGAGATGAGGTCAAGGGAAAAAAGAGCCAGGAGAGGCAGCCACGATGGGGAGCTTGCTTTTTATTGTAAGTGCAAAAAGCTAGTGAAATGTTTGAAGCAGGAAAGAGAGAATGGGGCAACGCCCAAGGGAGGGCCGCCCCAAGGGCTCGAGTGTAGGTTGTGGCATCACTGAGATAGAGAGAAGTAGAGCAATTTGAGATGTTATTTTGGAGGCAGAGTCCACTGGACTTCCTGCTAGGCATCAAGAGCAAGAGAGAGGAGAAGGACCAAGGAAAAGTCTCAGCTGTTGGCTTGGGCAACGAGATTCGAGAGACCGAGAAAAGGGGTTTAGGAATTGGGAGTGGTGAGCGGCGTTGTATCTGGTGTCACCCCGGGGAGACAGTCATCATTCTTAAGCACAAAGTACTGAAATACTGTAAAAACATAACTTACCGAAATAACAAACCACTTGTTCTAAAAGTGAATGTATTGGGATTTTTGTGGTTTTGTTTCAGGCAATGAGGAAGAGAACTTCACGTTTGGCCTATTTATGTTCTCTCAGCACCGTCTAAGGGGAGCATCAATAACCTCCTTCATTCCCCACACGGTTCTCAGAGCGCTTTTCCGAAATGAAAACCTGATTATGTCATACCACAGCTTAATTCTCTTTCCCCTGCAGCAGGAAGCCCAAACTTCCGCATGTACCATAGCGGGCCCCGCACTATCTCTCTAACCTCGTCGCCTGCCCCTCTGGCCTGCTCCTCCCTCGGCCCTGAATGGCCTCTCTTCAACTGGCCTGTCTTGAAAACTCTTCTTCATCTCAGCTCGGATCCAGTGCCGTTGCCCATGGCTTCCCTGACCCCGAGGAAGAAGTCACTCACCCCACCTTTGTTCCTCCGGGGTGCCTTACCCTCTCTGCATAACAGCAGCTGTGACACCAGAGAGCATCGGTTTCCATGTGCGTGGTCCAGCCATGCTGTGAGCAAAGACAGTATCCTACATCATCTAACACACTGGCCGACACCTTAGGGCCTCTGTAAATGCTGCATTAACTTTAGCTAAATGTAAACTCGTACGTCAGATCACTTTGTGTTTTAAAAGAATGAAAGAATGAGAAAACAGGGCCCAGTGGCTACACATGATCTTATATTTTCCAGCCTTCAGCAGGTCTGAGCCTGCTTCTTCTCATGCATATAAAAACAGCAGATACGAGGCCCAAAGGTGTTCGTGCCGTCGGGTGCACTCCTTGGGTGAGGGGTTGGGGGAGAGATGGGAAGAGGACAGGAAAATGTCTATCTATCCTGATTGCTAATTTAGAGATGATCCTTACATAGTCACTTTCAAAGTAAATAGTTCATCTGGTTTTTTTTTTCGTATCACTTTATGTTCTTTAAATCTTGCATAAGCATGGATTAATCTGCAATGTGTGAGGCTGTGGGGGATACAAAGATGTGTAAGATATAGTCCTTATCTTCATGCATTTACAAACTTCTTTATGTTGCACGGTTAATTTTAAATTCTTAAAAAAATGAAAAAAGAAAAAACACTCTGAGGCTAGCTTTCTTTCTTCTCAGAGATGGGATTTAAAACATTTAACTAGAAGGCAGCTATTCACATCAAAGTCAATCCTCAAAATAAACTTGTTTATACATGGCTAGTTAGATAAACATTTCTTATAAAAGAAGGAGCATAACAAAAAATGATTAATTTCCAATAGCTCTAGAAAATATAATCATATTATCAAAGTGTGGTTCAGAGAAAAACATGTGTGGGTCCAAAATATCTCCAAATACTGCGTATACTATGTGAATAAACAAGCAGTCGTTCTTTAAAATCATAATATTTACTATTTTCAATGTTGATGTTCAACTAGAATAACAATTTGAAGTTAGGAACTGATAAAAGAAAGTTATGATAAGAGAGTTATGATGAAGAACCTGCTAAAATTAAGTACAAGATTTTAATTTTATTTTCTTCACAATCTCCTAGATAAGGGATAAACTCACCCCTCCGTCAAAAGAGAGCTTAGAAATGTTTACATTTAACTGACCTATTGGTTCAGCACCACACGACACTTATGAAAAATCAGTAAAGCCATGGAGACTTAACTGTAATCCAACAACACAGTTTCCAGATGTTAAAAACACAAAGTTCAATGAAAAACTTGGCTTTGAAAACAAATTATTTCAATAAAATAAGTTGAAAAATCTCTTATCTACCTGGCTTTTAAAGAAGGTCGGTAATCTAAAGTCTTAAGGCTGTGGAATTGTTCATTTCATGCTCCCTGTGTAGCTCAAACAAAAGTCATTTCTTTTATAATCACACACACACACACACACACACACACACAGTACTCTAAGATTTCACCTAAATTTCAGAAACACCTGTGTGTCACAAGTTGAAGCTACTTGGATGGAATACTACTTTAGTGTTCCAAGGAGAACACAATTTTAATAGTCACTCAATGAACCATTTTGTAAAGCTAAGAGTTTTTGGAAAATCAGTTACTGCCTGATTTATCTGATAAATGTACATTTTTCGCATGCTGACTTTTTTTGGCCATAGAAATAGGTGTGGTGAAAAGCTTGATATAGTGAAATGGAAATGTCAGTGATGACTCATTTTTTACAGATGTCTTCAAAAATTCCAGAAGAATCTCTAGCTTCTCCTCCTCTTGTCCCAACATGACCCCCTTAACTTCTCTTCTAAGGTATGGGAATGAAATTTGTTATTATGGACTGAATGTTGGTGTGTCCTCCCAAAATTGAAATCTTAACTCCTAATTCGTTGGTATGAGGAGATAGAGCCTTTAAGATTTGTGCCCTTATAAGATAAGCCCCAGCAGGTTCCTTCTGCCACATGAGGACACAGCAAGATGATGGCCATCGATGGGCCAGGAAGCAAAACCTCATCAGGCAAAAGATCAGCGGGTGCCCTGACTGGGATTTCCCAGCCTCCAAAACTGTGAGAAATGAATTTGCTGCTTAAACCCTCTAGTGTACGGTGTTTTTCTTATAGGATCCTGAACAAACTAAGACATGGGTCGAGAGAGTTTTCATACCACTTCGTTCTCATCTCTCTCTCTCTTTTTAAAGATTTTATTTTTAAGTAATCTCTACACTCAACATGCGACTAGAACTTACAAGCCCGAGACCACGAGTCGCAGGCCCCACTGACTGAGCCAGCCAGGTCCCCCCAGCCCCTCGCCACATCTCTCTTAGCTTCTGTCAACTCTACCCCTCAAATAGAAAATTTTTCTTTGACACATGTATTTCCTTATCCATTTTGTTATATAAGCTCCTAGAAAGCTGTCTATGTCTTCCTGGGTGTCTGCATAGACCCTGTAACATCGTGAGTCTCTTTGACTTTCTTTAATGGTAAGCCTCTCTAGTCTATGGATTCTACTCTCTAAGTCGGAAATAATACCTGTATATCACCATATGCTACGGTGACACATGAGTCAGTGGGTGTGGAAGAACAGAAATTCTTTAAAAATGTAATATGAAAAAAAATTTTTTAAATGTAGTATGACAAGATATTATCTTGACTATTTTTAGCCCCCATCGTATTATTTATTATAGAAAGGTTTCACTCCTTCAGTCCATCCCTTTCCACTCTTCCTGCCATTGCCTTAGTTCAAGTTCCTTTAACTCCCTTGGACTCAACAGTTCCTTAAATGTCCTCCACGCTACCAATTGTTCCCACCACTGGTCCATTCTTCCCACTATGGACAGAATTATTCCTGAAAAACTGATTGGATCCTGCCAAACTCTGGTTTAATATGTTCAGTGGTTTCCTATCAGCCACAGTATGATTTCAGCCTTGTGAGCTGAGCACACAGACTCCTCCTCCCTCAAGTGACCCACCTTCTTTTATGGCTTCATCTTCAGGAGTCCTCCTAAACTCACCTAACAGCAGAGCAGAAGAAGAGAAGCGTTTGCCCATCCTCAAACCCTCTATGCTTCCCCGTGTCCAGTCTCTTTCACGAGCTCTTCCTGCTACTCATAATGTTGTCTTCTGCTTCTTCTTCTAACCCCTGCCCCAACCCATCATCCTTCAAGGTTCAGACCACCACCACAGCCCTTTGCTCATACCTAATTTATAGCATTAATCATATGGTAAGGGATTTTTAAAAATTTGTATCTTTTATATTTTTCCACCCTCCATACAGCCATAATATAGCCATATAACCTAACATTAAGAAAATCATTAATACATGTGAATCAATTTATTCAGTAATCAGGAAACAACAAGGAAGAAATTAAAGTAACAACACCTATGAACCAAAGTTCCCCATCTATGAAGTGAGGATAAAGATCACCTGCCTTGTATTCCTCAGAGTTGTGGGGTTGAAACAGAATGACGTGTAAACATCTTTCATAAACTTGCAAATGCTATATAAATACAAAGTATTGTAAGTAAGGTACTATTTTAGCAGGTCATACTTGTGGGAAAAGGTGTTTTAAGTGGGACTGACACAAGTTAAATAAAGAGATAACACTCTTGAACAAGGGCCTGATGCCTATATAAAGAGAAATTATCAAAGGCAGTGTGTGTGTGTGTGTGTGTGTGTGTGTGTGTGTGTGTGTATGTATGCACTAACCACTTATTTTATTCTATCTTGTGGTAGACACAGACAATTTTGTTTGAGTTTTATATTTTGTGAAAATCTTAATGAAATGAATTCTAAAGATAGTAAAAAAATTAATATAATATTCTAAGTGTAATATAAATGAGACATTTTAAAAGAGTAACATATAATAAGATAATGTGTACTTCCATAGGCAAATGACTACAATGGTGGACATAACAGAGGAAAGAGATGATTGCATCTATCAAAAAATCTCCCATTAATGCACCAACCTCAAACACTAGATGATATCAGAGTGAATAGTATGGTCACTAGTGACATATTTTCGGAAGTTGTAAATAGCTCCTGGTAAATTTCTGATCAAAAACCAAACTATAGAGGCATCTGGGTGGCTCAGTCTGTTAAGCATCCAAATCTTGATTTTGGCTCGGGTCATGATCTCAGGCTTGTGAGTTGGAGCCCCACGTTGGGTTCCACACTGGACATGGAGTCTGCTTAAGATTCTCTGTCTCCTCCCTCTGCCCCTTCTCAAAACAAATAAACACACAAACTGTAACCTCCCTTTTTACACATAGTAGTTATAAACCTGGAAAATTAATACCTTATAAGAAAGCTTTAAGATTTTGTGTTACATGAAGTTAGATTTTAAGCTCAGGTGTTATAAATCATGTTCGCTCATAATAATATTCTGCAGGACATCTGAAGGTCATAAATGATAGAGGAGAATTCTTTGAAGTTTTTAGCTGCCTGGTATGTTGTAGAATTGCTGGCTAGGAGGGCTCGCTATGCCAAAAGCACTGGGATGATTAAAAAAAAAAATACACAAATTACCAAAACACCTCTCCTGAGTATCACTGATTTTAGGGCTCCAGATTGATCCTATACTCCTAATCTTTACCTGAGCCATTTTTTAGGAGCAACTATAGTGTCACTTTGGTGATGTATCTGGCCAGTTATGGATTTGGAACCACTTCCACAAAGACCATGTTCAATCACATAAAGTATATGGTCCAAAATATATAAAGTTTTCTCAACATTAAACATAAGAACATAGAGCAATCATGAACATAGAGCAATCATAGAGTATTTAATAATGGAGGAGAATTTACAGCTACTATAAATTACTATTTTACGTCTTAGAACTTTGGTCTAAGAAGAGTCCAGTAAGGCTAGAAAGTGCCTCGGAACCACTGGAACCTCAAAATTCAATTAGTTGAACTAATGGAACCAATGTATCTATCTTCCCAACTAGCCTGCGAGCGACTTATCACAGTTCCTTGCACGAAGAATCGCCCCTAATCTTTATTCACGGCACACATGAATGAACGGAGTAAGGAAACTTGATTGTACGTTATCTTAAGAGCTCGTAAGGGAGAGCCTGGGGTTGCCAGCATTCTTGGAGCTGGATCAAGAGGCGCTTTTGTGGCCGTCTCTTTCTCCTTGGCAAATGTCCTTGCAGCAAGTATAAGTATTTAGTTCTTGACTACTCTACTTTTTTTTTTTTCCAAATTGAAAGCCATTCTGTTTTTAGCCACAAAAATATTTTTTCATCATTTTTTTTTTAAGATTTTATTTATTTATTTGACAGAGAGACAGAGAGCACAAGTAGGCAGAGCACCAGGCAGAGAGAGAGGGAGAAGCAGGTTCCCCGCGGAGCAGGGAGCCTGATGTGAGGCTCAATCCCAGGACCCCGGGATCATGACTTGAGCCGAAGGCAGACGTTTAACTGACTGAGCCAGCCAGGCGCCCCTTTTTCCATCATTCTTAAGGGAAGCCATCTCTCTTGTCAGCATTAACATTGTCTTTGGGTGGCAGACAAAGCAGATACACCTGCAGAATGTATAAATTGGCTATTGTCTAGAAGACACTTTCTATCCTTCCATATTTTACCCAACAGCTGAACTTACATAATTTGGCTTGAAAGGTAGTCAAACCCATCACTCATTTGATCCAATGTCTCTGAAACTGCAAGTCTATCTTTCTCACAAGTCTCGATGAATTGGGTCTCCTATCATAACATTACTTTTTTCTTTTATGAGCCTTTCTAAATATTCTCTGTATGATTAGAAAACAAGAACTGTTTTTCTCCAAACATGCCAGAAGCTATATGGAATGATTGCTGCCTCTCTTCTCACAGCTTTGGAAGGTCGGCCATTGGGTCTCGCTCTGATTCAGTATGTCTACCTCTTCTTGTCAGTCACAGGTTAAAATGCATCAGGCCTAGCTTTTGTCTCGGCTTCCGAAATTTCCCTCACTTCTTCTCTATTCTGGACTCTTTTGGGTTTTGTGCCTTGAGTCTCCTCCCCTTCTCGATTTTACCCAACCAGAGATTTCCAACTCCCTTAAGGACAAATTTCAGCCTCTTTATGAAAAGGACTATATATGGGGCTCCTGGTGACACAGATGATTAAGTATCTAACGCTTGGTTTCTGCTCAGGTTGTGATTCCAGGGTCCTCAGGTCAACCACCTCCCACCTGCACCCCAGTCGGGAGCCTGCTTTGGATTCTCTCTCCCTCTCTCTCTGCCCTTCCCACTCATGCTCTCTCAAATTAAAAAAAAAAACTTAAAAACATACATATATCACATGAACTTCTATGAAATACATTAGTTGTTCTAAAATCTGGCTGGTCATCTGAACAACATGGAAAACTTTATGGACATTCAGAACCTCTGCAAATCTGGGAGGTTTTGATTCCATTGATCTGGGATACGGCATAGAATCCTATACATATCAAAAGCTCTCTTGATGACTATAATCATCAGTCCGGCTTAATAAACACTCGCATAAATGGTATTTAAGTAATAATGTGTAGACATTCTACACTTAAAGCGTGTCTTTCTCTGTGTGTGGAGCCCTATTCACATGCCCCCCACCCCCGCCACCCTCTCCACACCCCCATGGCTCTGCTCCAGTGGAGGCGAGGGGAGTAATTTGGGTTTAATAACAGAGTATGCACACTCTAGCTCTCCCCTTCCTCCTCCCGAGAGCCAGCTGCCCACAGGAAACCAGGTTCTGCTCAACTACCATTCAGAGGCAAAGCAGATTTGATGTGCACTGGAGCTAAGGAATGAAAAGCTGGGACCTTCACTGGTCACTACCAAGTGCTGGGAAACGGGGAGAGAGAGAAGAGTCTTCCAGCTGCTTACCCTCCCCTTTGCCTAATACGTCTCCCACCTGCACCACCCCCCAAAGCCCGTGCCGGCCCCAGCCGGCCCCTGCCAAGAAAGCAGATGCTGGCGGATGAACTGCAGTAGTTGCAATGAGGGGCTGTTTCATCAGGACCCAGAGGATAATGCAGTAAGCGAGAGGTACCCCAGCTTACAGACACAGGGTGGGCTTCTGTAAGCGGTGTTTGATGATAATGGAATAGGTTGAAACAACACCCTTTTTATAAGCTGCCACTTGGAGCAGTTGTCCTTAAGCAGTTTTGGAGTGCCAGAATAATCTGAGGATATATGACCGGATACTTTGAAGAGGTAACCCAGAACCGGAAAAGCTCAGCCTCCTCATGCTGGGGGTACCTCAGAGGGATGCCAAGGCTCCCTGAAATCCAGTTCAAAAACAGGGATGGTTACGTGTGCTTAAATAGAATGATATTTAGTTTTCATACAACAAAACCTTGACATTTAATATTCTAGAAGTTTGTGAAATAGGTTTATTCACTTGTATTCTCAGAAAAATATGCAATGGGCATCTGGGTGGCTTAGTCGTTAAACATCTGCCTTCGGCTCAGGTCATGATTCCAGGGTCCTGGGATTGAGCCCCACATCGGGCTCCCTGCAGGAAGCCTGCTTCTCCTGCTACCATTCCCTCTGCTTGTGTTCTCTCTCTCACTGTGTTTCTCTCTATCAAATAAATAAAATCTTAAAAAAGAAAAATATGCAACCTCTATTGGTTTCTTTTAATTTTACCAGAATCGTTATCGTTACTTTTACATGTAACACACACACACACACACACACACACACACACACACACACACACGCACACACACGCATTCTGACTCAGGCTGTCTGAGATGTACAGGTTGAGCGGAAAATGTAGTGTGGTCATCCATCCCGTAAGGGGAGTGTACGCCCTCCAGTGCTGGGCGTACAAGTGGCTGTCAAGTCAAGGGAGGCATAAAACACTGAAATGGGTCTCTGGCTTTGCAGTTTTTCATCCTGCCACACTCAGTCCAAAGATGGAAAAGGCTTTCCATCACAACTCCTGTCTAAAAAGGAAAAAATCCAACATGGCAAATAAAAGCCAGTTAGGCTGCGGCATGCACGGATCCTGAGAAGTGATGAGCTCTGCTCCTCAAGACATCGAGGGAACACACGCACCGGGAAGCGTGGGGGAAGCTGTGGTTTCCTCATTCCTACTGAGCCTCCTGAAAACTTCAAACATACAGTATCTTTATTTTATTTGAAATACTATAAAACTCTAATATTAATTTTGGACACTTATATTTAAGTGTAAGGTAATGCATTCTAAAGCAAAATCATGGAGGTTACCCCACATATCCTAATTATCCTCTTTAGGGGCACCTGGGTGGCCCAGTCAGTTAAGCGTCTGCCTTCAGCTCGGGTCATGATCCCGGGGTCCTAATCGAGTCCCACATCGGGCTCCCTGGTCAGTGTGGAGTCTGCTCCCCCCCAACCCCGCCTGCTGTCTCCACTTATTGTGCTCTCTCTCACTCTGCTGTGCCCTCTCTCTCAAACAAACAAATAAATATTTTTTAAATAAATTATCCTCTTTACCAATGAACCATCTAGTTCTTACTAAAGTACTTTGTCCCTTATATTGGCTTGTGATTTTCTTGAGAAGACCTATAGATATAAATAACCTTCCTGAGACTATAGTTATTTTGTGACATATTTGTTCATTCCTAAAATGAAGTTGTAGCTCTACTTTCAAGATGTTCCTCTTTAAGGAGTTTCTAGATGTATTTTTAAATATTATTAAAGAAATAAAAATATATGATTTTTATTGAGTGCTATTACTTTTATTTAAAGGAGAACGTACAAAATGTTCATGCCCTATCAACAGACATAACTTTCTTCATAAAATACAGTGAATTACAACAGGTTACCACTGGGTGGCAGCAGTGTCATGCCTAATGCTCAGGTTTTCTTTCAGAAACATGGATAGGCCTCTTGGCAGTTAGATGGGTCCCTGCCTATACCTGTGACTGGCACATAATTGTGTTGCAAAGGGATTAAAAAATCTACTTTTCCAATTCTGAATTTACTTCTTCCCTTATCAAACACCCCTACTCACTTCCAAGAATAATCCCTTTGCCCACACATGATGTTCTGATATAACCACTTTCCCACAAGGCCACAATGACACAACTATTTTGATGTACAGGCATTTTGATGTGGCCTAAAATAAACCACTAAACGCTATGTTAATTTTTTAAACTAGTAACTAATGTATAAAACTGACAACCTCACGCCAGGCCTGGGTCTCACAAAACTGTTACTCTCCCTGGTGTTCCCAGTTTAAGACTGCTGTTGGGCTGAGGTAGAAGCTGGGGGTCAGTGGTATGGCCAACAATGGGACGGGAAATGGGGCGAAGCTCAGGTATGGTAGACCAACCACATATAACCAGGAGTCATATATTTACTACATGTACTTATCTCAGAAAGGGCTATTAACTATTCTCTGCAAAATATCTGCTTATTCTCTAGAGTTTCAATTTTATCTTCGATAATCGGCCTCTCAAATTCTCTGGTTCTCCTCCAGAGATAATATGGATCCCCAATGCACAGGAGATTCTCAGATTTCTGCCAGTTCTTTGAATTCATAGATCAATAGGTAGGTAGGTAGGCAGACAGATTCATATATGTTATATTCAAATCATAAACTATTTTAATGATGGTTTTGATGAACAGGACTGACACTGCTCAAAGGATAGCCCAGTTCTATCAGATTTTTTTTAAAAAAGATTTTACTTATTTGAGAGAGAGAGAACGAGCAGGAGAGGGGCAGGCGGAGAGAGAGTATCTCAAGGAGACTCCTCACTGAACGTGGAGCCCAACACGGGGGTCAACCTCACAACCCTGAGATCATGACCTGAGTGGAAACCAAGAGTCTGGTGCTCAACAGACTGAGCCACCCAGGCGCCCCTCAGTTCTATCAGATTTTTTAAAAAAATCAAGGTTCACAGAAATGGATAAAATCAAATGTGAGTGTCCTTTGTGATTGGGATGAGGCAGAAAAAGATCAGAGATGAAGGCTGTGTAAATTACTAGGTGAAACAGTAACATATACATACACTCCTCATACCACCATGGGTTCTACACTTTGGTCATGACAATGGGTTCCTTCACTTGGACCCATCCCCCTCTGAGATCATCCCTGCCCTACTCTATCCCTTACCAGAAAAATTTAACTCCTATTTCCTCTGGGCTACTTTAGTACACTGTTCCTCCATCTCTCTTTATAGTGTACTGCAATAATCTTTTCACATGATGCACAGAGATGCAGTGCAATGGCCCGAGTGTAAATCATGGCTCCATGGCTGACTAGTTGTTAAAGATGTCGGGCAAATTACTGCGCCTGAGCTTCCTCCCCTTCGCAAGGTGGATGATGACGATGATAACTACCTCACAGAGGTGTCGTCTGGACTACAGGATTCAATGCATGTAAAGTATATTTCCTGACATGTAGCGCTCAGGAGATCACTTGTTCTTGTGTCATTCTTGCTCCTGTCCTCTAGTCGCAGTAGACTTCCCAAAGGCAGGACCACACTTACTTCTTCTTTGTATGGCTACTAGCCAGCGCTGTGCCCATCACCCCAGAACTACTCATTCAACATCAGTTTGTTGATCCAAACTCAACTATTCTCTGTCTTCATATCTAATTGTTCCCTCTCCATCCATTGTTCCCTGGGCAAGTCTGATCTTGAAAAGTAAAAAAATTTTTCACCTGTTCATTATATCCTAGCTCACGATCTTATGCCTTCTTCCTTACTACAAACCTTCTCAAAAAAAAAAAAAAAAAAAAGAATATCTTTGCTGCCTCTTTCCTTTTCTTCAGCCTTACTAGAGAATTTCCTTTTCTCTTCAAGAAAGCATCCCGATGGCTATTTCCAATAACACCCCACATGCCAAATCTCTCTGGGTGAACTTACCCTTCACATAGTTCCAATTATGTCCTCTGAATATATGCATAACTCCCAAAACAAATGTCTACATTTATTCTCAGTTTTTCACTCCAGCTCCTTTTACAGCTGCCTATTGACATCCACACATGGAGACGCCACCACCATCTGAAACTCAACAAGCACATTTTATTTCACGTAACTTATGTCTTAGTTTAATGGAAAAAACACCGCTCGGGTTCAGGAAACCTAGATTCTAATTCTGAAACTTCCAGGTAATAACTACACAACACTGGGTAAAAGTCACCCATCCGGAATTCAAACTGAATGCAGCACCTTCCCACAGCCACTCTGTTCCTCTTCCTGTGACCCCATCTGTTAGCAGCGGCATCGTCTCCCTAAGCACACAATCCCCAAACCGCCCAAGTCTCATCTCTTCTCCCTCCCTCCGAAATCCTTCAGAGTGCCATCGACGTGTTTGGAAAACCTGGTCCTCCTTTCTGCACCTACCACCACCTAGCCCCCGTCGTAGTAACTCTGTGATTTCTCAGCCAGGCATGAACAGTGATTGCCTCTGCAGTGACCGGGACTAGCACTGGAGGAAGAACTATGGAGACAAGAGCTGGATCCACGGGTCTGACCCCCGCCAGTGCTAACCCTTCATTGAGAAGATCCTGCTGCCCCAGTGTGAGTTTGGCCCATGTGTGGAAAAGAACTCTACTCTTAAAAACTCCTAAGAGAGACCAGGCAGATCTCTCAAACAAGTCTTTGCCAAAGGTTGGCAGAAACAAAAGGGACAAAACACAAAGGACCATGGTGTATGGTATGAACAAAGTATCTCTTGTTCTCTAGGTCTGTGAGCCCAAATGGGGACCCCGGGACCTTTCTGTCTGTGCAGACCAGGTGTTCCCCTATCATCAAGAACCACAGGCTGAGGGACGCCTGGGTGGCTCAGTTGGTTAAGCAGCTGCCTTCGGCTCGGGTCATGATCCCAGGGTCCCGGGATGGAGTCCCACATAGGGCTCCTTGCTCAGCAGGAAGCGTGCTTCTCCCTCTGCCTCTGCCTCCCTCTCTGCCTGCTTGTGCTCTCTCTCTCTGACAAATAAATAAAAATAAAATCTTTAAAAAAAAAAAAAGAAGAACCACAGGCTGAGAGAAACAGCACATTCAAGGTCTCCAAACCCAAACCGAGAAGCCGAACCCTCCCGGTGGCCTGGCCAGGGCCCGTCCTCACAGCTCTTGGTCCTGAGTAGAGGAGCAAGGGATGCTAGCTAATTGAGGCAGGCGTCCAGTGGGCACTGTAATCCCACCCAAAATCATACGGACATAAACTGTTCCCTCCTAATTAATTAGCCATACTCCTTCCTCCTAGAATAGTTTCCTTAAGATACAGCTCTCATCCTATTACTTCCCTGTCCAAAGTCTTTGTTGGCTGCTCCTAAACCACAGAATAAAACAAAAACTTGCCCTTAGGGCCCTTGACTGTTCACACCTTTCCTGCTTTTGCCTCCCATCTAGGTGCAATTTCCCTCCTTAGAGCCCTGTAGCCCCTGGTCCCGGCACGCTGGTCTACCTCCCGCTGCCTGAAAAAAACACACATCGTCCTATCTTGGGGCCTCCATGTAAGTTTTTCCACAGACCCAGAAATCTTTTCTTCAGGATCTTGCCTCTCCTTGACTCACCCTTGAATGTAGGGCTTCACGCTCCCCTTCCTAAATGTGTCACCCAAGTAGAGTTCACTTATTTGCAATACCACGGGCTCAGTCCTCACAGAGCCCTATTTGTAAAAGGTGATGGATTCACAGAGGAGAGCAATGTGCTAAGATGATGTTTACTCTAAGAAGCTTATCTCTCCCATTTTCAATATTGTCAGTGGCACATGAATTCTGAAAAATATATTACAGTATGAAAAGAAAATAAATAATAAAACGGATAAATAATAAAACGGAGTTACCCACTCCGTCTTAGAAGACTGTTTAACCCTATTTCCCTAACCCTCAAAAGTCCTTCTAGGATCCAGATTATTTTATTTCTTCCTCATCCTATCCACACTCCAATTTACTTGAGAAAACTATTGGAAAAAAGTGATTGCTTTAGTTGTTGTTAGGATGGAAGGAAACATTTCCTTCCCTTCACTCCAATTCACCTATCTCAACATCTTGGATGCCTCGTTAGGCCATATTACACATGTTACCTTTATTATATACAATTCTCTGGATACACAAAGAATCCGTCTACTGAGGTTATAGAGAGTCAAGGGAGACTCAACCGCTTGCTGCCCTTTCCCCTTGGAACGTGAGGCAAATAAAGACTACTTCACTCAGATGCCCAAGAAATACAAATTCGAAAGTGCAGAAGAAAAAATCAGATTTGATGGAATATACTGTATTGTCTATATTTTTTCATTCATTAACTCGTGTTTAATGTCTCCTGCATGCCAGGAACTAGTCTAGGCACGGGAGCTGGAACAGTAAACAAAAAGATAACAATGCCTGCCTTCTAGGAGCTAATAATATATTGAAGATCATGCTTAAGATTGATTCTACAAAGGATTTTTTTAAAAGATTTTATTTATTTATTTATTTATTT
>CM053605.1:121633551-121665916 GCA_028646535.1 Procyon lotor
TATACAATCTCAGGTTATTGAGTTTAAAACTATAGGCATACGCATACACTCACACACAGCCACCCAAACTGTTTTAGAAGGCCAAGATCATGCATATTTTTTAATAAAAAGTACCTATGGAACTTTTTCTATTCACAATGACTGTGCTAATACTGGTTTACTACTAATATTGGTTTTTCCTATAGTGGAAGAATGGCAGGTAACCAACCTCAGAAATGTTATGATGGGTGACTACTGGCCTGAGGCACTAAATAGAACTTTGTTTAGTAAATAAACAGTCTCCAGATGGAAAGATCCTGTGCAGAACAGAGAGAAACCTTTGTGTGAGAGAAGCCACCTAGCTCACGGTAACCAATTCTTCCTCTGTCCTGCTACTTGGCCTTCTAGCACCACTCCATTTCCTGGCCTCCCTTGTGTGGGGCCATGTGACCGCGTTGAGTCTAATCAGGGGTGAGTAGAAGCAACGGGTGCAGCTTGTCACCCCTTCCAGAAACTTCCCTGGAGTTTGAACTCATTTTCTGCTGGCTGGCAGTGGAGATGCCAAGAGCAACCTTGGAAGCTGCCTGGTAACACTGCATTTCTCAGGTGTGATAGGATGAATATTTGCGTGCCCTCCAAATTCCCATGTTGAAACCCAGTCCCCAGTGGGATGGTATTCGAAGGTGGAGACTTTGGCAGGTAACTGGGTCATGAAGGCGGAGCCCTCATGAATGGGGTTAGTGTCCTCATGCAAGAGACTCCAGAGAGCTCCCTTACCCCCTCTGCCACGTGAGGACACAGGGAGAAGATGGCCAGCTGTGAACTAGGAAACCAGCCCTCACCAGACAGTGAATCTGCCAGTGCTCTGATCCTGGATTTCCCAGCCTCCAGAACTATGAGAAATAAAAGCCTAAAATAAGCCATCCAGTCTATGATACTTTGTTACAGCCGTTCACTTCCAAGGTACGGAGACATCAACTCCATGGCCCCCTGTGGTTAAGAACTTGCCAATGGAAAGTGGGCAGAAGTAATGGGTGTCACTTTGGTCTAGGCCTTTACTATTATTTTTTTTAAAGATTTTATTTATTTATTTATTTGAGAGAGAGAGAGAATGAGAGAGAGCAAGCATGAGACGGGGAGGGTCAGAGGGAGAGGCAGACCCCTTGCTGAGGAGGGAGCCCGATGCGGGACTCCATCCCAGGACTCTAGGATCAAGACTGAAGGCAGTCGCTAAACCAACTTAGCCACCCAGGAGCCCTTGGTCCAGTCCTTTACATAGGGCCTACCTCTTCTATATTCTCCTTCACCATTTTCCGGCCAGAACCTGGAAATGGTGACATAGCTTTGGCCATGCAGGCAATGACACTGCCCTGGGAGACATCAAAGAAACAACATGGAAGCAACAAGGATCCTGAGTGGCCCAGCATAGCACAGATATCTCCTCGCCTCAGAAGACTGCCTAACACTGGGTTGTAAGAGAGAAACCTCTTTGTCTTTGGGGGTTTCTCAGCCATCACAACATGGCAGCTCTAATATTCAAATTACGCTAGAACCACCCCACTGGCTCTGGACCGCATGCCTCTGTACTATTCGTGGTGAGAGAAAATTTGGGGGTTTAGTCACAGCAGATTTGCCAGTCTACATACACTATGTTCCTACCATCTAATCTAGAATTAGTCATTATATATAATTCTAGGAATAGATACAAGACTCTACGCAACACCCATTTCTCTTTTCCTCCTTCCTAACAGAACCCTGATTTGGTTCAGACATCCACTCTTTCTCTGCAAGTCATATGCTTATGGGATGCTGACGCTATTCCTAGTTTTAGCAAGTACCGACAGAATAGTTTAATAAATTGCTAGGAGGATTCCTTTTCTCTTACCAGCAGTAAATTAGTTCCGAGGTAGGCTGTGACCCAATTCTGGCCAATGAGATGTGAGTGGGGGTCTCCTGCGGGTTGGGGGGGGGGGTTGGAATACTTGAAGAGAAATTCTGTTGGCACCTGGAATTGATTCAGGCATGTATTAAGGATACAGCCAGCACAGAGAGCAGGGCAAAACCTAGAGTATGACAGAGAGAAGGGCCCTCTTCCAGATGCTTAGGCCAACATGGTTTAAGATTTTTTCTTACCTACAGCTGATGGCATCCTGACTGGTAAAGTATAGCAAGAGTCCCCATTGAATATACATAATAAATGAACCAAACCTAAAAATAGAGATAATACACCACCCCAGCCCAGTCATGGGCTGAAAAAAAAAAAAAAAAAACCCCAAAAAACCATATTTAATTACTCTCACCCTAATAGCATCAAAGGGCACAGGAACCACCACAAACAGGAAGAAGCTCAGCTAGGGTAAATAGTTTTCTCCATTTACGTTCCTCTGATTTCAAAATGACAATCCACAAAACCATGAGGCTTAAAATTACCCAAACTATAAACCCCAAATAAATATATAGCCATCTCCTCCTTATCCCAAACCAAGGAGTTGCTCCCGGAAACAGAAGCAAAAATTTCATTTGCCTGGTCCAGCAAATCCTTGTCGTTTCTCTTCACCTGGTCATTTTGCAGGTTATTATTGTCGTGATGAAACTATTCTAAAGCTGTCCCAGTTATTTGCAAAAATTAAAAGTCCTCAGGTAAACCTTTAGTCCCCAAACAGTTATATTTCAGTGAGTAAAATGCCCAGCCCAAACTCCAAACTTTATTCAAAGTTAAAGTTTCTCCCTGACCCCCGCCTAGTCTGTTAACAACAGCAGGCTTCTCTTGAATCTGCCCGCTCCTTTCTTCAATTCCCTACCCACACTGTCTGACTCCTCAAATGGGGCCTCTTTGTGGGTTCTGCAGAGATTTTCCCTCCGGGAACATTCTTCTGAAGCTCCCAAGGCTCAAGGTCACGATCACCCCGAATGCCTGTGCGCCCTCTGGCTTCCGCATCTGGCAAGAAAGGCTCTTGGCTAGAGCTACTCTTTAAAAGACCACCAGGGCCTCATGGAAGACAGACCCTCTACCTTGTTATTCGTGAACGCACAGCGGGCTCCCAGTGTAGCCCTCCCTTTGTTCTGAGGCCAGGCAGACAGGTATAGCCTCAGTATTGACCTCTAAACGTCTCTAGGCCAGGTTCGGGTCCTCACAGCTCCAGGAGGGTACAGATCATGTCATAAGAGTCAAGTGGTCTTCTACCAACCCATTCCCTCAGCCTTAGGGGTGACGCAGGGATTCCTTCCCTTCCTGCCTTCTCAGTCTACCTTGGCCTCTTCCACCTCAAGCACACCTTCAAGGTGTTGGGCCAAGGGGTGTAAACCTTCCTTAGGAATATGGATATCATTGCCACCTACTGTTTTCTGTGCAACCTTTTGGGGCTTCAGCCAAAACCAAAACACAGCAAAACTTATGTCAACATCCTGTTTCAATTGTTTTTCATAGTAGCCAATATACCTGCCTCTTCCTACTTACTCTTCCTCCAATGTCTGGAACAGATTCAGTCCTTCTGTTTTTACATTATGTTTTTCCACACACCTCCTTTTCCTTGGCCGTTACCTTTTCCCCTACGTCTCTCCCTCTTGCCACTGTCAAATCTCTAGAACCAACTGTCTAAAAGCATCACTTTTATTTCTTCACCGAACATTTCCCCTGACCGCCTCCTCCAGAAGTCCCTGAAACAATTTTCAAGTCATCCGTGAGCCTTTAGACGAGTGCTGCCCAACAGAACTTTCTGCAGTGATAGAAATGTTCTTAATCCACACTGTCCAACAGAGTAGCCGTGAGCCATATAAGGCTACTGAGCACTTTGAAATGCACTGAAAGACCAAATTTCTTATTGTATTTAATTTTAGTTGATTTGAACTGAAAGAGCCACACATGGATAGTGGCAATTGTATTGGAAAACCCAGTTCTGGACAAATCTAATTGTTTGTTCTCAATTCTCAATCCACGTGAAAGCTGCATCATTTGGTACCACCAGTGTTCTTCCAGGAACTTTGCTTTGACCATCAGTTCCAGAAGACGATTTTTAAAGAATGTGCAGAATTTAATTCAATGGGCTCAGGGAAGAGCCTAGTCTGGCTTGGGGAAAGAAGCATGGACGTATGCAGAGAGTAATTAATCAGCAAATGGTGTATACACTGGGGAAGGGAAAAGACAGGAGCGAAAAGAAGTCCTCTCTAGAGCAGAGAGGATGAGGGCAGGATGGGGACTGCGTGGGTAAGCTAGGGATGGATCCTAAAGACCACTAACAGCTGGCATGGGAAAATCATGGGGTAATATTTAGAGCAGAGGAGATACTCACAGATGAGAACACAAAGATTTGCTTAAGGTCACAGAGCATCTTGTGGCAAGGCTACCGCGAACATCTGGGTTTGCTTTCCCCTGCGATAGGGTTTAGTTTCAAGCATTTGATTGAGAACTTCAGGGTTCTAAGAAAACTAATTCTGGTAACGGTATGCAAGAGTAATCAGAAGAGAAAGTCTAAAGGTGCGGAAGGCAGCTAGGATAATGCAAGAGTAAGGCACACCGAACACACCGTCTACAAGGTGGTTTTCAAATAGTATTAGCAGTGGATTCTCAATATATCAAATACGTAGGTGAGATGTTTTACTGAAGTCAATTCACCTTTAGGTTTAAGTGGGTAAAATTATATACTATGAAGATATTAATCGGAACGGAACTCTTTGAAAGTTAAGGCTTTTTCCAAGCAGGAGTTACCGCAGTGGTGTAAGTGGATGTGCTGGTGGTAAGGTTTTGTATTTGATGGCAATGCTCACTGACCCTGGAAGCACCTCTGCAGCCCTCAGGGTTCTCTGAAGTACAGTGTGAAAATTACACAACCACAGGTTGGGGTTCAAGATCCCCATCTCCATCATGCTGGCTTCCATCACAGCTATCCCCTTCAAATAGACTACACAGCCTATTTATTAAATATTCTTCTGTTTGATAGGATTATATAATTTATATTTCTATCTGATTTTTGTATGTTTGGTTCACTGCTGCATCCAGTGGCAAAACAATTGCCTGGCACATGGTTGGTGCTCAAAAAATATCTGTTGAATGAATGAGTAAAATATCTTTTTGGTGGGGGGTGTATGCAGAGGGAGAGAATCTTTGTGTGTGTGTGCGTGTGTGTGTGTGTGTTATGTTAGTCATCATACAGTACATCATTAGTTTTTGAGGCAGTGTTCCAAGATTCATTGTTTGCTTAAAAACACCCAGTGCTCCATGCAATACATGCCCTCCTTAGTACCCATCACTGGGCCAACCCATCACCACACCCCCCTCCCTTCCAAAACCCTCAGTTTGTTTCTCAGAGTCCACAGTCTCTCATGGTTCGTCCCCTTGCGATTTCTCCCAATTCACTTTTCCTTTCCTTCTCCTAATGTCCTCCCTATTATTCCTTATGTTCCACAAGTGAAACCATATGGTAATTGACTTTCTCTGCTTGTCTTTCACTCTGCATAATCTCTTCCAGTCCCGTCCATGTTGATGCAAAAGTTGGGTATTCATCCTTTCTGATGACTGAGTAATATTCCACTGTATATACGGACCACATCATCTGTATCCATTCGTCTGTCAAAGGGGCATCACGGCTCTTTCCACACTTTGGTTATTGTGGACATTGCTGCTATGAACACTGGGGTGCATATGGCCCTTCTTTTCACTACATCTGTATCTTTGGGGTAAATATCCAGTAGTGCAATTGCTGGGTCATAGGGTAGCTCTAGTTTTAATTTTTTGAGGAATCTCGTTTTGAGAGAGAATCTTAAGCAGGCTTCGTGTTCCGCGCAGAGCCCAACACAGGGCTCGATCTCATGATCCTGAGATCATGACCTGAGCGGAAATCAAGAGTCAGACGCTTAAATGATTGAGCCACCCAGTGCCCCTGAGTAAAATATCTTTGGAGCCTTCATCCTTGTTTATAGTGCGGCTTCACCTGTAGTGAAAATGGCCTCAGCCCCACCACCTTCTCTATTCCAGCAACACTGGAACACCCAACAACTACACCCAACCCTTGTGCGACGTCAGGCCTTCTCCCCTGTAGATTCAGCATCAACCCTCATGCCGCCAGGAGGACCTTCTGCAGAACACCTCCCTAACATGTCTGCTTTTCTCCTGAAATCTTCAACCCATGCCTAATGCGCCCATGAGGGGGGTAACAGCTCCCTGAGGGGCCTTTATGCAGCCCCAGCACTTTGCACACTCCCTGGCACATATTAGGTGCTTAAATAAACATGTTGAGATGCTAGAATTGAACAGATGAACTGGAGACATATGGCAAAGGAAGAATCCGCAAGGCTTGATAATATGAAGTAGAGAGAGAGGAGAATGGAATGATCGGCAGTGCCATTAGCACAAGGAGAGACATGAGTGGCTGCCCAAGCTCTGTGATGTGCGAGCAGAGACAGGGCAAGTACTTAGTGCGGAAGCTGTGCGTTGGAATCAGCCGGAAAGAACCGGTAAACCATAAAGGGCACCTTTATGGTTACTCACAAATCCATGGCTATGTGAATCAGTGTGGATGAGAAGATGAGGAGTTTTAAACAAGCATTTGTTACAGAAGGATATCCAGAGATGAAGCATCCCTTTGTTGGGTTTCGGCCAAGATGGATTTCCCTCTCCTGTGACCTTCCATAGCATTTAAGCCTATTATAAAAGGTGGCATTTAATTATGTGTATATGTGTCTGTCCATCTACCTATCTATCTAAGGAAATAGAAAATTTGGTGGAAGATTTGGAAAATGGGGTTAAGAAAATCTCCCAGAAGGCAGGACAAAAAGATGAAAAGCTGGGAAATGGGGTAGGTAAGGGGAAGAGGAAAATGGGATGAGTGGAGAAGGTCTAGCATCAACTTGATAATAATCCCCCCCCCAAAAAAGAACAGAGAAAACAAAAGAGAAGAGATAATTCAAGCCAATTTCTCAGAACTGAAAGGGCATATACACAAAGCCCACACAATGGATGAAAATAAACCCATGTGAATATCGCTGTGAAGTTTCAGATTCCTGAGGAAAAGTGAACTTCCCAGAAGCTTCCAAAAATAAAGGGGATGAAAGACACACAAAGCATCAAAGATCCAAGTTGTAAAGAGTTTCTCATTTCTGGAAACTACACGATTGGGGGAACCATGGCTTCAATGTTCTGAGGGGAAAATGGCTTCCAGAGTAGAATTCGAAACTCAGCCAAACCACCAGCCCATGTGATAGAAAAACAGAATCATCTCCAGACATGGAAATCCACCTGCCCAGAACCGTCTCCTCCCATGTACTCAGACTCAGCGTGAGTCCCTGAATAATCTTTGCACATTCTCCTTTTCCGTGTGGTTTCCTCCACCTCACCTCAAATGACACCTCCCCTTTTAAACAGTCCGAGGGCAGGTACCAGGAACACCGTCTCCCAGCTGGGCAGCAATTTTACGCAACCTGCAAATCCGCCCAAGCACCACAGAATGCACAATGAATTACTTTTTGAATAAAAACTATTCAAAGTCATTGATGGGATAAACTAGGCCAGTCTGGAATGATCGTAAAAAGTTTACCACATAAATGCGATCGAAGCTGAATCTGAAGTCTCTCAAAAATTACTTCTGACCTAAAACCACTGGATTTACATAAGCCAAAACAGAATTATTCATAAAATAAAAAATTTTAAACTCTATTAAGAAAATAACAACAGGGACATGACATAATTTCCAAATGGACATTTGCAATTACTCTGCTCCCTAAATTTAGACAGAAATTTGGGTAAATCAAACATACCATTTTTAAACCAGATTACCAACTACGATAGTTACCTGTTAATCAACTAAACTGTGCTAAGTATGACAATATTAAGTCAATGGTTATTCACAGGGATCAAATCAAATACTGTTTTATATATAACAGTGCAATATATAAATACCTTCATACATAGACAATCAAAAATACAATAAAATTTTAAATTCACTCTAAGGAAAATAGAATAACCGTTCTTTTTCCAAGATTTTTATTTATTTATTTGACAGAGTGAAAAAGGGAACACAAGCAGGGGGAGAGGGAGAAGCAGACTCCCTGCTGAGCAGGGAACCCGATGTTGGACTCGATCCCAGAACCCTGGGATCGTGACCTGAGCCAAAGGCAGACACTTAACCAACTGAGCCACCCAGGGGCCTAGAATGAGTGTCTTTAACGTTTTCTCTGAAGTGAGAGAATATGGAAGAAAATTGGAAGTAACAAAAAAAAATGACTAATCATCAGTGTTCCAATAATGCAAGTGAAAAACACAATTCCTAACTCCAACACTGAATCTGTTTCTCCCATAAGTATGACACACTCAGTAAAAGTAGTCAGCATTTATTGAGCAGCTGCTGTATGTAAGAAAGGACCATACTAACATCATCTTCCACAGTCAAAAGAGAGAACTGTGAGGCAGGTGATGTGTCTTAGGAGACCAGCTTGTCCTTCTATGCCCCCTTCTTATCCTCGGTGATGTCCTGCTCCCCAGCCTTCCCTCCTGCTCCCTGCTTTGCCCTCTGCTCTACCCAAATGTCAAGGGCTTTTGCAAGTCAGGAGGCCAACTGGCACACTTCACACTACCTCTTTGCTTTCTGCTACCTTTATAGGGTTTTCTGTTAAAACACAACTGCTAAAAACCTATAAGAACACAAAGGAGTGGTAGTTACCATACATGACATACAGAGGTGGGAATCTGTCCACCAGTCTGTCTTTCTGACACTGCATAACACAACATAGGAGCTTCACATAAAATAAAGTTAATTCTGAACTTGAAATCTGGCAGCCCTTTGTACAAAAATTTAAATCTCCTTTTTCCAGAAAATTGACATGGTACAACGTTACATGCGTCCTTAACTCCACCCAGCTGAGAGCACTCAGCTCATGACACAGATCCGGGCCTGTGAGAAACAGGAAGGAAAAATATAAACCCTTTATGAACCATGAAAATTGGAAAGAACCCTTACTAGAGACACACCAGGACACATCCCTGTGACTTTTGCGGTGCTTTTCACAGACCCACACTAAATTCTACGTCTCCAAACCCAACTCTACTCAATGATTAGGAAATGGACGTTTAAAGATGAATACGGCCATTTTGTATTTTTGAGTTAATTTTTTATTTTTAAAGCTGCCTGAAATACTGTTTTCTGTAGTAGCTGTGCCATCTTACATTCCCACCGTCAGTGCACAAGGATTCCAATTTCTCTACATCCTCACCAACGCTCGTTATCGCTTGTCTTTTTTTTTAATCTTATTTTTTCTTTTTTTTTTTAAGATTTTATTTATTTGACAGAGAGAAACACAGCCAGAGAGGGAACACAAGCAGAGGGAATGGTAGCGGGAGAAGCAGGCTTCCTGCCGAGCAAGGAGCCCGATGTGGGGCTCGATCCCAGGCCCCTGGGATCTGACCTGGGCCGAAGACAGACGCTTAACGACTGAGCCACCCAGGCGCCCCTCTTGTCTTTTTTATAATTGTCATCCTAACAAGTGTGAGGCAATATCTCACTGTGCTTTTCATTTGCATTTCCCTGTTGATGAGTGATTTGAGTATCTATTCATGCACCTATTGGCCATTCCCATGTATTCTTTGGGAAAATGTCTAATCGATTCCTCTGCCCATCTTTTTAAAAGATTGATTGATTGATTGATTGACTGATTTTAGAAAGAGAGAGTGCATGTGAGCAGGAGGAGGGGCAGAGGGAGAGGAAGAGAAGCAGACTCCCTGCTGAGCACAGAGGTGGACCCAAAGCTCCATCTCACGAGATCATGACCTGAGCCAAAACCAAGAGTCACATTCTCAACCTACTGAGCCACCCAAGTGCCCTTCCTCTGCCCATTTTTCAATCAGATCGTTTGGGCTTTTTTCCTACTGAGTTGTATGAGTTCTATATGTGTTTTGGATATTAAACCCTTATCAGATACATGATTTGCAAATATTTTCTCCCATTCAGTAGAATGCGTTTTCACTATGTTGATGGTTTCCTTTGCTGTAAAGAGCTTTGCAAGCCTGATGTATTTCCATTTATTTATTTTTGCTTTTGTTGCCTTTGCTTTCAGTGTTAAATTAAAAAAAGAAATTACAGCCAAGACTAACATCAAGGAACTTACTACTTATGTTTTCTTCTAGTTTTTTGGTTTCACATCTTACATTCAAGTCTTTATTCCCATTGAGTTGATTTCGTGTACATAGGTACTTTTAAAATCATTTTAGAATGGAAGTTTACTGAACGCTTTCTACATGTCACCTTTAATTCTTAAAATTTATGAGGTAGGTATAATTCTTTATGGGTCAGGTATTACTTACTCAGTTCAGAAGAGTGAAGTCACCTGCCCAAGATCAAACAACTGATAACTGGAAGAGGCAAAATTTCAACTCCAGTACTTTTTCACCACTAAACATTGATTTATAATTATGACCGAGGAAATTTACCAATATCCTACTATGTCTTTGAGGCGCTTTCCCGTACCTTCCTTTACCGACCACACAACAAACTACACTTTAGTGGCCCGTTTTACCGATGAGCAAAATGAAGCGTTAACAGTTGAAGGGATGTGCGCACATACGAAGCGACAGAACTCAAAACAAGCCCACTCTCTTCCCGCCGTGCCCCACCGTCTAGGGAAAGAAGCAGAGAAAAACTGACACTAATCAGAAGACACTGGAACTGCCGTTTCATAGCATTTTGCAACATCATGAACCACACGTGGAAATGTGGGAAGACAGAGAAGGTTATACAAGAATGTAACGATCCGGCAGTTTTTTTCTAAATGTAAGAGGAACGGCTGAGTCAGGTGACCTTAATTTATTGAACCTGTGCTGCTCATATTTTTCTGAAATGGCTATTAAGGACTTAATGCTGGGCGTTTTGCTTAACGGCACATACGCTAAAGTTCAGCAATGTGTATGGAACTTCTTTCTGAAAATGTTTATCTTTTTTCACACCATGTTCGCAAATAAAGTGTATTTATTTATAAAATCTTTAAAGACTGCTCTGAGTTGTTTTTTAAAAAAAATATTTCTTTTGTATTTACAGAGATAGTATTTTTTTTCATTTCCTTTAACTTAGTCATATGATTTAAAACAGATTTTTTTTTAGGGGCCCTGCGGCTCAGTGGGTTAACTATCTGACTCTTGAATTTGGCTCAGCTCATGACCGAACCCTGTGTTGGGCTCCGCATTCAGTGCATTCTGCTGTCCCTCTCCCTTTGCTCCTCCCCCCAACTCATGCTCGCTCTCTCTCTCAAATAAATAAATCTTTTAAAAAAACTAGTAACAGTTTTCTTTCTAAAGCACACAAAGGTATCTGTTCAATGTACTGGGTTCAGGAAAAGTTTATTATCTTACTAGATACTTAATATTCATTCATTTAACAAATACATGTTGAACTCCAGCTATGTGCCAGCAATGGCCCTAGGTTCCGGATACAGAGTGCACCTTTGAACATGTTGGCATTTTTTTCTAATTTAATTTCCTTGTGGCCAGAGAATATACTTAACATGATCTCAATCATTTTAAATGTAGTAGGCAGAATAATGCTCCCCTTTAATAAGTTCTACCTTCTAATTCCCGGCCAGAGCCTGGAAATAGGCTACCTTACATGGCGAAGGGGAGTTAAGATTTCGGATGGAATTAAATTTATTTACCAGCTGACCTTAAGATGGCGAGAGTATCCCAGATTATCCAGGTAGGCCTTATATAATCACAAGAGTCCTCCTAAGTGGAAGAGGGTGGCAGAAAACAGAACCAAAGAGATGGTGGTATGAGTAAAAACTCACCCAAACATTGCTGCCATTGTGAATGGCTTCTAGAAGTTGGAAAAGGCAAGGAAACAGATTCTCCCTTAGAGCCTCCAGAACGAGTAGAGCCTTGCCAACAGTTTTAATTTTAACCCAGTGAAACCCATTCTGGACTTAAAACCTCCAGAACTCTAAGGGAATAAAATCATATTGTTTTAAGCTACTACATTTTTGGTACTTTGTTTCAGCAGTCAAAAACCAAGATATTACATTTATTGTGACTTGACTATTACATAGAACATGGTGTTATCTTGAGAAATATATTTGAAAAGAGTGGGTATTCTGCTGTTGTTGGATTGAGCACTCTGCAAATTTCAGTTAGATCTGGTTGATTAATAGTGGTAGTCAAGTCTTAATATCCTTAGTGGTTTTCTACTTGTTCCAGCAGCTATTGGGAAAGGAGTGTTGAAATTTCTAAACAGCCTTGTAAATTTGGCCTTTTCTCCATTCAGATCAGTTTTTGTTTCATATATTTTAAAGCTGTTATTAGCTGCATACACATTTAGGATTTTTAGGTCTTCTTGATGAATAGACCACTTTATTGTATGTACCTTTTACCCCTTATAACAGTCTCTGTTCTGAAGTCTATTTGGTCTGATATTAATAGAACAACTCTAGCCTTCTTTTGGTTAATATTTGCATGGTATATCTTCTCCCATTCTTTTACATTTAACACATTTGTATCTTTATTTTTAAAGCAGTTTTCTCAGAGGCAGTAAATAATTGGACTGTGCTTATTTATCCAGTAACCAAAAGAGAGTATTTAGAACATTTATATTTCATGTCATTATCAATATGATTAGGTTTAAATTCACCATCTTGCTCTTTGTTTTAATTGGTCTCACCTGTCCTTTGTCATTTTTCCTCCTTTTTTCTTGCCTTCTTTGAAATTAAATGAATACTTTTTTTAGCATTCAATGTAATCTCTATTATTGATTTATTGGTTATGTGTTTCTTAGTGCTTTGTATTTTTTAAAGTAGTTTCTCTATTGTTTACCATATACATCTTTACCACAGTGTATACTCAGATATTACCTTATTTTCATGTTCAGTATAAGAATCCCACAGTGGTTTGGGGCACCTGGGTGGGTCAAATCAGTTGAGCATTCAACTCTTGATTTTGGCTCAAGTCATGGTTCCTGGGATCAGGCCTTGGTTGGGCTCGCCACTCAGTGGGGAGTCTGCTGGTCTCCCTCTCCCTCTGCCCCTCCCCCCACTCTCTCTTTCTCTCTCTCTAAAATAAATAAATAAAAATCTTTAATTTAAAAAAAAAAGAATCTCATAATAGTAAGCATCCAGTTCCCTCTAACCCCCTCTCCTTTCTGCTATTGCTATCTTACATTTTATTTTCACATATGTTATAAGCTCCATAACATACTATTAGTTTTGCTTTAAAGGGCCCATTATCCTTTAAGTTTGTAAAAATAAAATGAAAACAGAAGTCTTCTGTATTTACCCACATACTATTTCTGATAGTCTTCATTCCCTTCTGTATTTCTAAATTTTTCATCTGGTCCTATTTTTCTTTTGCTTGGAAAGTTTCCTTTTTTTTTTTTTTTTTTAAGATTTTATTTATTTATTTGAGAGAGAGAGAGAGCAAGTGAACATGAGCGGGGGTGAAATGGACAGAGGGAGAAGCAGACTCCCTGACAAGCCAGGAGCCCAATGCAGGGCTCAATCCCAAGACCCTGGGATCATGACCTGAGCCAAAGGCAGCTGCTTTACCGACTGAGCCACCCAGGCACTCACAGAGCTTCCTTTAATATTTCTTTCAGTGTAGGTCTCTTGGTAGTGAATTTTCTCAGCATCTGTTTGTCTTAAAGTCTTCATTTTACCTTCATTTTTGAGAAATATTTTTCCTGGGCGTACAATTCTAGATTAATGGGTTTTTCTTTCAGCAATTTAAAGACGTCACTCTATTGTCTTCTGGCTAGCATGGTTTCTGTTGAGGTCTGCTGTGATACTTATCTTTGTTCCACATATAATTTGTCTTTTTTCTCTGGCTGCTTTTAGGATTTTCTTTACGCCACTGGTTTTCAGCAAGTTGATTTTGATGTGCCTTGGAGCCATTTTCTTTATGATTCTTCTGCTTGGGGTTGATTGTGCTTCCTAGATCTGTACATTTAGTTTTCATCAAATTTGGAAAAATTGTGGCCATTGTTTCTTCAAATACGTTCTCTGTTTCCCTTCTTTCTTGGCCTCCTCCTATTGGGATTCCAATTATACATGTGTTTTAAGTGTGATATTGTCCCACAGCTCATTGAAAAAAAAAATGAGCAAAGCATCACCTTTAACTCTGATTTATATGAGATATTTAAGTCTATATCTTTGAATTCACTAATCTTTTCTTCTACAATGTCTAATCTGCTGTTAAGCCCACTCAGTATTTTTTTCATTTCAGATTTGGTATTTCTCATACCAGAAGTTGCATTTGAGTCCTTTTTTGTATTTTCCATTCCTCTTCTCATCATGTTCATGTTTTCCTCCACCTCCTTAAACAAATGGAGTATACTTATAATAATGGTTTTAATGACTATTGGCCAACTCTATTATCTCTTCCATTTGTAATTTGGTTTCTATCACTTTTCCTCCTGTTTAAGGGTCCAATTTTCCTGCTTTTGTATGCCTGGTAATTTTTTATTAGATGTTGGAGATTATGAATTGTGTCACTGGGATCTGGATTTCTTTGTATTCCTTTAACTATCACTGGGCTTTACAGTGGAACATGATTAAATTAATTTGAGGCTGACTTGTAAGCTTTATTATGGCATGAGCAGAATAACCTCAAGCCTAGGGCTAATTAGCCTCCATCACTGAGGCAATATCCTTCTGAGGATTTGACCTGTTGTTCTGTGTATTTAACATCTTTCCACTCTCCCCAGTGAGAAAATAAACTATTCCCAGCTCTGTATGAGCTCTAAAGATTGTTTTGCCTACTCCTACCTGGTATTTTTTTCCTTAGATAGTATTCTCCTCCACAGGCACTGCCTAGTTCCTGGCCAAAGACTCAAGGGGATTCAATGGACCTCTACAGCTTTCTCTCTGTGCAGCTCCCACCTCTTCAGTATTTTTCCCCACAAATTCTAACCCCTCCTTAAACTCTGAACTCTACTTCATCAACTCAGCAAGAAAAAAAGGAACATTCTTTGGGTTTTCCCCCCAGCACTGTGGCCTGGAAACTCTCTTTAGGCATTAAGTTAGGGCAATCATAAGGCTCACATCTTGATTTCCCCACAGCCCGCTGCATCCTTTTCCCTAAGGGATCACTGTCATGTGCTGTCTGTTGTCTGAAAACCATTGTTTAGTATGGTTACTTAAGGCACATAGTCTCTGTTACTCTATCATGGCAGAAGGTAAATGTTTTCTCACTATTGTCTAATTTTTCATCTCCTTAAACATGTTTGTATCAAATCAATTTATTTATTTACTTACTTATTTGAGGACACGGCTCTCCACCCCTCACGGCGGACTTTAATTCTTAACCAGGAAACATATTCTCTAATGGGTATGTTCCTACAAAGCCATTTCAGGAAAAACAAAATAAAGACTTTTCTTTTTAAAAATTGATCCATTGACCCCATATGACCCTCAGGGTGGCATCAGCTTCTGCAAGCATTTGGGCAAAGGGTGGGGGGACGTTAGAAGGGTTTCAGTTTCTTGGCAACATTGAGGTCCAGGTACTCATCCAGAATGCTGTTTGCAATCCCCAGGGCGCCTAGGACTGTCAGCAGAGCCAGACTCCCCAGACTCAGCCGGAAACCGACAATCCTTTTTTTAGCTGCTTCCGAATATCCCCAGAAATACTGGTGACGGGTATATATGTACACCAGACCCAGACAAGTCGCAAAAACTTGATTGAAATACCATCCAGCCATCCACAACGTAATCAGAAATACGGGGTAAAACTCCACACAGTTTTGTTGTGCACGAAATATTCTTTCAAACTCTGGAGACCCAGAGACTGCCGGGGGTGTAATTTTGTATTTTAATCTTGCCCTTCCTACATGCAAAGCAAAATAACTTTGTTGACAGGCGGACAGGACTGAGACAGCAGCCAGGAGGATTGAATGCCCAGCCATCTTTCACATAGAACATTCTGGTCCAAGGCTGTATCAAATCAATTTTAAAAGAACCTACGGTAGGGGCACCTGAGTGGCTCAGTCAGTAAAGTGTCTGACTCTGGATTTTGGCTCAGGTTATGGTCTCAGGGTCATGGGATGGAGCCCCAAATCATGCTTCATGCTCAGTGGTGAGTCTGTCGGTCTCCCTCTCCCTTCCCCCCACTTGTTCTCTCTCTCTCTCTCTCTCAAATAAATACATCTTTAAAAAAAAAGAAAAGAACATACTATAACTAATGGTTGCTTGAGGTAGAAAATTACTGTTGGGGGGATATATATTAGAACAACTTTTCCTCAGTGGAGAAAAACATTGAAAAGTAAAACAACAATCTTCTGGTTGACTAACAACAAAGTAATTGTAGTTTTCAGGCCTATCCTTATACTTGGCAGGAGAGATTTTCCCACTTATTCATTCATTAATAAACATTTATTGACTATCTGACTATATCTAAGGCAACCTTTTAGGCACTAAGATTGATACAAAGATGCATAAACTATCATTGTTCTTATTGTTCTTATAAGAAGCTGAAAGTCTATTAAGTGAAATAAAGATATAGACATCACTCTTACATACAGTGTGTAGTCAATGTCTTTGAAAAGGTATTTCTTAAGTGTCACAGAAATTCATACAGAAAAGGCATAACTTAGCCTACGGACTTTAGCTATATCTGGATTTTTCAAGAGTTGAAACAATTTAAAAACTCTATCTTCACTAGCCTCAAAAAAAAGCATACAACTCTGTTTCACTATCTTAAATCCTGGCACTGTTTTATTTTCTTTGAAATGTTGGTTTTACTTTACATTTTTTCCCCAACACATCCATTCCATCCATATAAAAGATAGCTCTGCTGCAAAACTTCCATCTTTGATCATTTCTTTTAACATTTCAAGATGTTCACTGACTGTATCATAACAGCCTCATTGCTTCTATTTTGAGAACAGTCAGAACTTTCAAACTATCTATTGCCACAAGCTCCAAATCACAATCACTGTATCACTGTACTTCCCCTGTATCAATATATCTCAAAGTGTATTCCACGGAGCTGTGGCCATCCCGGGAAGTTTATGGAGGCAAGATGTCCATTATTTTGTGGGAGTAGAGGATGGAAGAAGGGAATTCTTGAGACTATTTTGTTCATATACACTTTACAAATATGAAATGTAATACTGATTTACAAATAGTTGGTATAGTCTCAAAAGTTCCATATGCCCTCTAAATATAATGTTGGTTGGTACACCCTAGCTATTTTTCAGTTTGTGACAGAGCCTGTCTCAGCTAACCCTTCCAGCATTCTAGCCTACCACGTCCATTAATATTACCTAAATTTTTATTTTTTTCTTATGTTGCATCATATGTGAAATTCATAAAATGGATCACTAGCTCAAAATGGATGACTGCTGGATATTTAAAAGTAGGGATAAAAATAGCAGCATAAAGTACCATGAGCATAAATAGTAAACAGAAGTCCAGGGTGCATACACAATATCCATTTATGGAATTAAAGGTTATTTTATATTAACAAAGAGCAAGCATTATGAAAATTTTCACTGGGTTAATAACACAGGATTACTTTGACCACAAACATCTGTTTTCCAAATTAGCTACACTTCTCTGTTACACTCAGAACCTAGGCAAATATAAAGTCCCATCATTTTGCCAGCACACTGCCAACCCAGATTATTATAGGTATATTGCAGAAAACAGAAATCTAGCATGTTTAAACTACTGGTCTGAAAAAAAAAAATTGAATCCTTAGCTCTCTCCACAGCCTACACAGGATATTGTTAACTGTAAAATTATATTCTAAGACTACATTGGTTGCGTCAAATATAACCATAAAGGTTATTTTAATTTTTGCTCAAAGTGAAAAGAATATAGGCAATGCCCTACTATGTTAAAACTCAAATACAGTAACAGTAACATATATTTTTCAAGGTAACTACTTCTTAATATGCTTATATAAAGTTAACCTTAGTATCAATTTTTTTTAATAGTAAAACTCTTTAAGATGAATGAGGCTATTGTGAATAACTTCCTGAAAAAATTCTAGTAGTTTTAAATATTTACACCTAAACTAAAAACATACAAGCACTCTTATATACAACACTGAATAGCAGATGGGATCATTTCCTACAATGTGGTAGCAAAGAAAAAAAGAACAGATTGTACTATTTCTGTTTGGACAGCAATAAAATGAACAGCAAGGAACTTCTAAGATATACCTGTGAATAAATAATACAAAATTTTTTTCTTATTTCTTAAATCACTCTTTGGTGCAAGCATTTATAAACATATAAAGTTCACATATGTATAAATGTCTGTTTTTTATATCAATGTACTTACATAAATATGGATGTCAAGAAGATCACTATATAAAGATCATTGTTAAAGTTTGGGTATCAGTTTCTAAGATGGCTTCACCTTAATCTGCTCTTGTATTTGGCCTTCTGCTGTGGTCACTGCATTTATCTGGAGTGCCCAGGCTGTTCCTCTCTGTGTCCTTGATGCTCCTTAAAGCTGAATGTAACACTATCTCCGGTTTTTATTTCTTACTTGGTATAATTCTTGAGAAAACATGAGTTTCTGGTTTGTTTTTAATTTCGTTTACTCTCTCACTCCCCCTTTTTTTTTCTCTCTCTTTTTTTTTTTTCTTGTTCTATATTTGGTATTTTCCTTAGCATTTAAAGACAGAGAAAGCTGTCTATCCTACCTACCTAGCTCAGGCACCCTAGAAAACAGCGAGCCCAAAGCAGCAAAATTAAAGGATTACGTGAGGAAAGGCAATGGGGTCTGCAAAAAGAAGAGGCTGGGTTAACGTGCCAGCCACGGTTTCTCAATCTTGCTCTGGGAAGCCATAGAGACCACAGAGCAGGGGAAGGCTGGGTACTATTTGTACCCCTGGCCACTGCAGGCGAGCGCGTTAACCACCCTGCCTAACCTCTCCCAGGAAGACCCTGAGCTGGGCAAGGCCCACTCCCAACCCCCTGCTAGAGGGCGCCCCCTGCCGGGCAGCAGCGAAAACACTAGGTAAGCTGGTCCTGTGCATCTGGGGAAACTAGTGTCCTAAAACCGTCACTGATCTATTGAGTAAAATATATTCAGGATAAGGGGAGCCAAGTTTCTCGTTCTTCGAAAAGGGAGAAAACCTAAACAAAACTTGTGATGTTGGACTGAAATGAAGAATACCAGAGTGACACTATGGTTTTCAATAGGAAGAGATACAGAAATAAGTATGATGTAAATGTGTCCGAAACTCAGGCCCCGGAGGGATGCTAGGAACACTGCCATCGAAACACCAATGAGTACACGTGATACTCCAATCTTGATTTCTAAATTCTACGCTCTTTTTAAAGAAACTCAAGACTTCTTGCAGAAAGGCAAATATTTTCCTCAGTGGAGAAAAACATTGAAAAGTAAAACAACAATCGTGAAATAATTTCAAGGCTAGGGAAAGAAAAGAACATATCTCTGAGATATCTCAGTATGCCAGAAAGTAGAGAAGCGCTTAAGAATGATGGGGACATAGCGGAAGAACAGAGAAACCTACCTGAGAGGGCTCCTATTGGATGATCTAAGGATTCAGGCATGGAGATAAGTAAGGAAATGGCAGACACATCGAGGACAATAGGAAGTCGTGAGTCTGCACCGACATACACAAAAATAAATTTAAAAATAGATGGAAAGAAGAGAAACCATTTCCTTAGTAGAATGGCAACTAATAAATACAGAAAGAATGATTAAATTAGAAAATCCATTTGGGAAATACCACAGTCATTATTAAAAAAAAAAAAACTTCTCTAGCATTTAAGGATATGTATATAAAATGACAAATTTTTAATGAAGAATGATCTGAGCTTTTGTTTCCCAGCACTGTGTGCCTTAAGAAGCATAAGAATCAGGAGTTAGGCTCTGACTCAGAGGCTGTTCCGAATCCTTGGCTACTTGTCTGATTCTTAGTTTCCTCATTGTAAAGGGATATGAACTAGATTCATGGTTCTCAGCTGTTAAATTCAAGAAAACCTTTTTTTCCCATAAAATCTTACATGAAGATATAATATGTAAAATTCAGATAAATTGCTTGGGCATAAAATTTTCTGAGGAAAATTTAAGTAATAACCAAAATGGGTCTACTTAACAGAAAATGCTCAGAAATCTGGAGGTTCCAGACTTCAAAAAACAATGTGGGGCGGGGAAAAAATAGTCACAAAAGATCCTGTTACAACTTAACATTGCAGATCCGACATGAACAATAGTCAAGTTTAGGAGTCTTCCCAGAATTTAAAACTCTTCAAGGAAATTTCTGAAAGATGAGTTGATCCCGAAATTCATTTTTAAAAGATTTTCAAGAACTGGAAGTAGCTGACTCATGTTTATTACATCAGACGTAATTACCAAAGGATTTCACCAGAATACTGCCAGGTAGGGGCCGAAATGGAAGTCACAAAGTACTTAAATAAGGACTGTCCGGGCTGGGAAAGAACGGAAGGGTCACCCATTCCAACCTTCTTTCTATTCCAGAGGACGGAAACTCATGTCGTTTAACAACTGCTCATCCACATATACGGTGGGAAACCCAGCATCTCGTGAGGTATAAAATAAATGTGGAATTGAAAAGTTAAATGCCTTCCTTAATCTTCTTACATTTGATCTGAGAAACATTAGCTATTACCTGGGGTGCACTATGTCAAAAACCGTAACAACAGAGGGCACCCACAGGTGAGGATAAAGAAGTCTAAATTACACTGTTAAACAGAAATTGTTCTATTTGGGTATAGGGAAAACTAAGCCATTATTTAACTTCAAGGATAAAGAAAGAATTACTAAGGCATCCAGATAGAAAAGGCACTGTGGAAAAACCAGGCTGTTCTCGGATTTTTCCACGATTAAAAAAGTCAGAAGACAATGGAACAAAATTTGGAGGGAAGGAAAATGGGACTCAAGAATATAATATTCAGCCAAATTATTCGTCTATAAAGACAAGAGATAGACATTCTCAAACCAAAAGAAGGAAAAAAAAATATATCCATGAGCCATTCTTGGAAGTATTCGCAGGTAAGAGACAGCTGAGATAGCAAAAGACGGGCTTCCAGGAACAGCATGAGCCTCCTGACCCCTGGATGGCACCAGAACACTGACAGTCTGGTGGTGGCCTCTGATTTGTACTCCTCCAACCTCTCCGGGACTTGGTGAGGCCCCAATTCCCAGATTTAAATCCCTCTCTACTTAAAATACCCTGAATGTTTTGTTTACTACATTGAAACCTTGCCGATACAGCACTTTAGTACATTCATTTTGATTCTTTACAATTGCAGGTATTATATTTTTGCAAAAACAATTCAGTGATTTTCGTTCAAGCAAATAAAAAATATGGAAGGGCGCCTGAGATCGTCCCGGGATCGAGTCCCACATCGGGCTCCCAGCTCCATGGGGAGTCTGCTTCTCCCTCTGACCTTCTCACCTCTCGTGCTCTATCTCTCTCTCTCTCTCTCAAATAAATAAATAAAATCTTTAAAAAAAATAAAATTAAATCAAAAAATAAAAAATATGGAAGGAAATATGACAAGATGTTCATGGTTTTGCATTCTGGATGGTAGCATATAAAAGGCCCTTTTACTTTCTAAATTCCTTTCTCTAAAAATATTTCTCCTTTTTTTTTTTTTAAAGATTTTATTTATTTGACAGAGAGAAATGCAGCGAGAGAGGGAACACAAGCAGAGGGAATGGTAGCGGGAGAAGCAGGCTTCCCGCAGAGCAGAGAGCCCGATGTGGGGCTCAATCCCAGGCCCCTGGGATCTGACCTGGGCCGAAGGCAGACGCTCAACGACTGAGCCACCCAGGCGCCCCTAAAAATATTTCTCCTTTAAAGAAATAAATAGCTCATTTTAGCTGTAGAGTAGAAATAGGATTATAGGGAAGCAAGGCTGAAATCAGGAAAACCACTTAGGATCCCAACGCAATAATCCCAAACTACCCTTGTAGCCCATACCATAGCTAGATATTTTTATCCTAATTGTAGCTGGTTGAAATAGAAGTAAATAACCTTTAAATCTGGACAGTCAGCAGGCCTTTCTATTTCCTTTAGCCACAACAGCAGATGAGTGCCTTGAACCAAAAGTCAAAGTACCCTAAGATATTTCTAAATAGGATGGCCTAAACCACCATAACATTTCCATTAGTCAGATAAAAGTTCAAGGACAGGGCCAAGGACAGTGAAAAGTTGCTTTCCAATTTCAATTCTGTTTCAAATAATCTTCAGAAACTTGTACTTACCATTCCTTGTATAAATATTAAAATACCTTTTTATTTCTTGAATAAATGACTTTATTCTGTTAGTGTTGCAACATAAAGCCAAGTGCTACCAGTAATAATCAATAGTAAGTTCCATGCAAGCTTGTAAAGGCCCTAACCATAGAAATCCTCTGGCTGAAGTATGTAACATCATCTTTTTAAGTGTTAATAAAATGGTGATCTAAACTACATCAGAAAAAAAATAGCCTATTATTTTTAGACATATTCAATTCATTATATGGGCAGAATATTGAAATCTCTCTATACACTGTCCAGTTTCTCAAGGGCTATGCTACCAAATTTATTAAATGGTCAAGTGGAGGGATTATTACAGAAATAAGCAATTTAAAAGCACCAAGAGGAATGTCTGAACTGAGTTGCCAAAGAGAGTGAATAAACATTGTGGAGAAAGAGAAAGTGGTGCATAATTCTATATTGTATAAAAGTTAAGGAAGAAAAAACTTTGAAGACTTTTAATAGAATAAGTCTCAAGCTAGAAGCCACCAAAAGAAAAACTTAAACATACACACATATACAGAAAACAATCTGATAACCAATAGCTTCTTTGTCAATACTACAGAAACTGGAGTGATTATCAACTTATTTTTTTTTTTAAGATTTTATTTATTTGTCAGAGAGTGAGAGGAAAAGCACAAGCAGAGAGACCAGCAGGCAAAGGGAGAAGCAGGCTCCTCCCCTGAGCAAGGAGCCCAATGCGGGACTCGATCCCAGCACCCTGGGATCATGACCTGAGCCCAAGGCAGCCGCTTAACCAACTGAGCCACCCAGGCGCTCCTAACTTACTTTAATTAGCAGGCCTTAGCTGTTTCCCTTGGATGAACTATACTGTTACATCCAAATGGCACATTCTTTAAACCAATATTCTGCTGCTTACAAATTCTTGGAAAAAAGCCATAACTTACTTATGAAAAGATAATCAAATTCTCAACATTATATGTTAAAATGTTACAATCACAGAATATAGAAACAGAGTCACCGTCAGAGAAAGCATGGTTACACTAAACAGGAACAGCAGTAAGATTTCTAGAAAATGAGCAGTAAAAAAAGTCATAATGTTTTCTTACAAAACACTTTACTGATATAAATATTATGCCTTTCCCCTTCCAACTTTATGTTGGAGGTTGATATTTCTCTTCTTTCTCCAGCTGGTCATTGTCCAAAAGGCCAGCGCAGAAAGTTTCCATGACAGGGAATAGGAAATAAATTACTACGTTAGCACAGATTATACACCCAAATATACACATGGAATTCTTTTTGCTATATAGGAATTGTCGTGATCCGTTCATGCTACTCTAACAAAATCCCATAAACTGGGGGGCTTATAAACAACAGAAATTTATTTCTCACAGGTCCAGAGGCTGGGAAGTCTAACATCAGAGCACGGGCAGATTCGGGGTCTAGTGACTGAGGGCTTCCTGGTTCATAAATGGTTGTGTTTTCACCACATGCTGACACGGCAGGGGGGGCAGGGGTGAGGGAGCTCCCTGAAGCCCCTCTTATAAAGGTGCTAACCTCATTCATGAGGGCTCCACCCTCCCTACCTAAGCCCCTCCCAAAGGCCCCATCTCCAAATACCATCAGGTTGGGTATTAGGTTTCAACATATGAACTTTGGGGAGACACACTGAGCGTCTACAGCAGTAACTCTTTTATTCTACAGGCCAATAAAAGACTGAACTATTTTCCTCTCAAGAGCATGAATAACAATTTTACCAGTCAAGTAATTTTTTTTTAAGTTACTCCTTGGAGGCTAGAGACTTGTGTTTTTTTTTTTTTTTTAAATCACAGACTAAATTTTGAGAAGTTTATGTATAAAAACCACGCATGCAATATTTACAAACACCATCTGCAATTTCCAGAGAAAGGTTATAAGAGGATTACGTGCACTGATCCAAAATGAAAAGTGGAATCACACTGAACGTGGGCTCGCGTTAAAAGGAAAAAGCTATTATTGTAGGGGATTCAAAGCTGGCTGTATTCCACTTTATTTAAAATTGTTCAAGAGATGGAGAGCCTTCAAAAAGAAAAATAGGGAGCTTCGGTTAGGGGCATACAAATCCAAGGATGGAAATAGCTACCGCCAGTGGATCTGAGGTGACAATGAGTAAAATGTAGACAGCAGCCTGAAAATAGAAGAGTAGAAAGAAGCTTCTGGAACAGTAGCAGCAGGTGCTCTTGGAGTAAACACAGTGATCAAATGAGCAGCCAGCAGTGCAAGAGGACCAAAAGGGTCCCCCACCTTCGCCCCTCCCTCAATCTCAGTTAGTGGCTCCAGCAACCCACAGACATTAATAAATAACATGTAAGTAGTCTATAGCACAGGCAGGAGCAATGGGGACCAGTTGACAGATGTGTTAAGGGCCCAATTTCAAAGGGACTTCTGAAAGATTTGCAAATTAAGGGACGAGAATGACAGGATCTTCTTTACAGATTAACAAGCGTGCCAAAAGAATGAGAGTGGAAGGTCAGCCAAGTACTTACTGCACTTTTACACTTAGATCTCGCGTTCATTGATGTCCTCAGCCCCAAGAGATGCACTTCCACGCTCAAGTAAATATTTTAGTTAGAAAGTTCTTTCGCTTTAGAACAATGGGAAACAATGCTGCTGCGTAACCACCACAAACCTGCCAGCCTGAAAATGAATATTCTAGATGTATTGCCAAACTGGAGGGATTATTACACTTTCGAACACCAGGAGTAAATGTAACGTCAGCGTAACAAACTACAGAAATAGGATCTAACCCGGGAAAGAGTTCGAAGGAGACAGGCAGCGCGCTGAAGCTCACTCTTCCGTCTTATTCCACTTAATCCTTGTAGCAACCCCACGGAGTGATCTACTCATCTCAATTTGAAAATGAGAAAACAAAGGCTTGAAGATGTTCACTAAAACACTTACCAGCATATAACTAGTATGCACGTGTGAGAAGCAGAGGGGTCTCTATGCCTTAAAAACCCAGGCAAGATCCATTACGAGGCATCATTGCCCTTAGTGCTGGATACGAAATAGCACGAGCTACCACTCCTTTCCAGTGCGGCATCTACCGTCCAATACTCTATTTCGTTTTCCCACAACTTGTTCTGTTAAACCATGCATTTATTAGAACTTTTGAGGTATTATTCAACATTCTACACCAGAGAGTGAATACTTAATATGTAGATGTGTTTCATTAATCTTTATAATTCTGGTGCATAAACAGTACCTATATTCAGGGTCTTTGTAATTCTGGTGCATAAACAGTACCTATATTCAGGGTGTTAGGGGAAGAGTGGATGGATGGGTCGTGGAGGCCTGTCTGGAACATGACCTGAGTTAGCGGATACACAGGTATGTCACGGTTCATATGCCAAGTTAGGGTAGAGATGCCTTTTCCCCCCGTTTCCATAATGTGGATTGCTTCCAGTGTCATCTTAATACTTATTTTAATATGCCACGATAATTAAAGAGTTTACAAATATTTCTTTTGTTTTATTTACTCAAAGAAGAAAGGGAAGATAAAATCTAGTGCTTTTCACAGCTGATTTTTGAGTGAGATACCTGAACTTTAATCATTCTCAGGATGGAGTCTTGGTAAATGTGGTGACCTTATCAAAGACATGAAACTAAGAATAACAGGGTGTAATCATGGCAAAAATCAGATTCTGAAGAATTACTTAATATGGCTTCATTACTCCTTAAAGTACACACTTAACTCAGTAATAATTTCCTATGTCCAAAACACAAAAAAACAAATCAGCACCCTTCAACTGTGATTGCTTTCTATGAACCTTAAAACCATAATGACTATAATGAAAAGAAAAATCGTTCCTTCCAAAACGTGTATTAGACCATAATAAAAGTATAAACAGAACTTTCTAAATTTTCTGATTAGTCTTTCCTGTTGTAGACAGTCTAACCAAAACGTCGTGGTAATTTCTATGAGAACCCCTGAAAAAAGTTCAATGAATTCAGTTGATGCACATACAAAAACATGTTTTAAAGCAAGGGTAGCAAATTATTCATATAGCAGAGGACCAGGAGAAAAAGCCACTGTGCAGTTGAAGTTTGCTAGGATGCACTTCTTCCCTGGGGCCTGACTTCTATTACTCATTCTTCAAGGCTCAGTTCAATATGGCCTCCCGGGAAGTCTTCCCATCTGCCCACCAGTGCCCTCTATACTTGCCTCTGTGACAGCCTGCATCCATTACCATATATACTTGCATACAAGGCTGTCTTCCCATCCAAACCCTACAAAAAGGGGCTGTGTTCTACTAATCTTATATCCCCAACACAGAATGAACCCTTAATAAATGGCAAATAAAATGAGTATTAGTATGCTGCATACCTTGCTATATAAAATACTGAGTATCAGGCAGGATACTAGTCTAAAATTGAGTTATTCCTACCGCACAGATATCAAAGGGAAGACTGAATATCACCACCACAACTAAAATATATAGAAGAACTTCTCAGGACGCCTGGGTGGCTTAGTCGGTTAAGGGTCTGCCTTTGGCTTAGGTCATGATTCCAGGGTCCTGGGATCAAGTCCCACATCGGGCTCCCTGCTCAGCTGGGAGCCTGCCTCTCTCTCCGCCTCTACCCACCACTCTGCCTGCTTGTGCTCTCTCTCTCTGACAAATAAATAAAATCTTAAAAAAAAAAAAAAAAAAGAATTACTCAAAACTAGAATGAATTCTTATTCATTCCAAGACTTTTTAGGCAATAACTTTCTAACAGGCAGTGTTCTAGGTACTAGAGATAGAGCAGGGGAAAAACCAAATATCCCTGCCGCTGGGAAGTTGTTATTCTAGTGTTAGAAGACGGACAATAGAAAAATAACCATACTATATAGGTATTGGATGGTGATCAGTGATGAAGGGAAAGGAAAGAAAGAAAGAAACCGAAGCATGCCAGGTGGGGAGTTGCAATTTTGGAGAGCATTGCCCGGGCAGGTCTCACTGAGGGGACATCTGAGGGGAGAGAGGGACTCTTATTAAAGAGACCTTCTCCTTTGTTTAAAAATTCATTGGTTAAAAACACTATGTTCTGTAAGTTGTTTATTTCAATAAACAAAACTCCAAAAAGACACTGCCCTATCTATACTTTCATAATGAGATTTCACAATCCAGTAAATTTAGAAATTACTTTAAGCAGAACTAAAGAGTTGCTATTGTCTGATGACAATGAGCAAATCTATGTTTCCTTGCAAGGTAAACTTTTCTTCCTTGAGCATCACAGAGTAAATTTTGTTTTAGATGCTGATTTTATTTTAATCATTGAACTTGCTATGGTACATTATCTATTTTCTTTAATATTAATTTAATATTAATATAATAACTGACCTCTACTGAGTACCAGTTATGTTCCAACCATTCTCTAAATAATCATATTATCTCATTTAAATTAAATTAAATTTAAATTAAAGCAGGTGAGTCTGCTTTAGAGAGATTAAGTAACTTTCCCTATGTCACGTAGACAGTAAGTTAGACAAATGGGATTTAAGACCAGGTCTTTCTCAAAAAACAAAGTCCATGTTCTTAACCACAACACTCTACTGCTTCGAAGGTAAGAGCAATCGTGTTGTATCAGCATTTCAACATACCTGCTTATTAATTCTTCGAATATAAACTTCATATGGAAAGAGACCTCAAAACAAAGGTTTTTCTTATAATTCAGATATTAAGCAATACAAACTCCTAGAAGCAAGTACACTCCCCATTTTTAAAGACCACTTTGGGAATCTATTTCATAAACCCAGTGAATGGTGATCCCAGAAGACTCATTACAACAGAGAAAAGGAAATAAGTGAAACTGATAAAAACAAAAGTAAACCACATCCTTCTGTCTCTAAGAATATCTCTCGTCTCAGAGTTGTTCCTTTTAAAGTAAATCAACACAGAAGCAAGAAATTTATTATTAAATTGTTGCATCAACTGTAGCAATAATTAATAATTAAACCCAAAATTAAGAACTAATGTAAAGCGTTGCTGTTCACACACACATGATGGTATCTATTTGTCGTTTTAAGCTTTTATGGTCTTTCTGGGATAAAAGCCATTTTTCTATCATATGAACAGATTATCTCAAAGTCAAATATGTGTTTGGTGTAGGGAAAAATGAGCCTTCTTGATGAAATGAGTAATTCTGTGTTCTCCCATCAAAATTCTTTTTTGAAGTGATTTGAAATCAAAACTTAAACTAGTTTCTCTTATGACAAAACAGATTTTGGGATATACCATTCTGATTTGATGGGTTCTGAAGTGATTGGTTTCAACTCAAATATTGACTCTGCTTTCATGAATAATAAAAAATATTTGGGGCACCTGGGTGGCTCAGTGGGTTAAAGCCTCTGCCTTCAGCTCAGGTCATGATCTCAGGGTCCTGGGATGGAGCTCCACATTGGGCTCTCTGCTCAGCAGAGAGCCTGCTTCCCTCTCTCTTTCCGCCTGCCTCTCTGCCTACTTGTGATCTCTCTCTCTGTCAAATAAATAAATAAAATCTTAAAAATAAATTAATAAATAAACAAATAAATAAAGTCAGTCTTTGATGACTCTTCTCTCCTGAGGAATAAAAATAAGAAACTCAACAAAGTTAAGTTTTTTTGTTTTGTTTTGTTTTTTTTAAAGATTTTATTTATTTATTTGTCAGTCTTGGCGATGATTTCTTGGAGTTTGACACCAAAAACAAAGGCAACAGGAGCAAAAATAACCAAGTGGGACTAGATCAAACTAACAAGTTTCTGTAGAGCCAAGGAAATCATTAACAAAATGAAAAGGCAGAAAAATGAAATGAGGGTTGCCTGGGTGGCTCAGTCGTTGAGCGTCTGCCTTCAGCCCAGGTCAGATCCCAGGGGCCTGGGATCGAGCCCCGCATCGGGCTCTCTGCTCTGCAGAAAGCCTGCTTCTCCCGCTACCATTCCCTCTGCTTGTGTTCCCTCTCTTACTGTGTTTCTCTATGTCAAATAAATAAAATCTTAAAAAAAAAAAAAAAGAAAAATGAAATGAAAAATGAAAAGGGGAAAATAGCTGCAAATCACATGTCTGATAAGGAGTTCATGTCCAAAATATATGAAGAACTCATGAAACTCAATAGCAAAACAAACAAAATAGATATTTTCCCAAATAAGACATACACATGGCCACCAGGTACGTGATAAGGTGTGCAATCATCAGGAAAATGCAAATCAAAAGTACAATGAGACATCTCCTATCTGTTAGAACAGCTATTATCCAAAAAAAAAACCAAAAAACAAAACAAAAAAACCCCCAATAAATAAATAACCTTTTTTGGTGAAGTAGTGCGGGAACGTAACATGGTGCAGTCACGACGTAAAACATAGAGGTTCCTCAAAAAAATAAAAATAGAACTACCATATGATCCAGCAATTTCACTTCTTGGTATTTAATCTGAAGAAAATGAAAACACTAACTGGAAAAGATACACACCCCCCCATGTTCACTGCAGCATGACTTACAATAGCCAAAACACAGAAACAACCTAAGTGTCTCTCAGTGGGTGAAGAGATAAAGATGTGTGCATATACCCACAATGCAATATTACTCAGCCATTAAAAAAAGAAAGAAATCTTGTAATTTGCGACGACATGGATGGAACTTGAGGGCATTACGCTCAATGAAATGTCAGACAGAGAAAAATAAATACCAAATGATCTCATTTATATGTGGAATCTAAAAAACGAACAAACAAAAACAACAACACCAAAAACAAACAAAACAACAAAAACTGGGGCGCCTGGGTGGCTCAGTCGTTAAGCGTCTGCCTTCGGCCCAGGTCACGATCCCGGGGTCCTGGGATCGAGCCCCGCATCGGGCTCCTTGCTCGGCAGGAAGCCTGCTTCTCCCGCTTCCATTCTCTCTGCTTGTGTTCCCTCTCTCGCTGTGTTTCTCTCTGTCCAATAAATAAAATTAAAAAAAAACAAAACAAAACAACAACAACAACAACAAAAACTGAAGCTTGTAGATACAGAGAACAGACAGATAGGTGCCAAAGGCTGGGGGGTGTGGGGTGGATTATAAAATGGTAAAAGGGATCAAAAGGTACAAACTTCCAGTTATAAGATAAATAAGTCATGGGGCTATAACATACAGTAGGATGGCTGTAGTTAATATACTATGTTGCATATTTGAAAGTTGCTAAGAGAGTAAATCTTAAAAGTCCTCATCACAAGAATAGAATATTTGTAACTATGTATGGAGATGGACGCCTACTAGACTTATTGTGATTATTTTGCAATATATACAAATACTGAACCATTATGCTGTATATCTAAAATTAACATAATATTTAATGCCATTATATCTCAATATAATTTTTTAAACAAAACAAAATTGAGGGCACCTGGGTGGCTCAGCCATTAAGCATCTGTGTACGGCTCAGGTCATGGTCCCAGGGTCCTGGGATCAAGACCCACATCGGGTTCCCTGCACAGCGGGAAGCCTGCTTCTCCCTCTCCCACTTCCCCTGCTTGTGTTCCCTCTCTCACTGTGTCTCTCTCTGTCAAATAAATAAATAAAATCTTAAAAAAAATGAATAAACAATAAAAAGATAACCTCAAAACTCAAGAAACTAAAAAAAGTCTCTGTGAACAATGAATTAGTGAGTACTGAACCAAAGCTCCTAGGGAAAATGCAGGGCTAAGTTCCTGTGAGCCTTTCCATCAACTGATCAATACTTAGTCCTGTTTTACGCCTTGTTTAGTATTTGTTGTTGATCCACTAACAGTGAACCAATGGCCAACAGCACTTGAACTCACACTTCAAGAAAGCTTAGGTAACACATTTTTTCCGTAAGGCATGTACAACCTTCTTGATTTTACAAACTCTAGATAGATTTCAGGACTAGGCTTGGAGCCAGTTTTAAACAGCAAGATCACCCCAAGAGAGCACAAAAATGTGAAAAACATCTCATTAAAGAGATCACAAAAAGGTCACTTATGTACTATGGGGGAAGGCAGATTATCACCTGGATCAACCTCAGCTGGTGACATGTTCATGCAGCAACTCAAACTTTTCCGCACTCTATGCATGTCCACCAACCACCACGAAAGCATGGCAAGTATGGATTTTGGAGTTACAAATAAGTTTTAGTGAGTAGACGAATTAGCAAATATGGAATCTGTGAATAAGGAAGATCCATCCAATACAATGTTAAGTATATGCAGGTAATGTTGTTTCTTGTGTGAAGAGCTGTACTAAATGTTGTGCTAAATGTGTTACACAATAGCATCAGCAAGCTGCACTAAAGATTGCGACATCAGAAGGTATGAATTCTAACCTCACAGTGATTCAAAAGCAGCATTTCACTATCGGTCATGGGACATATGTCATCACCAGCCGGGCCATATATCTTGTCTTATTATGTCAAAATACATTCCAATGGTTTTTGCATACAAAAAATTTCTATTAGATGTGCTATTACTATTCCAGGGGCTAAAAGAACAGAATTTGTCACAGAAGAGGTACATTTTATCAAACAAGTCCCTATTAGTATTCCATCAACACATTACAGTTTACTAAAAATTTTTGTTCAATTAAGTTTTAGAAATACTACCAAGAGCCAAGGCTTTTCATTATCAAGTTTTTAAAATTAATATTAAATTTACTAAAGAATGAGGGGTTTGGGCGAGCCTGGTGGTGGGCACGTATTGCATAGAGCACTGGATATGATGCATGAACAATTAATTTTGTAACACCAAAAAAATAAAATAAAAGTATTTGGGAAAAAATTAATTAATTAATTAATTAATTAAAAACAAAAGTCAATCTGAATCTAAGTTCAGCTTACCAGCCATATTATTCTATTTACAAATCTGGCAAATTTCAACAATCTGTCTTAAGGGCTACTGGCTTTATTATCAATATTTAACCTTTTGCTTTTTATAAAAATAAGGTTATGCAGACTTTCAGCTTCTAATATCTCAATAACATCTTTATAATAATCACATCAGTAAATACAGAGCATACCAGTAGGGGTTTTTTTGTTTTTGCTTTTACACAAATGACAAATTATTAAATTATTACTTGATTATTCCTTTATATAGAATCAGGAAAATTACTGCATACTGCTAGGTGGGTAATACCATCTATCTTTGACTATTCCTAGAGAAATGTTTAATCCACCTCTAAAATATGAAGTATCATACCACCTAATTATCAGATGTTTTATTAATACAAAGTCAGTG
>CM053605.1:121666416-121682647 GCA_028646535.1 Procyon lotor
TATCTGAATTCCTTTGGTGTATAAAAACTCAAATTTTCTCTTTGCATTTTTCTGTAATGAGATAACCCAAATTTAAAAACTAAAGGTTTTTCTTATTGCAAAAGCAAACATGTAACCTGTAAAATAGAATTGAAAATAGAAATAAACAACAAAAACCCTCAACACAGTAGGTTTAAAGGGAACATACCTCTATCATAAAGGCCATCTATGAAAAATCCACAGCTTACATCTTTAATGAGGAAAAACTGACAATTTTCCCTCTAAGGTCAGGAATAACACAAGGATGTGTACTCTCACCACTTGTATTCAACATAACACTGTAAGTCCTAGCCACACCAATCAGACAACAAAAAGAAATAAAAAGCATCCACATTGGCAAGGGAGGAGTAAAACTTTCAGTATTTGCCAATGACATGATCGTCTATATCATGGAAACCTAACAGACCCCAAAAAACTGCTAGAACTCATAAATGAATTCAGTAAAATCGCAAAATACAAAATCAACACCCAGCAATCTGTTGCATTTCTTTTTTTTTTTAATTTGTTGCATTTCTATACACCAATAATGAAGCAGCAGAAAGAGAAATGAAGAAAACAATCCCATTTACAATACCACCAAAAATAATAAAGATACCTAGGAATAAACCTAACCAATGAGGTGAAAATACGCTAAATCTATAAAACACCAATGAAAGAAATTGAAGAAATTGAAGATGACATAAAGAAATAGAAAGGCATTCCATGCTCATGGATTGGAAGAACAAATATTGATAAAATGTCTATACTAACCAAAGCAATCTATACATTAAATGCAATCCCTACCAAAACACAAACTGTACTTTTCACAGATTTAGAACAGACAATCCTAAAATTTGTATGGAACCACAAAAGACCCCAAATAGCCAAATCAATCTTGAAAAAGAAAAGCAAAGCTGGAGGCATCACAATTCTGGACTTAAAGTTGCACTACAAAGCTGCAGTCATCAAAACAGTATGGAACTGGCACAAAAATAGATACCTACGTTAACAGAACAGAATAGAAAACCCAGAGATGAACTCACAATTACACGGTCACTTAAAGAATACCCAGTGAGAAAAAGACAGTCTCTTCAACACAGGGTGTTAGGAAAACTGGACAGCAACGTACAAAAGAATGAAACTGGACCACTTTTTTACACCATACACAAAAATAAATTCAAAATGCATTAAAGACTTAAGTGTGAGACCTGAAACCATAAAAATCTTAGAAGAAAATATAGGGAGTAACTTCTTTGACATTGGCCATAGCAACGTCTTTCTAGATATGCCTCCTGAGGCAAAGGAAACAAAAGCAAACTATTGCGACTAAATCAAAATAAAAACCTTCCACACAGCAAACAATCAATAAAACAAAAAGGCAACCTATGGAATGGGAGAAGATATTTGCAAATGATTTATTTGATAAAGGGTTAGTATCCAACAAAAATCTTGTAAAACTCGACACCAAAAAAAAAAAAAAAAAAAAAACCCACAAAAAAACACAAATAACCCCAACTTAAAAATGGGCAGAAGACATGAACAGACATTTCTGCAAAGAAGACATCCAGATGGCCAACAGACACATGAAGAGATGCTCATCATTACTCATCATCAAGGAAATGCAAATCAAAACTACAATAAGATTATCTCCTCATACTTGTCAGAATGGCTAAAATCAACAACACTAGAAGCAACAGGTGTTGGTAAGGATGTGGAGAAAAAGGAGCCCTCATGCACTGTTGGTGGGAATGCAAACTGGTGCACCCACTGTGAAAAACAGTATGGAGGTTCCTCAAAAAGATAAAAATAGAAATGCCTTATGATTCAGCAATTGCACTATTTACCAAAGAATCCAACACTAACTTGAAGGGATATATGCACCCCTATGTTTATCGTGGCATCATTTACAATATAGCCAAGATATGGAAGTAGCCCATGTATCCATTGATTGGTGAATGGATAAAGAAGATGTAGTGTGTGTGTGTGTGTGTGTGTGTGTGTGTGTGTGTGTGTGTGTGTGTGTGTGTGTAGAATACTATTCAGCCATAAAAAAATTAAAATCTTGCCATTTGCAATGACATGAAGCTGCAGAGAACAATTCTAAGCAAAATCAGAGAAAGATAAATACCATATGATTTCACTCATATTTGGAATTTAAGAAACAAATAAGCAAAGGGGAAAAATAAGAGAAAAAGAAAAATCAAGAAAGAATTACAGAGAACAAACTGATGAGTTAAATAGGTGATGGGGCTTAAGCAGTATACTTGTTGAGATGAGCATTGAATCACTATACTGTACACGTGAAATTAATATAACACTGTATGTTAACTAACTGAAATTGAAATTTAAAAAAAAAAGAAAGAAGAAAAGAGCAAATACTCCTAATTCCATAATACAGTGGGAAACCACTATATCTCTGTTATGTCCTTTCCTGGGGCCCAGACACTATACCACAATCTCCTTTTTCTGCTCTATATATTGGGAGTACCTTCCATGTCAAGACGATGTCAATAGTTAATTTGTTCCCCTAACTACTCTCTTAGTACCTACTGAACATCAGCTGCCTGCCAGGTGCCACATACCTGATGGAATTTTTTGATATAGATACAGCATAAATAATTTAACCAGTTCCTTGTTATTGGACATTTGTATCATAAACAAAAAATGAGAAATAATCTTTCTGGCTAAACGCTGAAGAGGTTTGAGAAATTATTTGCCTTGTCACTTAGTTTATGGTGAGTTTCAATAGATCAGGATTCCACAAGCTTTTACTTTCTATTTTCTTCTTCGGAGTCACATTTTAAAATTCTTTCTAACCCTGGGGCACCTGGGTGGCTCAGTGGGTTAAGGCCTCTGCCTTCGGCTCAGGTCATGATCTCGGGATCCTGGGATCGAGCCCCGCATCGGGCTCTCTGCTTGGCAGGGAGCCTGCTTCCCCTGCTCTCTCTGCCTGCCTCTCTGCCTACTTGTGATCTCTCTCTGTCAAATAAAAAAATCTTTAAAAAAAAAAATTCTTTCTAACCCTAAAACTATGCAATTACTTACCTATATTTATTCTAGTACTTTTATGATTTGTTTATTGTAAATTTGATCTTTATCCTATCAGGAAGGTGTGTACTCCACAATGTGAGGTAAGAATTGGGCTTCCAATTTTTTTTGACTAAATGGTGAACCAGTTGCCTTAAGAGGAATTATTGAGTACTCCATTTTTCCCCACTTGAAATATTATCATTATTGTAAACTATATTCTTATATATTTATGGGCAAGTTTCTGAACTTTTTATTCTGTTCCATTTATCTTTCAGTTTATTCCCATATCATAGCCACATTCGTTGTTTTTGTAGCTTTGTGCTAACTTTAATGACATCTGATTGGCTAGGAACCCCTTGTCACTCTTCCTTTTCAACATGCATTATTTTACGACCTTAGAGATCATTATAGTAAGTTAGTCCAAATTCAAATGGCAAATGTATTTGTATTTGTGTGAAATTTAAGGGTACACTGGATAAAACTTACAGCATTTATCCAGATTCTTTTTGCACTTCAGCAAAGTTTCAGTTTTCTTGATGTCTTCATGATATTCTGCACGTCTTAAACTTATTTTTCATTTTTATCCCACTAAAAAAAAATCTTGTAATACTCTTGAGTTTACAGTGGGCCATTCCTATGAAGCCTACTTTATCATTGGTTTTAACTATGGTAAAAGGCATTTAAAATAAATCTTACCATCTTAACCATGTTTAAGTATACAGTTCACTGGTATTAAGTACCTTCACATGTTGTGCGACCATCCCCACCATCCACCCACAGAACTTTCTTCCCCCTGCAAAACTGAAGCTCTGTACCCATTAAACACTAACTCCCCATTCCCTAATGCCCCCCAACCCTTGGCAACCACCATCCTACTTTCTGTATTTCTGAAATTGACTACTTTCGGGACCTCATCTGAGTGGGATCACATGTCCTTTTGTAGCTGGTTTATTTGACTTAGCATAATGTCCTCTAAGTTCATCCATGTTGTAGCAGGTATCAGAATTCGTTCCTTTTTTAAGCCAATTGCATGTATATCCCATGTTTTATTTTTTTATTCATCTATCAATGGACATCTGAGGATGTCCATGTATCAATGGACATTGCTTCTACTTTTTGGCTCTTGTGAATAATGCTGCTATGAACATGAGTATACAACTGCTTTATAATTTAAATGTTTTATATATCATTCGCTCTTACTATATAGATAGTTAATTAAACTATACCTCAAGTTCCTAGGCCTTATCAGCCTATAGATATACATGGGGTCACAGTGATGACAATAATCTATACTTTATGTCTGCTTCTCTTACTTGCTCACGTGGGACCCTAGTCCTTCCCCTTGATCTAAATATTTCCCAGGGAATGTCTCATGTGTATTCACAGTTTCCCTTACAGGAAAGTCAGCACATGTGACTTCCCCTGTTCATTCCAGCTTCTCAATTATGCCACAAGTACTGGGGCTCTGACAGTAATAATGCCACAGAATGAGCATCTTCCTGTCCCCTCATTAGATTCACCATCATATTCCATAACAAAGGAGAATGAAAGAGCTGACAGAACATGTTACAATGCTTCCTCTTTAAGAAGAGAAGGGGAGGGGATTCTGGTGTGCTCAGTTGGTAGAGCCTGCAACTCTTGATCTTGGGATTGTGAGTTCAAGTCTCATGTTGAGTATAGAGATTACTTAAAAATAAAATCTCAAAAAAGAAGAAGAGGAGGAGGAGGCGGAGTGAGAGGAGGAAGAGTGAGAGGAAGAGAAGGGGAAAGACCATGAATGCTTGAATAGTAATAATTTAGAATCGTTGTGATATGCATGGATGATGATAAGGCAGCCATTACCAGGGGAAAGTTGAATCTCCTTCAACATTCTTCCCTTCCTACTGTGGAATTTTAGCTAGATCTATGAGAACATCTCCATCCTCTTATCAACCTACAAAGAGATTTACAATTACACAGTTGAGACTCTGGCCTGCCAAAGGCTGGTTACACTCAGGAATTTTCACTATGACTGAAGATTTCACTAGGACCTCATTCCCCTGCATCCTTCTAAGTGCAAAAGCACTTTTCGGAAGGAGTGCCCTTCACTTCAAGATTCTTTTTTTTTAAAAGATTGATATTTATTTATTTATTTGTGTGTGTGTGTTTGTGTGTGCAAGTGTGTGCACATGCAAGAGAGAGAGAGAGAGCAGAGGAGAAGCAGGCTCCTCACTGAGCAGGGAGCCCGATATGGGGCTCGATCCCAGGACCCTGGGATCACGACCTGAGCTGAAGGCAGATGCTTAGCCAACTGAGCCACCCAGGTGCCCCTCAAGATTCTTGAATATGTGGCTGGCTAGCATTTACTAACACTTAATGTGTGCCAGGCTCTGAGCTAAGGACTTTACCTCTTCAATCCTCACAAGAACGTTATGAGAATTTAAATATGAGGAAATTCAAGTTAGGGAACTATTAGTTAGTTAAGGAACTATTCTCACGTTTTAAGTAAAATACTCTTTATATTTTACTAATGAAGAGACCCCAGCTATACATACACGATCCAGAGATTTCCCCAGCAAAACCTATTATTAATGTATCTGTAAAGAATATTTAAAATAATTAAAACTGGGGGCACCTGGGTGGCTCAGTCGGTTAAGCGTTTGACTCTTGATTTTGGCTCAGGTTGTGATCTCAGAGTTTTGAGATCAAGCCCCTAGTCCGGCTCTACACTGGGCACAGAGCCTGCCTAAGATTCTCTCTCCTTCTCCCTCTGCCGCTCCCCCTTCCTCTCTTAAAAATTTTTAAGGAAACTAATTAGAACTCTATAGTTTTTTAGTAGACTTTCTTTTCTTCCTCTCTTCTTCTTTAATTTGAGCGGCTAAAATTTAATTCTTTGCAATGATTTTCTCTTCTATCCTTCCTTAGCTACTTGGTCCCACAGCTATTTCCCAAGACACCTCAAATGCTCATTCTTTACCCAACATAAATCCCAGAGCTTGTCATTGTAATCTCTCCCCTGTGTCAATCTCCCCCTCAATCTCCACATCCCTTCTTGCTCTGCCATACTTATTTAACTAAACCACAACCCTGATTAAACCCAGTTCTCTATTCTGTGCCTTCAGCCACAGAATGGTCCCACAGCCAGGCTGATGGTGCTTACCTTCAATTCATGGTCACGTGCCTCAGGTGTGCCCGAAACGTCACCTGATAACCACATGGCATGTCTCTACTCCATTCCCTTTCGCATTCTCCTATTCTCTTATTTAATTCCCCTATTTCACACCTTTTCCTCTCTCTCAGATCTCTAAGCTCCTCTCTCCCACCTTACTCTCAGCTGATGATCTATTTTCTTATTCCACGAAGAAAACTGAAACAGTCAGAAAAGAACTTCCGAAAGCTCCTCCTTCCGAATCTACTGCACCCTCTGGATAAACAATCCTGATTCCAGATCAGGCCTGCACGAGATCCCATCCTGCCCCATATACTGGTGAGCCGAGCATCTACTTCATCCCTCAGTGACCTGCCCCCCTACATGGAAGACTAACAAACACATTTCCTTGAGACCTGGGAAAAAAAATGTTTCTATGACAATAAAATTTTATAAATGATCTTGTTGCTTTGGCTACCAGGAAGATTGGGGTCAAATTTACAGCTCATCCTTAACAATAGATAGATAATACACAGATAGACAACTAGATAGGACACAGACACCCTGCTTTACAGACTAACCTACTAACATTCTTGGTCTCCTAGTCCTATCTATATTTTACTTAAGCTTGATACACAATATTGAACATAAACCACTTCAAATATTTTCAGAAATGTTGGGAAATAATAGTACATAAAAATAAATAAGGCAGGGGCACCTGGGTGGTTCAGCTGGTTAAGCATCTGCTTTTGGCTCAGGTCATGATCTCAGGGGTCCTAGGATCAAGCCCAGTGTCGGAGTCCCTGCTCAGGGGGAGTCAGCTTCTCCCTCTGCCCCTCTCCATGCTTGTGCTTTCTCTCTCAAATAAATTTTTAAAAAATTTTAAATTTAAATTTAAATTTTAAATATTTTAAATATTATTTAAAAATTTAAATAAAAAATTTAAATATTTTTAAATAAATAAACAAACAAATAAATCAGGCAGAAAAATAGGGGGGAAAAGGAGCATTTCAGGTCGATGGAATATCATGTGAAAACACTTGGAGGTACAAGAGTACCTGCCATACTTTGGGAACAGAGAGAGTTTGGCATGACTGGCCACAGGATGACAGTGACAGAAAACACAACTGGAATACCAAGGCTCTGACTCTGCCCGGTATGTTCCAACACCAGATATCTGCATGGCTCATGTCACTTCATTCAGATCTCTGTTCAAAATCACTTCACTGAAGAGAGTCCTTCCTGGACCTAGTCAACCCAAATACTTTCCACGCATACATACACTGCTCCATCACTCCCTCCCCCTTTACTCTGTCTTATTTTCCCTCATTATGCTTAGGAACATCTGATACATCTGATACACATTTGATGATATGTGTATTAACTTCTCCTTTGATAGATTGTAAGATCCAGTACGTAGGATTTTTTATGTTATTTTACTATCAGACTGAGAAAGACCTACTAAGCTATGCTAAGAAATTCAGACTTTAGGGGCGCCTGGGTGGCTCAGTGGGTTGAGGCCTCTGCCTTCGGCTCAGGTCATGATCTCAGGGTCCTGGGATCAAGCCCCGCATCGGCTCTCTGCTCAGAGGGGAGCCTGCTTCTCCCTCTCTCTGCCTGCCTCTCTCTCTCTGCCTGCCTCTCTGCCTACTTGTGATCTCTCTCTCTCTGTCAAACAAAGAAATAAAATCTTTAAAAAGGAAGAAAGAAAGAAAGAAAGAAAGAAAGAAAGAAAGAAAGAAAGAAAGAAAGAAAGAAAGAAAGAAAGAAAAAGAAAGGAAGGAAGGAAGGAAGGAAGGAAGGAAGGAAGGAAGGAAGGAAGGAAGGAAGGAAGGAAAGAAATTAATTTAGACTTTATTCCACTAGCAATGGGCAATGTCTAAGATTCACACAAAATGTGTTATGATCATATTTCCCTATCATAGAGAGAACTCTGGCAGTGAACCAGAGAAGAAATCCACTGCAAACATCGAAATGATAAATTTTGCAGGTCAAATGAAGTTAGGGTAAGTAGCAATAGAAATAAAAGGAAACGGATGAATTCACAACAAACACACACAGTAGACAAAGGGACAGTGTATCATTATAGTTTGAAACCAAGCATCAAATTGGTCACTGGAGAGCTGTGCAACCTCAGGCAAGTTAGTTTCTAATTCTTGGTTTCCTCATTTCTAAAATGAATATATAGGTATACCTACCTACTTAATAGCTTTTTTATGAAGATTAAATGAGATGACATATGACAAAAGAGAACTGACCACATTTGGTGACTGCTGACTGAGCTCCATGAGGAAGGGGACTGTGTCTGCTTCATATGGGGCTCAGTCCACAGGGTCTAGCACTCTGCCCAACCAGAGTAGACTCTGAATGCCTATTTGTTGACACCAAATGAGTTAATGAAGATGATCAGCAAGATAAAGAGTCAAAGTTAACTACGAGGCAAATCCTGTAAGATATAAAAGTAGTGAAGCAAAATGTGCCCAGTGGGTGGGGTGACTGTGGGGAACTTACCTGTTGGGTTTGACAATGTCAAGGCTGAGATGGCGAGAGGACCCATTAGAGTCAGCACTGGTAGACAAAGGAGATATAGGTCCAGGTCTCAGGAAAGAGCACAGGCTGGGCAAAGACTGGTACAGCTGGTAGTAGAAGCCTAATCGAATTGATCACATTAACTAAGACAGAGGCAAACAAACTTAGAATTAAGAATCCTAGGAAACTAGGGCGCCTGGGTGGCTCAGTGGGTTAAAGCCTCTGCCTTCGGCTTGGGTCATGATCTCAGGGTCCTGGGATCGAGCCCCGCATCGGGCTCTCTGCTCAGCGGGGAGCCTGCTTCCTCCTCTCTCTCTGCCTGCCTCTGACTACTTGTGATCTCTCTCTCTGTCAAATAAATAAATAAAATCTTAAAAAAAAAAAAAAGAATCCTAGCAAACAAAAACATTTAGCATTACCCAAAGGAGTCAGGGCTAGACATGGGCAGGCAGTCAAAAGCTAATAAGAAAGATAAGAGAAATTCAAACCTTGAAAACAAAAGGGAAAGATGTGAGAAAAATGGTCAACAGCATCAAAAGGTGGCATGAAATACAGCTGAGTGAAAATTAAAAAGAGACCACTGGATTTTTAGCAAGTACATGGTAGTGACCTCTGCAAAAGACGTTTTCATGAAGTGGCTGGGGCAAAAGTCAGATTGTGTGGACTGAGGAGTAAATATGACTTTTTTTTTTTTTTTTAAAGATTTTATTTATTTGACAGAGAGAAACACAGCGAGAGAGGGAACACAAGCAGAGGGAATGGTAGTGGGAGAAGCAGGCTTCCCGCAGAGCAGGGAGCCCGATGCGGGGCTCGATCCGAAGACTCCCAGATCATGACCTGAGCCGAAGGCAGACACTCAACGACTGAGCCACCCAGGCGCCCCAGGAGTAAATATGACTTGAGGAGACAGGGAAGATGTCAGGAAGAACATTCCAGGGAAAAGTAGATTTGGCCACAAAAGCCCCTAAAAGTCCACCTGGCCAATTATTTCCACTACCACCTCTAAGTGATCACTCGTTCCTATTATTCTTTCATAAGACACATGTAACATACATTACTCTAGAAACAAGACTGACCTTACCTAAAATCATCACGTAGAGTAAGCCTATCCTCATTGCTCCTGCAATGTGAGTTTTCACACATCCAAAGGGCCCTTCATGGTAGCAAAGACATTTTATTTTTAATGACAAAATAACAGTCTATAGAACCATAATGGTTTTATCAAGACTTTTAAAAAGTCAACAAAGAACAGCAGTCTATATATTCGACTGATTAAGTTATTTAGAAAATACATGTATCGTGAATAATTGAGCTATCCAGATTTTATACCAATTTCTAAAAATAATTTTAAAAAAATTTTAAAAATAATTACAATAATCAAGGATACAGAAGCATATGGTATATTTCTTTATCGTTCATTACCAGCCTACCCTATGAGGCAGAAATCACTACATCCATTCTGCAAAAGAGAACGCTAGCCTTCACAGAAATGAAGTGTATTTGTCACACTACACTAACTGATACAGCAAATGATGCCCCAATCTCAGAGGCTTAACACAGTAAAGGTCTATTTCCTTCTAGTGTCACCATCCAATGTGACCAGTGAGGTTTAGAGGTAGAAGCACAGAGGCTCTGTTCCATGAAGTCATTCAAGGATCCAAGATCCCCTCACTAGATAATCTACATCTAGCTAGCAGGTGAGAGAAGAGACAAAACACAGAGTCCCATAAAAGGCTTCAGAAGCCCAATGACAAACACCACTCCCACCCATATTCCCCTGGCCAGAACTCAGTCACATAACCCCACCTATCTGCAAGGGGGAGATGAAGTGCAAAGCTGGGCCAGAAAGAACAGCAGAAACAGAAACTGATGGGCACAGCTTTCTCTGCCATATTGAGTAACATGACTAAGGTCACCTAATAGTACCCGAAAGAGCTGAGATACAAACCCAACACTACCGACTCCCAAAAGGAACCTTGCTATCCTATGCCGCTGAAGACGATTCATTTTGTTGAACCCATCCCCCACTGTAGCATTGCTCCAAATGGTCCTGGCAACAGCTGGTTACGGTATACGGCGTAATTTTTTCATGTATCATTTATTGTCCATCCTGCAATTCCCCTTTACAAATCAATGGTTTCAGTCTTCTGAGGGATACACACAGATATAAAATGTGGGGAGCCCTCCAAAGCCCAACCAAGCTATGGACTGCATGAACCCCAGGCTAAGAACCCTTCTCTACAGTACCGCCTTACTACTGACACTGTTAACCTACGTCCAACTTTCTACCTGCTTCCCCCTGACTCCTGCCACCCCCAACTTCAGTCCCACTGATCCCCCCTCCTCATCACAGCTTCCGTCTCTTGATCTTTGCATCTGCTGTTCCTTCTGCCTACATTGCTTTTCCCTCAGAAGTCCACGGTTCGTTCCCTCAAGATCTTTGCTCAGATGTCACCTTCTCAGGAAGACCTTTCCCCTTCCTACCCCACCCCCACTCATGTTTTTTTCTCTGTAGCACCTCTCACCTTCTAATATGCTACCCAGCTTACATATTTATGAGTTCATAACTTCTCCCTGCATTAAAAGGGGAACTCCGTGAAGGCAGAGGTTTTTGTCTATTTTGTTTAGACTGATTGCTCAATCCCCAGCACCTATGAGGGCGCTTGGGACACCATAAATATCTTTTTGAATGAATCGAGGGGCAACAAAGGAGTAAAAAAGAGAAGGAGCACCCAGATCGATGTATGGGCCTGGAAGTATCCTAGTTCTAACACTGGATTCAGGGCTTCTCGTTGTACCATTCTGCTTCACAAACTACAGAGATACGTTTATATATGTAACATGCATATAACACGTTCATAGAACATTATAATTATATACTATGTTCATATAACATCTGTAATACACATTACATGTATTTATATATGTGATCACATATAAAACTTATATTTATTGCATATTAATGATATCTAACTACATTATAACATGACTTTAATATTATAATTTTTTTTTTTGAGAGAGAGAGCAAGAACGTGGCGGGAGAAGAGGGAGAGAGAGAATCTTGAGCAGGTTCCGCACTCAGCACTGAGCCCAAAGCGGGGCTCAAATTCATGACCCTGACACCATGACCTACACTGGTCACTTAACTGACTGAGCCACCCAGGCACCACTGTTATAACTTTAAAGTATTATATGAGTTTGAACAAATAATCCAAGTCAAAATAGTATGCCTGCTCAGGTATACAGCCTGGCAAAATTTCTCATTTAAATAAAAGAGGTAGATAGAGAAAATGGCACCCCAAATGTCATTTTCATCCCTTAACTAGTTAAAAATAAATTTTATGGGGGCGCCTGGGTGTCTCAGTGGGTTAAAGCCTCTGCCTTCAGCTCAGGTCATGATCTCAGGGTCCTGGGATCAAGCCCCACATTCGGCTCTCTGCTCAGCAGGGAGTCTGTTTCCCCACCCCTCTCTGCCTGCCTCTCGGCCTGCTTGTGATCTCTTTCTCTCTGTCAAATAAATAGAATCTTTAAACAAATTTTTTTAAATAAATAAATTTTATGCATACTTTTTCCTCAACTATATTTTAATAGGCCACATGAAAAATTACCTTATATAATTCTTTTTAACGCTATATCATGACCTTTTAAAAACAGCATCTTACCTTATGCAAGTGAAACTAACAGTTTTCAAAAAAAGAAAAAAAGAAACTAACAGTTTTCTTTTGAAGAGTTAGCTACCTAAAAGCATTTCGTCTAAATTAATCCTTCTAAAGATGTTTTTCAAAGTGATTCCATGATTTTGCGAACAGTAATTAAAATCAGGAGAAATTTCAGCTGAAATTTTTTTATTCAGATACTTTGCAAACATACACTCTTAAACGTGTCACTAAAAACGTGGGATTCAGATGTAAAAAGACGTTATAAAACCGTAACATTGGTGAGAGATATACTTACAGACTAAAAAGATTGATGAAGCTCAGGGCAGGAAGGAGGAGGAAGAGGTAGGGTGAGGAGAAGGACAGGGACTGGGAAGGGTTGTGGGGAGGGAAGTGGAGATTCTGGTGTTCATTTGTGCCTGTGCCTGTAGAGGTAAGGCTTCAAAACCCAAAAGGCTGATGGAACTCCTGTAATCTGGAACCTTTAATCTGGAAAGTAATCTGGAACCTACCATTGGGTCCACCATGCCAGAGAATAATGGTACAGTAGTTACAAGTCTTGCTTTTGAGTTCCAGCCTGACATTTCTTCAGCATTAAATTTTTTATTTAATTTAAATAAAATTAATTAATTAAAAAAATTTTTTATTAGGCTGAGTCTCAGGTTTATCGTTCCTAAAATTTAGGTAATTTTGCACAACTGTTAAATAAGCTCCTATTTATTCAGTTACGAAAATTGCTCTCTCTATGAACAATAAAATGCTGAGTAGAAAGGTATTTTAAAATTTCTGACATAAATGTCCTGAGCCTATACAAAAAGATTTATTATAGTAAATCACACGCTGATGGTTTGAAAAAGCTGTGGGACTCAAATGGCACAGCGAGAAGGTTAGAAATTCCAGCTCCATGCATGATAAAGTTAATCATATTTCTTTGGTAAACAAGAAATAAAACAAGAGCCTAACAGTCTTCCAAATATCCTCATAACAAAGAGCAAGGGGGAGGGAATTATTACCATATATGTTCATTTGGAAAAAAAAATAAATGACTACCTATGGCAGAAAGGACGTGCACTGAATCCTAAACACTAAGGCTATTATCAATAATGATTATTGGCCATTTTAAGCCACTTAACCAAATCAAAAATATAAATGTGTTTCAAGTGACTAAATATTCCTGGAGAAATATATGGGATACCCAACAAAACCACACAAATTGCCAGGGAAAATGATGTACTAACATGTTACGGCCTTTTTCAAAGGTCTATTCTTAGATATAAAACAAACTCTCTTTAATTAAAACCTTTGCTTATAAACACATTTCCTGAGTAAGAAAAGCCTAACACATCCAATAGGAGTGAAACCCTGTCCCCTGGAAACAAGAAAGGAACCCTGGATGGTTGACAATGGTCGTGTCATATAACCTTTTGTCACTCCTATCACAGCAGCAAACATGCAACTTTAAACTAAGCGCAAGCTTTCTAAATTTAGATACTTTCAAATAAGGCATCTTCAGTTAGATGTAAAGGTTTAGTAAATTATTTATTATGTCTCTTATCTTTAATAATGGAAGATCATGTTTAACTTGTAATCAAAATGGAAAGAAAGCTGTTATACCATGTATTACTGTACCAGGACTCAGAGTTTCCAGTCTATATTTAGTTCACATTAAAATGGAAGCAAAGACGCAAACCAAGCTAAAAATAAAATGTTCTACAAAGATGAGATTTTTAAATGGATTGAAATCTAGCTTTATTTGGTCCCTTAAATGCCGAGAGCATCGAGCAGCACCTTAACTTTGCAGTGCTTTGCAAACCGAACTGTACCATTTTCCATCGTCTAGAACAGGGGTCAGAAAACTATGGCCTACTAGCCAAATCTTTGGGCCATTTTCTTCTGGCCACCTGATTTCGTCTAGCCCATCAGTTAAGAAGGTTTTTACATGTTTAAATGGCTTTTTAAAAAAAAAAGACGAAGAGTATTTCTTAATACCTGAAAACTATATGAAATTCAAATTTCAGTGTCTTTAAAGTTTTACCACCCCACTTATTCACTTAAGTATTGTCTATGGCTGCTTTCACACGACAACAATAGAGCTGAGTAATTTTGGTACAGACTTTATGTCCTACAAAGCTTAAGACTTTACTCTCTGAACCTCTACAGAAAAAGTTCGCCAAGTTCTGCCGTAGGTGAATGTTAATTATTCTGATTACTCAAAATACCTTCCTGCTCATCACCTAACAAAATATTAAAATTCCTACTCACCTCTTCATATCATATTGAGCTTCTGAACAATAAACTTATCAATATTACTTTATTCTCGTTTCTTAACAATCTTCTGGCCATGTTTCTCTTTCTCCTCATATTTGGATCATTACCCCATCCAACCCCATCCAATTAAGTAATATTATCTAGTCTATTCTGTCTCTGTTTCAAATGTTAGATGTAAACCATCATGGCCCACTAATGGGTTGCCACCTACAATTTGAAAAATGCTGAGCGTTTCTTCCCTAGACTACTCTAACTACAGTTAGGGTAAAAGAAAATGTTTTAATTGCACAAACTGCATCTCATTAAGCGGTGAAAAATACCAATCAATACTTCCATATAGTGCCTTACCGTAAAGGTACGAGAATTTATTTATACATTCTTCATGTTAAAGTAAAACCTAGGTACTAACTGAAGATTGTGGTGACTATTTTGTTAATGTGCTTGAAGAGATGTCTTAATCCAGATAAAACGTTGCAAAGTTCTGAATATCTTTCCAGGGGTTAGGTATGTTTTACCTAAATCTAAAGACCCATAAAAAGAAAGACCCGTCAATATTCCAAATTAACTGTAAGAAGACATAGAAATGCCAGATCAATGAGAGCACAGTAAACCTAATTAGGAGATATTTTTGACACATGAAGCTTCAAGACCTTGGCTGATATGAGTCATTGTCAGAAAGTCACTGAGATGGTTCATTTGTGGATACCACGTGGCTCACGATGGCTCAACAATCTCAGTCTGCAAAACTGACCGAGGTTCCTCCAGTCAGTCCTTGTATTCATGGGCCACAGTATTCATCGGGCAAAAAAGAGCAAACAAAGCTTCTTTCACATTCATGTTCAAAACCAAGCTGGTCTGAGTTTATATTAGTGCTGTTTCAGAATGTCTCGTCCTCAATAAGTACCTGCAAAATTCTCTGTAATGGTAAATCTGAATATAAGATCAACCTCCTCCTTAAGACAGAACTAAGAATTAGGAATAAGGCCAATGATAAGGAGAGAGGAAGAGATGGATGAATTATAGCTCCCATTGGCGCTCTCACATCAGCACCATTTCCACTTTTTTAAGTAAGGGATTTTTTTTCCCTTTGGGGAAACAGAGGCAGCCGTAAAATTATCTACTGTATAGCACCTGAGTAGCTAGCTGAAACTACATGAAATTCTACTTAACTGATACAGAGAAAGGAGAAAGTGAAAAACAGAGAGAGAGAAAAATAGTACACAGCAAGAACAAAGAAACAGGAAAAAAAAAAATGAAAAGGAGAACAAAGAGTATACCAAATGGGGATAAGAGGAGGATACTAAAATGTACAGGAGGATTTTATTATTAAATCACACTAATTTTGAAAGCATTCCAGTCTTATTTTTTACTTTAAAAGTCATCATATCCACTGCAAAACAAACAAGCAAACAAACAAAACTGAGATTAGTGTTGTCCTAAAATAGCCCGTATTTCCTTCCATAGAGAACGGGCTAATTAAATGATGATAAATCATGTTAGGTTGAACCATATGAAATTTCCCACATTCAACCATTTTTTCCCAGCTTTATGGAGAAATAACTGACAAACAAAATTATATATAAAGTATACAATGTGATAATTT
>CM053605.1:121683147-121700097 GCA_028646535.1 Procyon lotor
AGCAAACAAACAAAACTGAGATTAGTGTTGTCCTAAAATAGCCCGTATTTCCTTCCATAGAGAACGGGCTAATTAAATGATGATAAATCATGTTAGGTTGAACCATATGAAATTTCCCACATTCAACCATTTTTTCCCAGCTTTATGGAGAAATAACTGACAAACAAAATTATATATAAAGTATACAATGTGATAATTTGATAGACATACAGATTGTGAAATAATTATCACAATTGGGTTAATTAACATAACCAGCACCTCACTTAATAAATGTGTGTGTGTGTGCTTGTGTTTAAAGATGCTTAAAATCTAGGGGTGCCTGGGAGGCTCAGTCAGTGGAGCATCCGACTATTGATTTTGGCTCAGGTCATGATCTCAGGGTCATGAGATCAAGCCCCAAGCCAGGCTTCTGCGCTCAGCAGGGCATCTGCTTGAGATTCTCTCTCCTTCCTCTGCCCCTCTCCCTGCTCTCTCTTTCTTTCTCTCTCTCAAAAAATAAATAAAATTGTTTTTTAAAGTAAGAATGCTTAAGATCTATTCTCAGCAAATTTCAAGGATACAATCAATACAGTATTGTTAGCTATAGTCACTACCCTGCACATTAGATTCCCAGAAATTACTCATTCTGGAACTGAAAGTCTGTACCCTTTTAACAACATCTTCCCATTTCCCACACCTCCCCGGCCCTTGGCCATGTTTGACCTACTCTTGACCATTTTTGACCTCCTGACCTTGCAAATTCATTTCCTACCATTAAAAAGAATGAGGTAGAGGGGCACACACCATTAGGGAAATGATGATATTAGAACTCCAAATGAGACACAGCACTGTGCACAGAATGTTCCCACTTGTATTTTTAAAGAAACATATGGGGGCACCTGGGTGGCTCAGTTGGTTAAGTGGCTGCCTTCAGCTCAGGTCATGATCCCAGAGTCCTGGGATCGAGCCCCGCGTTGGGCTCCTTGCTCAGCAGAGAGCCTGCTTCTCTCTCTCCCTCTGCCTGCTGCTCTGCTTACTTGTGCCCTCTATCTCTCTGTCAAATAAATAAATTAAATTAATAAATAATAAATAATTATTATTTAATTATTATAAATAAATAATTAAATTAAAATAAATAAATAAATTAAATATTTAAAAAATAATAATAATAAAATAAAACTTAAAAAAAAAAGAAAGAAACATATGTATGTTCATTGACATTTCTGGAAGTATACCAAGAAAAATGTCAATAACTGCCCCTGAGATGGAGACTAGAAGGTCTGGAGTGAGAGGGAAATGACTTTTCACTGAGTGCCCTCCCATCACTGAATATCTCCTCACACTGTTGAATATCGTATTATAGGCATGCATTACTTATTTCAGTTAAGAAATACCTGGGTACTTTCCAAATGCCACAATTAATTTAAGATCATTCAAATTATTTAAAACATGAACCAGTATTTACAACAAAGAACATTTTAAATAAGGTAATTACTTTAGTGGCCTTTTTTACCCCAAACCTGAACTAACCAGACAACTTCATGATCATAAGGCTCTTAAAGGAAACTAAAATAAGTACTATGTTTTAATAATAATACCCACATATATGAAGCATTATATATAAATGTATAATATATACAACATTCATTCAAGTTACTCATTTAAGAAATATTTTGGCTTTTTTTTTTTTTAAGATTTATTTTGAGAGAGAGAACATGAGAAAGGTAGGAGCAGAGGGAGAGAGAGAATCTCAAGCAGACTCCATGCTCAATGCTCAGTGCTGAGCCTGACACAGGGCTGGATCTCATGACCCTGAGATCACAACCTGAGCGGAAATCAAGAGACGGAGGCTTAACCAACTGAGCCACCCAAGCACCCCACAACTGCTTTCTGTCTCAAAAACCACTAGGCCCTGGGCTAGTCCTGGCCTCGTTCTCCTCTAGACTCTCCCATCTTGCATATCTGTGGAGATGATCAAGCAAGTATAGTCTTTTTCTAAAAGATCTTTTCCCTTATCTCTTACCTGGACCATAATTGAAGCCTGGGAACCAATATTAAATTCAGCAGTTCTCACTTTATGAATCCCCTTACTGCACTAGCTCTCTTCCCTGAGAATCAGTATGTGTGATAAAGAGATATAACTGATTAAATCTGTAGCATATATGAACAGTCTGGATGGGGGGGGGCAGACAGCGAGGCTGAGGCTCACCGGTCTCAGGAGTTGGTATATGGATCTGGACCTCAGATCCATATTAGGCCTGGGTCTCAGGTGTTGGTATATGAAAATGCTGATGAACTTATATGCATTTGTATGAGTTAGTTACATAAAATGCAGGATTTCTGAAATTCAATACATCTTGGGAAATTTAAGAAATATTTCATTTAATGATCTCTAATTATAGGGAAAAAACATGTGCTAAATCTTTTTATTAGAAAGTTAAATAGAGGGGCACCTGGGTAGCTCAGTGGGTTGGGGCCTCTGCCCTCGGCTCAGGTCGTGATCTCGGGGTCCTGAGATGGAGCCCCGCATTGGGCTCTCTGCTCAGCAGAGGGCCTGCTTCCCTCTCTCTCTGCCTGCCTCTCTGCCTACTTGGGATCTCTCTCTCTGTGTCAAATAAGTAATAAAATCTTTAAAAAAAAAAAAAGAAAGAAAGTTAAATAGGAAACCAATAATGAATGTGCTTTTTGAATTTATTCTTAGTCTTAAAAACATGCTTTACCCCAAACCATAGATAATATAAAATTTAAAGAATATAAACTTAACTATTACCATGAATTCATGAGATCTACAAATTTTAATTGTACCCCCTCAAATTTGTTGTTTAACTTAACTCAAATTAGAGCCATCTCTAAATTTTCTTTCAAGCAGTATAAATGTACTGATAAATTTTGATATGTTTGCATGGAAGTTTAACCATTTCCTATGACTCTATAAAATATGCCACTTCTTAAACCTGCCATTTTATCCATTAGCAACACAGTTTTATGAACTTTTTTAAAATTAAGATTTCAAATGTTAAAGGCACTGTTGGAAAGTCCTATATAAGGCTATCTTGTTTAGCCTTAATAGTCTAAAAATATATTATACCCAAATCCTTAAGTCATCATAGATTCTATTAAATGAAGAAATGTCACTATTAAAATGAGGTACAGGATGGGCAGTTAAAAAAAATGATGGAAGCAATCTTTGACTCTTTGCTAAGTGCATCTTGTTAACATTTGTGCATGCTTACACATGCTTATTTTAGAAAATAAGGATGCAGACTAATAAAAGCATAACTTATTACATATATCTATAACATAAACATATAATAAAAGTTCTACTCTCATAGGAATCCACTGATCTTAAAAAATGAGTTCTCATAAAACTAAATATAAAATTAACTTTTGCAAATTTATTTTTAATGAGAGCACACAAACTCAATAATTTCATTGGTTCTCTTCAAATACCTCATTAAAGTACCCCAGTGTTAACAGACTTTGAAAGTACAATGATTTTTAAAGTAGGATGAAAACTTAAAAATATGAATAATCCTTCAGTGTGGTAAGCATTTCCTATGTATATGCTCAAGATCTATTTAAAACTGTCAACTTTGAGCCCTCAAAAGCACCTGCTACAGACACAAAAGTAACAGCATGCTAATGTCCATATAACATAGAGGTTAATCTTCATTAAGATAACCATAGCTGGTAAGATCTGAACCCGGAGCTGAGCAGGAACCCACGACTCAAAAGCCTGACTTGCTCGTATCACGCAGGGTGTTTAACCGCCAGCATCATTTACACAAGCGTCGCGCCTTGGCTTCTGCCTTCCAAATGGCAGGGGGAGGTAAGGGGGCTGTCTACTGTCACCTCCCCACCCAACCTTTCTGAGTGGTCCTGGGGAGGAGACAGCTGCTGCCCGCCAGAAGGGGAGGTGGGGAGCGTTTTGCATCTTTGGCTGGTCGGCCTGCACTGGGCTTCTGCGCAAGCCACACACTCCACCCAACCATCGCACACAGGGAGGACAAAAAAAAATAAAACAGTCCTTTTAAGTTCCCTGAGTGGGAACTCTCAAGAGCGCTTCAGCATTTTCCCACGCTCCCGCCGAACCGCTGGTTCCCTGCTCCTCCACGTCCGCCGCCGAGCTCCCCGGGAGCCCACTCTGGCGGCCTCCCGCTCGGGCCCGGGAATCCTCTCCTGCCGCGCGGCGGTCCAGCTCCCGCCGGCCCCGCCCCCGGCCCAAGCCCCGCCCTCACCTTGCGCCCCACGTTCCCGGGATCGCCGGCGCGCTTCGAGCGCCCCGGGCGCCCTCGCTCCTCTTCCCCGCCCCGAAGCCTCCCGCCTTCCACGCTGCCCTTTTAGGCCCGCCTCACCTTGGTCCGGATCTGCCCCGAGGTGGACACTTTGCGGATCAGTTTCTGGGGTCCCTCTTGCTCCGCTTCGCTGTCAGACGAATCGTCTCCGGGCCCCGCCGAGGCAGCGGCAGGGGTGACTGCGGCGCCGGCCTCAGCGGCCGCTCCTCCCGCGGCGCCCGGGGGGTGGTGCTGGCCGCCGGCCCCGGCCATCCTCTCCGACTCCTGCGGAGACACAGCACCGCCCGGCGGGGGCGGCGGCGGGCGGTCAGTGGGTGCGCTCGGTCCGAGCCGGGCCCAGAGCCCCGCGCCCAGCCGCAGCCGCCATCTTCCGCTCCCCCAGCCGCCCCCGCAGGGGAAGGGGCGCGCGAGATCAGACGCCTTCCCGGCAGCGGCGCCCCAGGCCCCTCCGCCTGGCTCCGGCCTGAGCGGTGAGCGCAGTGGGGCACAGGGGACGCGGACCCCGGCCCGCTTGGGACCCCTGTGCACCCAGCCTCGGGATGTTACGGGGCTCCGGACCCAGAACACGACCTGCGCGGGTAGAGAGGATGGGAGTGACAGAGGGACAGGGGCGACCTACCACTTCCCCGGGGGCCTGGGGTCCCCAGGAAGGGGGTGGGGAGGACAGGAAACCTCCGCAGGCCAGCCCCGCTAGCCGGGCAGCGGCTACGCTCCTCCTATGCTCACCCGCAGCTGGGCAGAACGGCCCCAGGAGTAGAAAGGGAACCAAGAGCTTCCTCCCGACTCCCTTGGGTACACCCTGCCACCCCCTAGACCTAGAATCTCTCCAGAGCCTTGGGCCTCGCCGCACTGTTCCCGCTGAATAAGTCCCTTCCGCCCCCCAGATGGATGGGCGCTGCTCCGGGTCCGTCTCACGACCCCTCGATGCATCTCCACTGAACCATACCTCTCCCGCCTCTGCCTCGGGGTTCGGGTCCTCTCAGCTCTCCCGACTGCGGTGTTTAGTTTCTGGCCCACCCCCACCTCCATCCGGCGCACACGGAAGAGAAGAGCATTTTCCGGGAGGTTCCACTCCGCTCTGAGAACTTTTCGTTCAGAAAGAGCGATCCCTTTGGCTAACAGGAAACTGGGAAGGGCGTGGAGAGAGCGCAGAAACAAGAGCGTACACGCAGCCCGAGACCACAGAATGCAAAATAAATGTCTAAACTGAAGCGCTAACCGAGACTGCCTGGGAGAAAACAATGCACTGAAACCATGTGAACACCAGCGCCCGAGCACGAAAACAGTGGAGGTCCTGGGAGAGCCACTCCCTAACCCGGACCAGAGCAGGAGGAAATGGGATCAACAGGCTGCAGCCACCGCTCACAACTCGTCCCAAGCGAGCTGGCTGAGCGGGCACTTGGGAATAGCAGCCTCGCGGCGGGGTGTGCACGCTCGGCGTCAGAGAACCCTCGTAGGTGTGGGAGGGCTTAGGGGAGAAGATACTAAAATGACAGATTCCTCTTGTCATCCACAGAGAACTCTAAACTTAGCTGTGTTTTTAAGTAGGGCAAAAAGTCCCCGCCAGACTGTGGAGACTCTTCACACTTCAGTAAAGCACTTAATCTCTTCAGCGTGTTCCTGTCCTTCAGTCCTCATTCCTAGTTTTTCAGTTGATATGACCTTCTACTTTTTCAGTTGACATGACCTTTAAGGGTCCTCCAAACCAGCATTCTATTGGAGTTTTGTTTTCTTTTTAGTTGTAATTTTACTCTCAACACTAATTTGATTGCTACGTCAAAACTAACAGTCCTAATAGGCTATAAGAAACAGTATTCAATCCCAATACTATATATCCACATTGCTGATTAAAATGTAAAACGTGCTGGTTTGAATCTTCAAAGACAGGAGATTGCTGCCTTGAAATACAAACTGATGGAAGCTACTTCTCCAGCTTCTGTTGTCTTCTTTAGGAAGGAAGGAGGTAGGCAAAATAAACTTTAAGGGCCATTATGGTCTTGTAAATATGCAATTCTAGATCTACACAGACCATATTGTCGTGAGGGGAAATCTTTAAGAGAAAAATAATCAAAATAATGGCCTTCAGCCCAACCGAACTGTTTGGTCACTGATGAGTCCAATAATGGTTTGTCAGTGTAGACAAGAACACCCAGCAAAGGGCCTTTTGAAAGAATAAACCTAGTTCAGAGGTCTCCTTTAATGAAAGTGAGGCCCCAAATCATGAGCTAGGGCCAAAGTCAAAATCAGATGATTATCATGCTGATATTGTATTCACTTCAGCATACCATACAACAAAAGTTAGTTTGTCAATTATTATGTTTGTATTCACACTTTAGGCTTTCAAGTTTTATACAGTAACATGTTCCTGAGTCCAGGGAGAGTGATTAAACTGAAACACATTGTTGAACACCCATGCCCATCCTGTGATCCAAAGAGGACTGAATATATTTCTCATTCTGATTCAGACACTGCTTAAAGATACCTTAGAAAACTTTCATGTGCAAGAGCTGGGCAAATCATAGCTCAAAGTGAAGGTATGTATTACTCCATAAAAACTTAACCTCAGTTGTACCTGCTCTTCAAAGACTCCTGTAACGAGTTCTAAAACTTGGTTGTGACTTTGAAAGCACAGCCAGTCTTAGCCTACTCATGCTAAATAAATTATCCTTGCTCTACAGTTTCCCTAGCACACAGAATGCTCAGAGTGAAAATAGTGTGTAGGCAAATGAAGGAATGTTACTTCATTTCCCACAAAAGGCAGTTCATGAAAACCCTTTTTTCTTTAATTACCTCTTCTGACGAGACTGTTTCAAGTAATACCTAATGTAAGGTACCCGATCCATTAGATTCTTCTCAGTTCTTATCCATAAACTAGAAGTTTCCAGAATGAATATCCAATCAGTATATCGTATACCTGCAACACACTTCACTTCCACTAAAAATATAATAGCAATGTCAAGAGCGCCATATTTTCAACCATTTTAATGTAGCTCAGAATAGCAACTGAAACAAATTTCAATATGTGGCATATTACATTTTTTTTTGATTTACAAGATTCCCTTGACTTTTTCCTTACTGGGTGTTTTTAGATTTTCAAATAATTTCTTAGATGTGTCTTACATATTTCTTTTATTTATTGTAACTTTGAAATCTTTGTTTGGTACATAACATCACAAACATACTATTAAAAACTTGAACATAAGCCATGTAGACACTGCATTTGGGATGAAATGGAAATAGAAGCTACCACAAAATTAGGTTTCTACTTTATAGGGCTTTCTGCCCCATTTAAAGAAAGAAAAATTACTACCCTGAAGATGTATAAATCACAGCCAATTCTCATTCTGATACCAACTTTGTGAATATTAGCATATTCTTACTGATAGATATTTTAACTTATAGTCTTATTGATCATTACCTGTAACAGAAGAGGCTCAATATCCATTTGCAACCTTTAAACACTATATCACAAATACATGGAACACTACATCTATGTACTGAAGAACCCAAGTTGGACTTTCAAACAGTAACATTCTAGGCCTCATACTCCTGATCAATGGGAACCATGCAAAGAACCCTGCAGGCTGAATAAGTACAGGCCTGCTTTCACTCAAACTTTATAACTACTTCCACAATATACTATCTGTTATATATTTGAAATTCAACATTCAAAACTTTACGCCATTAAAATTTTCTTGGTTGTTACCTGAATGAAATAAAGATTTTAGATTCATCATGATAACAACTACATGTACCTATGGGCATCCCTGTACCTGAGGCAAAAAACTTGTCTTAAGCACAAATACCCTATAACCTCTCATTTATATCTTGGCCCCTTTTCCTCTGAAATTCTTCCTTTGCTAATTTTCCATTAGTTTTGAATCATTCCATCAGAACCAAATAGACAAAAACCATATGGAAATAAAAAACAAATTTTAGTAAGTGAATGTACCCTAATATCACAGTGTCACTGTCTGAGGTCTGCTTTGTAAATACTCCCACAATTTCTAAGTTTGGGCTGGAATTCAAGCTACTCATATTCCCACCCCCATCCCAGGATATCATCTATGAGTAAGGATTGTTTGGCTAAATATCTTCCCTCCCACCACCAAAATATTTTTACATTGATTAGAAATTTAGGTAATGCCTCTATTTCCACAGATTTGATTATATCCCAATGCTAACATTAAAGAAAATTCACAGAAACCTGAATGCTAACATTTATTTTCTTTCAGGCCTGATGCCCTAGCTGGAGTAATGATAAGGCTATTTATTTAAATGCCCTCACTTAACTAAATAACTTCATTTTATCTCCAAATACAAAGAATGTCATAAAGCCCAGTAGCTGACTCTCAGCTCCAGACATGGATACACTGCAAGCCAGAAGTTCTGTTCTTTACTATTATTCAGCATTAATTCCCGAGATTGTTTACTTATCTGTCTGAACAGTTCTACGTAGACTTGTATCATGATATTTTAGGTTTCATCAAAAAAGAACAAAGTAAATCCTTATAGGTATGTTATTATACACAATAAGGAATAATTCAGGGGCGCCTGGGTGGCTCAGTGGGTTAAAGCCTCTGCCTTCGGCTCAGGTCATGATCTCAGGGTCCTGGGATCCAGCTCCTCATTGGGCTCTCTGCTCAGCAGGGAGCCTGCTTCCCCCTCTCTCTCTGCCTGCCTCTCTGCCTACTTGTGATCTCTCTCTCTGTCAAATAGATAAATAAAAAAAATCTCTAAAAAAAAAAAAGGAATAATTCAGGGTCTGTGTAATGGGAATATTTCCTATTCAATGTTAAATATTATTATAAATATAAATGAGTATACTTTTATGGTAAAGTATTAAAGTTGCCAATATTCGAAATCAAACAGCAGATTTTCAATAACTGCAAAATGGACTCCCAGTGAAGCAGATGTTCCTTAGGTCTTTGAGGGTCCACAGAATGGGCTTCAGGCAGAATTCTGATCCACCTGAAACTTTATTATTATTTTTATATACATGTTGCATAGATACATTGTGGGGAGAAATTCCATAGCTTTGGTTAGATTCTTCTTCTTTTTTTTAGCTTTGGTTAGATTCTTAAAGGCATCATTGACCCAAGATAATTTCAAGAATCCCTGATTTTGATGAATTTTGTGTCCTTTCAAAACATATTTAGAGTAATATATATTTCCTCCCTTTGCTCCAAAGGGCTGAAATAATTAATATTTAAGCATTCTCCCCCCCCCCCCCAATTTATCATCCTGTGTCTTGTATATGCCACTTTTCAGTAACTTGGGTAACATTTTCTTAGGGAACTTAAATGAGAATTCTTAGACTTTGTGGTCATACCCGTTTGATCACAGGTTTTCAAATAAAATTGCTTTGTTAAAGTATCATTTTGTGCCACATACCTGAGATCTCTGAAGATTTTTTTTAACTGTCTGAATGTCAACTCCTAACATATATGAAACAAGACATTCTGTTAAGAACGTATGCTCTGTGAGGATGTAAGGATTTGTGTGTGGGTTAACTGCTATATTCAAAAGTCTTGGAACACAGCAGGTGCTGGATAAAATATCTGTTGAGTGAATAAAAAGGCCTTCAGTGTTTAAAGAAAATAAAGCCAATTTTTTAAGGAGAGTCTGGATAAAGTGTCACAGTTCATTTGCACATTTCTGTTAGGGCTCTAGCTTTAAAAGCAAATAAATGAGCACTTTCATTTTGTCACTTGAAGTAAAGCAACAGTAAACTTTTTCTCTATTTTTCTAGGCATGAAGTAGTTCTGCCATCGGTCCCCTAAAGTAAAATACATATAACACGGCATTTTTCACGGTGATTGGTGTTGGCTTAAAGCATCTGGGTTCAAAAGGACTTCATTTTAAAAGTTTAAAAGTTAAACTAAAGTAACAAAACCAGGTGGATGAATTTAGTTCTCAGTGATCTTTGATTTAAACGTCAAAACGGAATTGTAATTTTAGTTTCAAGAACAATTTAATCCCCAGTGATAACTACAATAGAAGAAATATGAGCAGATGGGCAACCTAACAACATGTTCAAATTTACAAAAGCAAAGACAGCTGCAGATACAGATGGATCAGAGTCCAAGGACACTTCTGAAAGGTCGGGAAACAAGAGGCAGAGAAATTCATTTGGGCAAAGGAGCTGAGAGTATACCTACTAAAAAAGAAAAAGGAGAACCAAGCCTGGCACCTGACCTAGAAACTCTTAACAGGCAGGGGGCCAGCCTGAGCAGACAGGCAGAGTCCCTGGGAAAAGAGCATCCGAACACGTTGAACAGAACACGGGTGAGGCCAGAAATATCAGACGAGGGTTTCCGGACAGGTTCAAGAATTTCAACCAAGACGGAGTAGCAAACATCGAGGCAGGGCGTGGAGAGTCAAAATTCGATGCCAGGGAAAAGGCAGCCCACACAGGATTACAGAGCTCTGAGTGAGACGGGGATTCCAGGGTAGAATCCCTGGAGGGATGTGAGATGGTTCTGACTGTCTGATTTGGAAGAGAGAAGGAAGTTGGAGGAGTTTGAGGGAACAAATCCAAAGCCCCCCATCTCTTCCTCCTTATCCTCACACACATCCACGCACACCTCCTCTCGGTCCCTAAAATGACCCAGCCTCTGGGTGGCATGTGCATGAGATCGAGGTTAGCTCCCTGCTCCATCCCGGGCAAAAGCCCTGAACCCTGGAAAACCCGGGGCCATAGCGGCTAGCAGGAGGCGTGGCTCCAGGCTCCCAGCCGCCAGCAGCCTGCGCTCGCCGCGGTCCTTGGGAACCTGCACGCCCAGGTGCCGGCCAGGGCGCGGTCTGGGGAGGGAAGAGCGGTCTCCTCCGAGCCCGCACGCTGTCCCCGAAGTCCGGGTTTCTGCTCTCCCTCCTCCTACCCTCCGTGCTCTAAAATCAAGTCAAAAGTTGAGGAGTCGAAGAAGCAACAGAAACGGTCCTCCGAGGGCCGTCGTCAGCCGTTCGCCAGCGGCCCCTCGGGGAGAGCCTCGGCTGGCCGGACAAAGGCGCTCCGGGCGGCGCGCGAGGAGGAGCCCGGGCGGCGGAGGAAGCGCTGCCCCGGCTGGGAAGCAGCTGGGGACCTCATCCCGGGCCATTTCCTGAACGGAACCCGGCCCGGGCGGGGGGGAGCAGAGGAGAAGTGGGAGGGGGTGGGCGCGGGCGCTGTACCCACCGGTTCCTCCCAGGCCGGGCTGCGGGCGCCGGGCGCAGGGCGCACGTGCTGCGGCTCCATCGCGCCGCCCGCGCCCGCCAGCCGCCCGGGCGCGGGGACCCGGGCCCCCGCCGCCGCCGCCGCCGGGGCCGCTGGATGCGCTTCCCTCGCCGCTGTCCTCTCGGCCGCCGCCGCCGCCGCCGCCCCGGCTCCTGCCCGGGGCCAGCCACTGGCCCTCCCGCAGTCTCCGGCTTCCGCCGCGCAGCGCTCTCCCGCCCCCGCTCCGGTCCCTTCCTCCTCCACCACCTCCTCCTCCTCCTCGTCCTCGGTCCAGCTCCGAGCGGTCCGCTCCCCGCCGCCGCTGCCACCGCCTCCCAGGGCCACAGAATCCGCCCCTCGCTCCTTCCTCCGCCCCCGGCTCCCTCCCCTTTTCCTCCCCGCTTCCCGCCCCTCCCCCCGCCGCCCCCTCCTCCCAGCGGGCGGCCCGGGACGCACGTGACCCCCCTGTCAGGCCTTATAAGGCGCAGAACCGAAAGCGGCCGCCGGGTGGTCACGGGCACCGGGCGGCATGGCCCACGGGAGCCGCCGTTCCCGGGGCCCGGGGGTAGGTGCCGAGCCGCCGCCAGGCTCATTGGGAGCGGCGGGGAAAACCGGGGCTGGGCCGGTCGATGCGCTGGCCACCCGAGCTGCGGTGGCTGAGAGTCCCGGGAGACGCCTCCTCTCCCTCTCCCTTTCTCCCGCTCCCGGTGCCTGCTGCCCGCGCCCGCCTCCCTCCGCTGACTGCCGGGGCTGCGGGCACCTCCCCTCCTTAGGGCGCTGAGGCTCGAAGGAAACCACACTGGACAATTAACGACTTCCACCGAGCAAGGGAGGTAACTGCACTCCGGAGCTGCTCGTGAACCAACTGTGCCGTATTCTTTGTGCTGTTAAAAAGATTGCAGACGGGTTAGCATCTGCGGGAGGGTTTGAGCTTGAGAGAGTGCTGCTTTCATTCATTTTTAATGAATAACGGTTTCATGGAAAGAAATCCGGCCACGGAGTCCATCTGCCTTCCAGTTCCAGCAGTACATTCAAATTGAAGAAAGGGACTGGTTCCCAATGAATGCTCAATAAATGACAAGTCACCTTCTCCAGCCCCTTGAAGACAAGGTTACAAATGGCTTTTCTGATCATCTTTCTGGCGTGGAAATCGGTTTCCATCTAGTTCCAAGCCAAGAATGGCTTTTCACGGATTATTCCCTCTCCTGGACTTCCAGGCTCCTTCTATCAGCATCTTCCCACCGCTCTTAATCATGTCAAACAGATTCACACATTTTGAAAACAAACTGAAAAATTAAGAACCAGTCTGCCTCCAGTCCCCACCTCCTCCCAGCCAACCTTTTTGGGAGATAAAGACCCGTTCTTATTATTCTCGCATACATTTCTTAATCTACTATTCATTCTTCCCTGAAGGCATTCTTCCACCCTGGGGACCCTGATGAAGGCCATGTGTGTCTTTAAAAATGCCCTAAACAATTAGATTGTTGTAGTTGTTGTTTTCAGTTCTCTTCTTACTTAACCTATCTGCAGCGCTTGTCATTGGAGACCTGACTTTTATCCTTGAAACTATTCCACTGGCCCCTTCCAAGTTCTCCAACAGTTTCTCATTCAGCTCTATTTGCCACCTCTCAGATGTTGGAGTGCCTAAATAATCGCCCTTGCTGTTTCTAATGCTGCCTGGTCTGTGCACACCCACCCTGAAGGACTTCAGCAACCATGTGCTGATAACTCAAAAATGGCCATCCCTACCCCAGATCTCCAGTTCTGTAAAGCCAATTTCTTACCAAAAATTTCTACCCTGATGTCCCACGGGCCTTAAACTCAGCTTGATTAAAACAGAAGGTAATTTTCCCGCCAGCTGGCTTTTCTCTCTTGTCTCATGCTCTCAGTAGAAGTCTTCATAATCCACCTAGTTACCCAAGGGAGAAATCTGGGAATTGTCCCAGGTTCGTTCTTCTCTCTCCCATTGGCTCCCTCCACACACCAGAACCTTCCTATCTATTACCCTCCCTCCACTCACTGTTCTTGCTTGGTTTCAGGTCCTTTGTTTCAAGCCCCAGAAATATCGCATTTCTTTCCTTATTAGTCTCATTGCCTCAAAGCTGGTGGGACCTCCACCACTGCCATGTCTCACACTGTGGCCAAAGTAAGCCTTTTTTTTTTTTTTTAAAGATTTTATTTATTTGACAGAGAGAAACACAGCAAGAGAGGGAACACAAGCAGAGGGAATGGTAGCGGGAGAAGCAGGCTTCCTGCTGAGCAGAGAGCCCATGCAGGGCTCGATGCGGGGCTCGATGCGGGGCTCGATGCGGGGCTCGATGCGGGGCTCGATCCCAGGATGCTGGGATCATGACCTGGGCCAAAGGCAGACGCTTAACGACTGAGCCACCCAGGCCCCCACAAAGTAAGCCTTCTAAAATACAAAATGGAGTGAGTCATTCCCTGAATAAGCCCTTCTTATATCTCTCCATTCATTACCTGTAGGATGAAGTCCCAGTGGCTTAGCCAGTATCTATTTCTCCAATCTCATCAAACAACTCTGAGCTCCTCACATGCAGTTCCCTGTAAAGCCACTTAATTTTATGCTGTGCTATCTCATGGGATGCCCTTCCTCTTACTCAGCCTGTCCAAACACCCGCTCATCTTTCAGGAGTCAATCTAAGAGTCGCTTTGTTATGAAATCTTTTGACCCTGCTGCAGGTTAGGACCGGCCACTCACTCTAGATGAAATGCACACCCCTCCCCCTGATCACAAGGCCTTGCAAGACTTTATTAAACTCATTTTTTAACATATAGTATCCCTGATGACAAGTATTGTGACTGACTTATTTCCTTTTTTTTTTTTTTTGTGACTGACTTATTTCCACTTTTCTAGTTCTCAGTACAGTTTCTGATGTATCATAGGAGCTCAGTAAAGGTTAAATGAATTAAATATGTGATAGAATTTAAGTTACCATACTTTTATGGCTATAGAAAACCAGTTTCCTGTGTATTATCTCACTTAATTCTCATGATTCTGCAATTAAAATATTATCATCTTTTATAGTGATGGAAATTCAAACTAGGTAAGAATAAAGCAATTTAGGGGCACCTGGGTGGCTCAGTGGGTTAGAGCCTCTGCCTTCAGCTCTGGTTATGATCTCAGGGTCCAGGGATAGAGCCCCGAGTTAGGCTCTCTGCTCAGAAGGGAGCCTGCTTCCCCCTCTCTCTCTGCCTACTTGTGATCTCTCTCTCTCTGTCAAATAAATAAGTAAAATCTTAAAAAAAAAAAAAAAAGAATAAAGCAATTTGCCCAAGGTGCCACTGGATAAATCACAGTCAGGACTATAACCCAGTTGCCTAGGCAAATTCACTACATGTTTATCTGTCCATTGTTTTTTCACCTTAAATCCTATTTTGCATGCTACCATAGCTTTCTTTTTGTTAGTGGTTGCCTGGTATATATCTTTTCATCTCTTTATTTCCAACCATTCTGAGTCATTATGTTTTAAATGCGTCTTGTAAATAACAGTTGAATTTCGGTAGGATTAACTCATTCTGAGAGTCTGCCTTTTAGTTGTCTACTTTAATCAGTTTTCATTTATCATGTTTATCAATTAGGGTAAAAGGTGATTGTAAGAAAGAGATCCTTCCTCTCTGGCTTCTCCCAAACACAATGTTTATTTCTCTCTCCTAAGACAAGTGGTCCAGCAAAGGAGGCCCCTTTGTTCCATACTGCTATTCCATCTCTTAGGGCATTGCCTTTATCTCCTTGGGAGAAGCTGGTTAGGGGAGTTCTAGCTCAAGGAAGGAAGAAGAGAGTATAAAGGAGCACAAGCCTAACCTCTTAAGCCTAGATCTAGAAGTGACACCCTTCTCATCTGCTTATGTGGCATTGGCCAGAACTTAGTTACATGGTCACACCTAGCAGCAAAGAAGCAGGAAAATGAAGCCATTAACTGGGCAGCCATGTTCCAACCACAACTCTATTTCTATGAAAGACAGAAAACAGATCATGGTGAAAACTAGCATTCTCTGTTATGCCAGGAATACCATCTTTGAGGGGCACCTGGGTGACTCAGATGGTTGAGCACCTGCCTTTGGCTCAGGTCACGATCCCAGGGTCCCCAGATCAAGCCCCGCATAGGGCTTCCTGCTCAGTGGGGAGCCCGATTCTCTCTCTGCCTCTCTGTCTCTCATGAATAAATAAACAAAATCTTTAAAAAACAATAAAATAAATTTTAAAAAAAGGAATACCATTTTTGGATTTATTACCACCTTCTCATTTTGTATTTAACTTTCTTTTTCTTTGCTTCTTTTTTGCCCCTTTCTTGACTTCTAGTCCATTAATTGAATTTTCTTTCATTTACTCTTTTTCTAAACCCTTCTACTGTTTTGGAGTTTTTCCCTTTTATTTCAATTCTTAGTGGTTTCCCTTAAAATATTAACATTTATACTTATTATCAAGATTCCATCAATATCTTCAACCCCTTCCTTTAAAGATGATCTTAAACAAAAATAATAAAACACTTTAGCTCCCAATTCCTGTCCTATAAACGATATATTGCTATCTAGTATCTTTTTTTATTTTTTTTAGGTCTTGCATATTTCTTCCTTTTTTTTTATTATGTTCAGTTAGCCACTGTATAGTACATCAGTTTTTGATGTAATGTTAATTCATTCTATCTAGTATTTTTTAATTCCCCATGTATCTTTTAGTTCTTCACTATATTAGTCATCACCATTACTACTTTTATAAGTATTAAATTAATTTCCCAACATATTTTATCAGTGTTTTTTCTTACTATTTGCTTTTTGTGTCCTATCCTTTCCCTCTGGGCTTCATTTATGTCCTGGTGAAGTATGTTCTTCAGTATTTTTCTTCATCATATCTGTGAGCAAAATTCTCTATTTCATCTCTCACTCTCATGGTATTTTCTCTTAGATTCTTGAATCAGAATTTCATCAGCTAAGGAATTTTAAGTTGCAACTATTGACTCCAACACCTGGATGTTACTGTTTCATTACCTTCTGGCATCTACTGTACCATGACAGAAGTCTGGTCAGGCTCGTTATTATTCCTTTATAGATTCTTTTTCCACCATAGTAACTTTTTTCTTTTTTTTTTCTTTCTTTTTTTCTAGTTGATGTTTACATTAGTGATTTGTGTCTTGGTAGATTTTGTTTTTTAGATAGATTGTTCAGGACTTAATGTGTATCTTCAGCCTAAAGACTCAGGTCCTTTAGTTTTGGACAATTTTCAGCCCTTAGGTAATTAAAATATTCCTTCCCCCCACTCCCACCCCAAGCATTTTTTTCCCCTCTATTTTATGTTTCTGGAACTCCTCTTAGGTAAGAGTTTGAGTTTCTCTTTTTCTCATGTCTTAATTTTTCTTCCATATTTCTGCTCATTTTCTCTGTGCTGCTCTTGGGTATTTTTCTCAGATTCCTTTGATTCTCTCTCAGATTCTCTTTGCAGCTGTATTATATACTCTTAGAAAATAC